>OU015747.1:13633082-13653122 GCA_907169655.1 Acomys percivali | reverse complement strand
TATATATATATATATATATATATATATATATATATATATATATATATGGAAACTTTTAATTTATAGATTATGCACAGTAAGAGATGGATAGTAATAACTGACAATAAAAAAGAATAATTATAAATATATAGTCTTATGATCATTTCTGGAGACACATGAGGTGTTTGTTCTAGAGGGTTCCATTTAATACATCCTGCCTATGATTGACCACTTATAACTGAAGCCCTGAAAGTAAAGCAGAGCATGTGCATGGGTACTACCCCATAAATATACAGCTATACAAGTTAAACGTAATTTGTAAAGAGAATTTAAACACCCATTGGGTTTGTACCCTGCTTTACAATCCTATTTGTTGCAAACAAACTTCTCACAGGCAAGAGGGTGCTCCGATAGTATTTTGTGATTGCTTTAGGCCTGGTTTTCCAACTTGCCTAGTGATTATGCCCTTGTTAAACTCAATCCCTTGTGTTCTTCCTTGGAGATTCTGAACTAGTAGCCAAGGGTGAAAACAACATATAGATTTGCCAAGATACCCCCATTGCTGGAGCTCAGAGGCACAGCTTGGTTTTTACAGTGTCTTCAGTTCAAATGTCCAAATATACATTTAGGAGTAAAAGTAAACTTAATAGTTTGCTGAGATTTTCAGACCAACAGTCGAAGTTCTATTAATTTTGTCCCAAGACAGAAAATAAAAACTTGGAACTGGAGTGGAATTATACATTTTGATACACATACAGCTCAGTAGGTTTCCATAGAATGTTTTTTCTATGTAATTTCCTTCCACTCTTCCCTCCTTTATAACTTTTTCAACATCTCTGCCTCCACTCCCTGCATCTCTCTCACTTTATATTAAAAAAAAAAAAAAACACTTTATTTCTTGTAGTTCCAAACTGTCCATGGTTCAAATGAATTACAATAAATAAGGTAATGAAACTACAAGATACCTACTATTAAAAACTAACCAATAACACAAAGCAGTAATTTTAGAATTCACTCTGACATTGTGTTCATTGGAAAAAGATAGCCCCAAAATGTTAAGAACACACATATAATGTTATTTTTATTGTTATTTGATTTACATTAGATTTTTAAAAGTTTAAAAAAAAACTCTAGAAATGAATAAATATGAGTTCTTAAAAATTGTTAGAGATGTAACCATTGTAATACAGACAATTATTAAATATCTACTGGGTACATCTTTGGGATGATTGAGTTATGTATATTTATTCATATATTTATTTATTTTTACATAAACATTTTGTTTATATAAACAGTATATTTTGATCACATGCTGTAGATGATTGGGATGAATAATGTGAGAGGTGAATGCAAGTTTTCCAGTAATTTACATTTATAATCTTTTAAATTATTAATTGATTATATGTTAATTCACTAATGATTTATAAGAACATGTTGACTGGCTCTAGCATGTTTGTTTTATGTCTCCCAGTAAACTAGAGGTGACTGTTCTAAGAGAGAAGGTGTATGATCTTGAGAGCTACAGTTGGAGGGAATCAATTTACATGATGACCGTCCATCAATTATATGCTAAAATGTAGAGACACATATTGTTGAATGAGTGTAGAAAGGATAAGATTGCAAGAGTATAGAGTCTGGTTTACCAGAAGGAAGGGTGAATGCAATGAGTTGAGCCTGGTTACAAATAACCTTTATACTAAAAAGGAAATATTAGCCACAGTCATTTAAAAAGAGAGAAATGTTCTGAGAAATACGTCATTAGGTGACTCCATAATTGTATAAAAATTATAGTGTTCACTTAAGTATATGACAGCTAAACATCAAGAGGTAATCTGGGCTCTGTAGCATACACAGTCCATTGGTGTCCCACACTCATGTCTGTTTTAGTGGAGGTATCTTTACTCAGAAAGGGTTTTACCATTTCTATGTCAGTGTTTATGGTACATAAATATGACACAATGTTAAAAGAAAAGATGATGAATTTAAAAGGACATTGTTTTTATTTAGATTTCAAGCATATAGTTTACAAGCAACATAAATACAAATGGTTAATCTTGTAGTTTTCTTTGGCCCTTCTGTACTGTGGTGATCATCATAGCCTTCTGTTTTGGGGGGGGTCAAAGATTGGGTGTATTAATATACAAGCTACAAAGCAGAAAGATACATATATGTGTGTAGGGGTATAAAATATCCACACACATTACAAATGTTATTATTTTATCTCTTATATTAGTTATATTATTCTTTGAAGGGTTTTGTTATGAGTTTCATACTATTTCATCTCTTGTCTTTACCTGTAACAAGAACACACACCAAAAGAGCAAGTCTTATCGTTTTAATACTAACATTTTATTTTTGGAGATTTCTCATCATTATGAATATTATCTGTAAGACCAACCAATGCATGAACTAGAGAGATGGTTCAATGGGGGACGGTTCTTGCTGCACAGGGATAAAGACATGAATTCTGATCCCAGGACACATATAATATGATGCTGAAACCCCAGCCATTTGAGAGGTGGAGAAAGAAGGGCGACTGCATCCTTGCTCATCACCAGCATAGCTCCAGGTTTAGTATTGTGGGCCTTTGTCACTGCGGCTGTCGCAAGCCTCTGCAGAGGAGAGCACATTAGAACATATACACATCAACATATGACTCACACAGACCACACTCATACAAGAGCTAGATGTAATATATTAAAATTGTAAAGTAATATATTTTATAGAATCTCATAGTATCATTTTTAGTACTATTCATATTGAACAATGCATGCCTCAACTTATTTTTTTTACTTATTTATTTATTTATTTATTTGGTTGTGCTTAGTTTTTTTTTTGTTTTTTTTTGTTTTTTGTTTTTTTTTTTTTAAGGATGCCATCTCTCTCTTTTTTTTAAATTTATTTATTCTTGTTACATCTCTATGGTTATCCCATCCCTTGTATCCTCCCATTCTCCCCTCCCTCCCATTTTCCCCTTATTCCCCTCCCCTATGACTGTTCCTCAGAGGAATTACCTCCATCTGTATATGCTCATAGGGTATCAGGTCTCTTCTCAGTGACCTGCTGTCCTTCCTCTGAGTGCCACTAGGTCTCCCCCTCCAGGGGACATAGTCAAATGTGAGGCACCAGAGTACATGAGAAAGTCTAATCCCTCTCTCCACTCAAGTGTGGAGACTGTCCTGTCCATGGGCTAGATCTGGGTAGGGGTTTAAATTTTACCGCCTGTATTGTCCTTGGCTAGGGCCTTAGTTTGAGCGGGACCCCTTGACCCAAATCTGCCTATCATAATGTTCTACTTGTAGGTTTCTAGGACCCACTGGATCCTTCTACATTGCTATTCTCCCATTGTTCTCTCATCTAGAGTCCCAATAGGATGTCCTCCCCTCTGTCCCAGTTTCCTGGTAAGGGAAGGCTTTCGTGGGACATGCCCATTGGGCTAGTATGCAGATATAAGTGAGTATATACCATTTGAGTCTTTCTGCTTCTGGGTTAACTCACTCATTATGATCATCTCTAGCTCAATCCATTTGTCCACAAATTGCGGGATTTCCTTGTTTTTAATAGCTGAGTAGTATTCCATAGTGTATATGTACCACAGTTTCTTTATCCATTCTTCTACTGAGAGACATTTAGGCTGTTTCCATGATCTGGCTATTATGAATAAGGCTGCTATGAACATGGTTGAGCAAATTTTCTTGTTGTGTGCTGGTGCATCTTCTGGGTATATTCCAAGGAGTGGAATAGCTGGGTCTTGAGGAAGCCCTATTCCCAGTTTTCTGAGATAGCACCAGATAGATTTCCAAAGTGGCTGTACTAGTTTGTATTCCCACCAGCAATGAAGGAGTGTTCCTCTCTCCCCACACCCTCTCCAGCATGTGGTGTCGCTTGAGTTTTTGATCTTAGCCATTCTGATGGGTGTAAGATGGAATCTCAGAGTTGTTTTGATTTGCATTTCCCTGATGACTAAGGAGGTTGAGCATTTCTTTAAGTGTTTCTCAGCCATTTGATATTCTCCTGTTGAGAATTCTCTGTTTAGTTCCAAGCCCCATTTCTCAATTGGGTTATTTGGTTTGGTGGTGTTTAATTTCTTGAGTTCTTTATATATTTTGGGTATTAGACCTTTGTCAGATGTAGGGTTGGTGAAGATCTTTTCCCAGTCTGTAGGCTGTCGCTTTGTTCTCTTGACAGTGTCTCTAGCTTTACAGAAGCTTCACAGCCTCATGAGGTCCCATTTATTAATTGTTGACATTAAGGCCTGGGCTGTTGGTGTTCTGTTCTGGAAGTTGTCTCCTGTGCCAATATGTTCCAGGCTCTTCCCCACTATTTCTTCTAAGTGACTTAGTGTCTCTGGTTTTATGTTGAAATCTTTAATCCACTTGGATTTGAGTTTTGTGCAAGGTGACAAATATGGGTCCAGTTGCATTTTTTTACACATAGACATCCAGTTAGACCAGCACCATTTGTTGAAGATGCCATCCTTTTTCCATTGAATGGATTTGGCTTCTTTGTCAAAAATCAAGTGACCATATGTGTGTGGATTCATATCTGGGTCTTCAATTCGGTTCCACTGATCAACTAGCCTGTTGCTGTGCCAGTACCATGCTGTTTTAATTACTATTGCTTTATAGTACAATTTGAAATCAGGTATGGAGATTCCTCCACAGCACCTTTTATTGTACAAGATTGTTTTTGCTATTCTGGGTTTTTTGTTTTTCCATATGAAGTTCAGAATTGAACTTTCAATGTCTTTAAAAAATTGTGTAGGTATTTTGATAGGGATTGCATTGATTCTGTAGATTGCTTTTTGTAGGATGGCCATTTTTACTATGTTAATTCTCCCGATCCATGAGCAAGGAAGATCCTTCCATCTTCTCATGTCATTTTCAATCTCCTTCTTCAGAGTTTTGAAATTTTTTTCAAACAAATCCTTCACTTGCTTAGTTAAAGTAACTCCTAGATATTTTATATTGCTTGTGGCTAATGTGAAGGGTATGGCTTTCCTGATTTCTTCATCTGCAAGCTTATCATTTGTGTATTAGAAGGCTACAGACTTTTTTGAGTTAATTTTGTATCCAGCCAAATTGCTGAAAGTATTTATCAGCTGTAGGAGTTCTCTGGTAGAATTTTGAGGCTCACTTACGTACACTATCATATCATCTGCAAATAGGGATAGTTTGACTTCCTCCTTTCCCATTTGGATACCCTTGATCTCCTTTTGTTGTCTTATTGCTCTGGCTAGAACTTCGAGTACTATATTGAAGAGATATGGAGAGAGTGGGCAGCCTTGCCTTGTTCCCGATTTTAGAGGAATTTCCTTGAGTATCTCACCATTTACTTTAATTTTGGCTATTGGCTTGCTGTATATAGCCTTTATTATGTTGAGGAAAGTGCCTTGTATCCCCGATCTCTCTAAAACTTTAAACATGAATGGGTGTTGGATTTTATCAAATGCTTTCTCTGCATCTAAAGAGATGATCATGTGGTTTTTTATTTTCAGTTTGTTTATATGGTGGATTACATTGATGGATTTCCGTATATTAAACCATCCCTGAATACTATTTTCTTGAGCTGTAGCTTCTCCAGAACCAGTCTTAAAGGTGCATTTTAAGGACACTTAATCTCAAGTGGTGTCCTGCATGAATTCATCAAAATAGATCATTGGTGAGTTACAAAATTCAGTCTGTAAATAAGCACTTTCCTATACTTGAAGCATATCCATAACAAGGAAATTCTATGTATTTAGTATGGCTATTCTGAAGACAAGGATTTTCATTTTTTATTTTATACTTTTACTATCAATTATATTTCTGTACACTAATTCACCATAGCAGATTAGTGGGTAGGTTTATTTAGCTGAGTAGTGTTTTTTATTTGTAAGTTATTTACAATAAAGTGATTTGTTTTTTAAAGTTTTTAGCTGCTTTTGCGATCGCTATATTCTCACTGGGTTCCCTGGATCAGCCTATGAGGGGAGAGATGCTTAGTCTTTTTGCAACTTGACATGCCATGTTTGGTACATATCCCTGGGAAGCCTGTCCTTTTAGGAAGGGAAAGAGAAGAGCATGGATGGGGAGGGGGAGAGGAGAATGGCTTTGAAGGAGAGGAGGGATGGGAAGCTGTGGACAAGATGTGATATGGCAGAACAAATTAATAAAAATATAAAAATCAATAAATCTATTCTATTGGCTAACAAGAAAAAGTAAGAGGTAATAGAAACCTATGTCCTCCTGTAAAGAGGGGATTTTGGTTTGGCATTAAGATGAACAATACAAATGAGTCTTCTGTGAATAGTGAGGGTTTAAGATAGTCCACAGCACAGTTTTTAAGTATGAGGATAAGAATTGACTCTACCAGAGTAATGGCTATATTAATGAAAATGAAGACATACCACAGACACTAGAAAATAGTCAACATGCAACCACCTGAAAATATTTGTAGACTAATGTGTACCTAAATGGCCACACTGATGTTTATATTATTTAAGCAACTTTAAACAAAGATTTACAAGATTTAGTGAAGAAATCTTGAGAACAGTAACTAGTTAATAAAAGTTCATGCATATATTACATTGTTGCATTACTTATTCCTATAATAAAACTCAAATATAAAAAATGAGAATTAATATTTTAAAATACTTGTATATAAATTATATAAATAATTTCTTGGCACTTAAAATCTTGTAAGGTATTTAGTCAGTATAGGAGAGGAATAATATGTAATATTTACAGTAATATTATATGGTGCTGGAGAGATGTCTCAGAGGTTAAGAACACTGTCTGTTCTCCCAAAGGTCCTGAGTTCAATTCGTAGCAAACACATGGTGGCTCACAGCCATCTATAATGTGATCTGGTGCCCTCTTCTGGAGTGCAGGCACACATGTGGGCAGGTACTGTTTAAATTATAAAAAAAATAAATCTTAAAAAAAATAAAGTAACACATATTTTGTGATATCTATCAAATTCATCATTAAATGTCTCAAGAAAATATCCACAGGTACCATGTCAATTCAGTTCATTTTGTCTTTAGAGCATACAACTTACAAATTGGATGAAATAACAAGGTCACCATAGCAGCTACCTGCCTCTTAGCAATTTATTGTCACCCAGAGGCAAATCTACCCTATTTTGCCCTATTTTCGAAAAGTTTAGTATGGGTTCATTAAGTGTTGCTTGTTTCTGAGGGGTCAACACTTAAGCTAAGCATTGTTAAGTGATCTCTAAAGACACATTCTATGAGAAGCATTTCCATTTGAGGGTGTCCAAGTCCATCCACTGCTTCCTGAATGCTTCTACCACACTAGAGTGGCAGAAAATGGACACCTTCTGCCGTACCCAGGCAATATGGTATTCAGAGATGGACACTGTCTGAATAAAGATTATACAATAGGTGGTATGGATATATCTAAAGCCAAAATTCAGAACGCTGAAAGAAATGTCAACAGCAGGACATTTTGTTTCACTATTTTATAAATTATTACTCAGATGGTTTATGAAATAGAGTTCCTTTTGATAGAGCAATGAAAGGCTGAAGAGCAAGTACATCAAGATAAAAGTTTGTGATGAAAATAGACGATGCCATTATAATAGGCTAATCACTGAGAGGGTTAGAAATTTTGAGAAATACTCCAATTAAAAGGAAGGAAAACAAAAGTGTCCTGTGTCTCGTTTCTGTTTTGAAGTGAAAATCTGTGCTTGTTACTAATGCAAATATTAAATTAAGATGCTAAACTCCAACTATCAAATTACAACACTTTTCCTTTAATTCTGTTGGTTTTAATTATATATTTTGATATCTATTTGTTAAATGATGGGAAATTTATAGTCACCACATATTTAGCAAAATTAATACATTAATATATTGTAACTTCTCTGTATTTAGTAACTTATTTTCATTTAGAATCTATAAGGTATTAATACAATAACATTTGCTCAATTTTGTATCTTATTTACATGCATAATTTTCACATTTTTCTTTTTAAATGTATTTATGTCTTTGCATGAAAAATGAAAATAAGACTCATATAGCTGTATCCTGTATTTATGATGTCTATACAGCCAAATTCTCTACTCTTTTGTTTTGTTTTGTTTGTTTGTTTGTTTTTGTTGTTTTGTTTCTCAAGACAGGGTTTATCCGTGTAGCATTGGTTGTCCTAGACTTGTTTTGTAAATCAGGCTGACCTCGAACTCACAGAGATCTTTCTGCATCTGCCTCCCTAATTACTGGGATTAACGGTGCATTCCACCATGCCAGGCCAAACTATCTTCTTTATTTTTTCTGATTTTATTTTATTTTTCATTTTTACATATACATTTATATTATTACACATATACAACAAACTACCCGTAGCATGATGACCAATGAAACAATCAGGAATATATAAATATTACATTCTTAGTGTTTTGGCTATTTGTATTTGACAATCTTGAAGAAAACATCTTACCTATCTTGGTGCATCTAAACTTCAGAGTGCAAATCAATCTCCATCACCTCTTGTCATTACCAACTCAAAACATCGATCTAGTCCTAAAAACATCTTAAAACCTAAACAATTAAGCTTCATTGTGAAACTAAGGTACCTTATCTTCATTCCATCAGAGACTTAAGAAGGAATAAACTTGATTACCTGAGTATGCCAGGAGTGCAGGTTAGTACCTTCCCAAATGAGAAGATGACAGAGACAGTTTTCTACCTGAACAGTCACCCAAAACTCTCTATAATGTTGGAGCATCTTCTTCAGTCTTCTGGCACAAAATATCTGACAGACCTATTTGAGGACTTGCTTACTCTGTCTTGGTAGAGTTTGGCCATGCAAGCTTGGCCTCTTTTAGGAAAAATTCTGTCTGTGGTAGAAATGAGGACATTTTGTCCAGTGTCTTGTTAGCCACATTTGAAACCATCTCCATAAGAGGTTCTTTGATGCTCATCATCCTCTTTAAGGTAGGCTAGGTGTTTCTAAGAGTTAACCTGTCTCATTGTCAGTGAATCTTCAAAATAATAAAAACATTTTTAAATGCCATATTCTGTATGTCTCTGAGGATTTTGAAGACTTTAATTATCCTACATTATCTTTCTATAGAAACATATCTATGTGCCACACCTAAGATGTATATTCTCATGATAAAAGAAGACTAGTGATTGACATGGCCATGACTTGATCAGCTAAAAATTAACTTGTAGAATTTATTTAACCTAAACAGCCTGGATAAGCACTTTCAGAGTATTGGAAGTAAATCTTACTTTATAATTGAGTTATATGGGTACAATACCTCATAATTGAGGAGAAATATTTTATATGATGCGCGTGAAGGATAAACTTACATATGAATTCTATACCACTGTATCTAGAATTAAATTTATTTTGCATCTATATACAAAACTCTATAACAGTGAATTAGAAAATAACCTTGTGAGTGACAATTGAGGCATTAACTTGAGTAGATACACTAATCTACTTTTTGTTCTATCTTCCCTATATATTTCTATATTCCCCCCTTCTTTCTTTTCAACCCCTATCTCCAAACCAAAGAATGCAAGATGAGAGAAAAGAGAGACATCGCTGAGTCTAACCTTGTTTTCTTTCTAGATAAGACCAATAATAACTTCTAACCAATTCCTACTGATAATAATCTTCTATAGCCCAAGAAAGCAACCAAACCCTACCCAACCCCACTATAGGGCATCGTTCCCTTAAGGGTTTTTCCAGCTGGTTTGGCATGAATAATACCTAGTAGGGGCCCAAATAAAATTGGAGAAATGGTTAAACAAGCTAGGAGTCACATTTGTGGTCCAGTTTTTAAATGTTGAGAAATTACAGGCTTAATTAGAGTCCTGTGTTGTACAATCTGAAATGTTGGACCAATTGGGATTGGAAACTTTCTTTGAAAGTGTCCTGGGAGCTGTCTTGTTCCGATGAGGAACAGCAATTGAAGCACTTGGTGCTGGAATATGAAGCATACAGTTTGTCAGTTTCCAGCATGCTGAGAGGAACGCATCCTGTCAGGTCTGATCCAATGTCAGTGTCCAGTTATTTTATTCTCAAAGCATATAATTTCTCACAAGCATTATGCAGTACTAAAATTATAAGTGTATAAGGTGTATGTGATGCACAAAACAGCTAAAGCTGGCTTTCTGCTCTTTGTATGCACAGAAAAAAAAAACCTCTGTAAATTTTCATTCATGATATATGAAGAATGGCATCTAATAGTATTTCATAGGGGTTCTGCAACCAACAAGAAATATTGTCTGTGCCTAGACATTCATGTCTCAGCCAGTCTCGGAACTATTCCCATATAGTGGAATTAGCAATGTAAGTTACCTGCTTGTTCTGCAATTTAAATTCTTCCCATCCTGATTGTATCTCATTCCCTCATTCCCTCATTCCCTCCTGATTCCTCCCTCCCTCATCCCCTCTCCTTCCCACCCTTAGTAATCAGAAAGGGGAGCTCTCTTGCCCTAATGCCTGACCACAGCCTATCCAGTCTCATCTGTATTACCTGTAACCTCTTTCTATGTATCCTGGCAAGGCCTTCTTGAGAGGGAAAGTGATCTAAGTACAGTGGCCAGAAGGCATGTCTGAAGTAGTCCCTATTCTGCACAAGTGGGATCTACAAGGAGACATCTGAGCAGGGGGATCTAGGTCCACATCATACATCGTCCTTGGTTGACGTTTCTTAACTGAAGCATTTACATTGTGTGCATTTTTTGTTACGATTCATAAGGCGGCACCTGTGCTAATTATTTTATTTATTTTCTACATCCTTAGACCATTTTCCCACTACATTTACTCTATAACTCTTTTAAAATATTTACCTTATTTTTGTGACAAATATTAAAGTTTCCTTTAAAACTCCTTCTCATCTATATTGCCAAATAACAATCTATAGAAAAGATTGTTCTGATTAATATACAAAATACCTGCTTGGGTCTTTTTTATTTCATTTTAATCCCTTTGGACTTCTGTTATGATAACAACTACGCCTATGCGTGTTATTTTCCCCTAAACAAAATGAAGTATAAAATTATTTGGTATTAACTGTCATCTAGAAAACTAAGTACAAAGTTAAAAACAAACACTAAATAATATTTACTCCTAGCTATACAATCTTTAAATGTTGTGTTAGTCTTTTAAATCATGTGGAAAAAAAGCAAGTGAAATTACAAATTATCATTTCAATGACAGAAGCTTTCAAATTAGACTATAAACTTTTAGTGATTTTTATTTTTTCTTGTATAACTTTGACTTTCTATCTAATATCCTTTGTTTTCATCTTATAAGACTTGGTTGGGCTTCTTAGAGAGAAGTTATAGTTAAAAAAAATCACTGATTTTGTTTGTGAGCACCTTAATTCCTTTCTCAGTGTTCAATAGTCAGTTGTTGAGTCAATGGATTCTTTATTGACTTGTTCTCCTTTCACATCTTCTCTGTGTTGGCCTACTATCATCCAAAGTGTCTAATTAAGGAATGATTCTAAAACCATACTGTGGGTTCCTGATAAATAATGGGCCATGTCTATTGTGCTGTTTTAGATATAATTTCCTCTGTCCAAAATTCAACTATAATTTATTACAATCATCTCTTCAAGGTCATTGTGAGTGCACTGAGTTTCATGTTTAACAAATAATGACATTCTCCAAGCACTAGACCTTAAACATTCTTTAAGCCCTTTCTCTCTTTGTATGATACTCAAAATGTTGGGGCTGGTTGGTGGGACTAGGTTATGTGTGTCCTTTATTTACTAATCTTCTATCTTTGTCTTTCCTTTCTGTATTACCTTCTCAAAAATTTCCTTTGTTCTTTTTCAAGGGTGTTGATTCTTTCTTATGTCTTTTCAAAGGTTCTTCAGCACCTCAATAGTAAATTTTTGATTTCATTCACCTTGTTCAGTTCTATAAATTCTTTTTGATTTCCTCAAATGCTCTTCTTTAATCGAACATTTTCCTTTGGCATACAACACTCTAAAGGTGCAAGTCTTTGTTCTGAACATCACATCAATTTGTTCAGGTACCTTTTTGAACTTTCCTCACATAACCTTTTAGTTCACTGAGCATCTTTCAGACAGTCTTTCTATTAGACTCTTGAAGTGCTTATTAGTGATGATTTGGGTCTTTTCAATTAAGTTTGCCATGGAGTATTGTGTTCATTGTATCACCTTTAAATTTTGGTTTAAAATTTGGATATTTGAATCTAATGTTACTGTATTTTCTGGAATTTTGACTTTCTCTCTTCCCTGAATTTGGCTGTTAGTTCTATTTACTCATTACATACTTTTAGGTTATCTCTTCATCATTGCATAATCTGATATATAAAACTAATGGAGTTCTCTTGTTAAATCTCCGTATATGTGCAGTTGCCTTACACTGTTACAGTATTAAGTGCTCAGATCAGAAACAGAATCATGTGAAAGAATATTAAAGCAGTGAAGGAAAAAAATGTGTTGGTTCTTTAATTCCTTAAAAAAATCACTTTAGTTGGAGGACAAAGTTCTCTTAAGGAAAAACAGCCCATTCCAGTGACCACAATCTCTCTGTCTGCATCTCGCTGATAAAACACAACAAACCACGCTAAATATAAGGATCAACGTGCAGCAGTTATGCACTTTGTAAACTCGTGTATTTTCACTCAGTCTGCTTCATAAAACCTGTATGCAGTCTGTGATGGGATTATTTGCAAATTTCTCTGTCACTGGGACAGTGGGCCTCTGGGCCAGAGAGCTAGGTGTAGTGAGTTACTCCAATAACACCTGGTATTGGCTACACTTAGCAGCCATTTTCAGTCCAATCATTCCCATGGTAGTTAGAGGTTGCCAAAGGGCCCCAGGGTTTCCAATGGTTACATTAGACATATTAGGCCAAAGAAATACTGGTCGAGTTAGAGAAATGAATCCCTAATACTCTCTGATCTGCACTCTCCGCAAGGTTCTCTGTATTATCCCTTCCTACGCACATGAGAAAAAACAAACTGTTCCTAAAGTCAGAAAGCTAGAAATTGAAACTAGGTCAATCTGACTCTGAAATTCATTTTATATGTTTTTAAATCTAAGATTTCATGAAAAGAAAATCATTAAACTATGAGAAGAAATCAACATATGATAAGAAATACTCAGCTTTAAAATGTATTCCATACTCTTTTCAGTAACACAGAGAGAAAGAGACTTATAAATTGTAATATACAGGAAAGTTGGAAAGAATTTAAGTTTATGGAAACCAGTGGGAACTAAGGCATTCATAATGTTATAGCTTCATGCCACTATACAGAAAAATATAACAATTTTTGAGCTTCTAGAAGCAAAGGAACATTAGGCTAAATATGATCACTGTATAGGAAGGAATTTTAAGAAGGCGAGTGAGACCCTATGTAATCAGAGCAACAATTCAGACAATTAACCAAGACTCTCACAGTGAAACCAGAATTTCCAACTGCATTTCATACTTTCCACATTATCCTTAGCAGTGAATGTCTAGGTTGTGTGCTCTTTCTCGCTGTGGACTACGCTAGGTGAGGATACTTTTTAAAAGATTTACCACATGGATATTCAGAAGAACTTCATAATTTAATACAGCTACTTGTGTCAAGGAATGTGTTGTGGAAGAAGAAGGTTTGCAGCTAGACTGTAGGGATGAAAACATCTCTCCCCTACAAGGCTTTGTTTTTCAGTATTAACAGACTTTTCTGCACTCTAAGAAGATGGGTTCAGGAAATTAATGCCAAGACGCTGATTGGGACCACCCATTAGAAATATTTCTGAAGTATTTGAACAAGGAGAACATCCACAGTGTAAATGCCTGCTACTGCCTGAAGATGGTAGAAAATCTTGACCAACTCTTTTCATCCTTGAACTTCCCTTTAAAATAAAGATATCAATGAATTCTGTACAGTGAAGCTGGGAGACATGTGTTCAGCATCATGGAGGGGACAAGTGGGAGACTGGAGTGTCTGATTAACTAGAAGAATTCTGTGACAATACATAATGGGAGATTATAAAAGTAATGCTTCCATCAATGAAGCAGCAAAATCCATGCTCATTCAAAGTCGTGAGCTTTCTCAAGCCTGGGGAAAGCTTTAAAAAGCATTCAAGTTAAAGGACCATATCTATGTCATGAGGGCAGTAATCTCTTTATCTGCTCTGTAAAAAAAAGCCATTTAGGTCCACAATACTTGTGTGAACTCCTTAGAGACAGAACTGTTTGGGCACTAGGAATGGTTAGGTTCAAGTCTTGATTATAGAAAGGTAATGGAATATATATGTGTAAAGTTGCAGAACATTTATATCATTGTCTCCAATACTAAAATAATGCATAATAAAATTTTGAAGCTTTAAGATAGAGAGATGTGTAATGAGGGAAATGGAAATGAGCAGCGGCCATTTATGAGTTTAGACAATGCTAGCAAATCAGAGAACACACACTTCATTGTCGTTATCTGGGAAAAATGCAACTCAGAAACATTGTACAACTGAACTGGTACAGTTCTAAGGCAACATTGGGTCATCATTTAAATTAATCAGTCTTGTTTGCAAGAGCAAAGACATGCCCTATTTCTTACTTTTTCGATAAATAGTACAAAAGGTAAAGAAAGATTACTACATAGTTCACATTTCCTCTCTTAATTTGGCTATGTTTTTTGTTTTGAATTTAACAGGATCTTGACCTAGTGAACATCAGGAGTCAAGTAAACATCTGTGAAATTTCACAAAATGCCAGAAGCATAATTTATAACCCTGAATTCATAACCTTTAAATAACCATATATGATATTATATGTGTTTCAACTTTTTGACCATAAAATTACTTATTTTACCAGTGACAGTTTTACTTTCTTAGTCTCTTATTGAATGCCATTTTTATTCTTGACTTTGTGTCTTTGGGTGAATAACATGCAATAATAAATATTTATCAAAGTTTTCCTGTGCTCCAGGCACTGTCATGGCCATAGGGAGAGTCGATAGCATGAGCAAAATGAAAAGTGCAGTAACTAGGCCTGTTGTCTTGGGAAAATGACTAAAATTCATTTATCTCATTTCTCCATAGTGCCAGAGGTTATCAGGTCCATGCATTTAGGGAAGTAAGCATTTGGTTTCTTTTGTTCTGCTTTTTTGTGTGTGCAGTCCATGTTCCAAAGGCAGCATAGACAGCTATTCTAATGGTATCAGTGATTAAGAAGACATGTATTTTAGAGTGCATTACCTTGGGCAGGATCATCTTCCAATTGCTATTGTTTAGAATATTAAACTGTCATAAATACACTTTTTATTGTATATGTTATTTCAGGACAGTTTTGGTACTTTAAGGCTGAAGGTTGTATGCAGGACACCGAGTAGACAGGAAGACCTATTTAAAGGTATGAACTGATAGAGATTATTAATTCACAAAGAAACTATGAGAATAGTGGGCTTACCTCAGAAAAAATTATTATATAAATATTACTAAGGAAAGAGAATATCCAAAAAGAGACAAATACACGTAAAAGCTGAAAATGAAAACACGTTTTCATCACATTTTCTGATTTGTATAGCTATGGATTTTAGGCTTTCTGTAACTCAATTATGCTATGTAGACACTGGGGTAATGAGTGTCTTCTTTCTAGAATAACAAGTTTATCATCTCAGCTGTTTCTATTCTGACACTTTGCTTTTTGTGGAGAAGGGCATTACTACACTCACGTTGGCAGCTGTGTGGACTGAAGATGTATTCCCCTCCCAGGCACAGTCTTTTTCCCTTGAAGAGACACAAACAGATTGTGAACCCAGGTTTGTAAAGAACCATCACTTTGTCTCATTTTGAGAACTTTCTGAAGGTTTTTATCAACTTCAACTTTAGTTTTTTTTTTTTCCTCATAGTCAAAGGACTCTTTATTGTTACTAGGTTCTAGACAAACTTATGACTAAGTCAGGAGCATTTGCAGACAAACTACATGTTACAAGTCTCCATCTTTGAGTATTTCAGCTTCCTAAGGGCTCAGCTTGTGACAATGGCATCTGCTGTATTTTTTTTCTACAAGATACTTTAAGTTACTGTTGCATGAGCAGTTTTCTTATTATATTTGATCTTCAAGGCCAGCGTGATGCAACTCCATAGAGAAAAAGGAGGTTCAATGTATTGGAAATGTAAAATAACAAAAACTACAGCATTAGTTGTCAGGTTATTTTCTCATAATTGAAAACACTAAGTAGAAATAGGAAAGGCAATTTGCTGAGAAATCTTCTCAACATAATAGCCCAAATAGTACTCTACAACTAAATAGACTTGTATTATTCCTGGTTTATTGAAAATATATTTACATACACATGGGTGTTTTCTATAGGCACAATACAATGACCCAGTCAGAATAAACAAAAGCATAATTTTCCCTGCCATTAAAATTATCAACATTCAGAATCAATGAAAAGTCAGCTTAAATGATTAAACAGAAGCGTTATTACATTCAAGTGTGATTTTATTTCATTCATTTTGTTCTATTTTTGGAATTACTTTTTTGTTTCATTCACCATTATATTTACGTAGTGTTGAAACTGCCTAGTTCTCTAAAACTCTATGATAATCTAGAGTAGTAACAAGCAGTACTTTTAAGGTTACACTGAATTTAGTTTCCAAATGACTTCACACATATAGATCTTCTTGAATCACAATTAATGATCTTAGTCTATATACATTAGAATTCAATGTAAAACTCACTATGAATGAAGGACATTATCATTGGTAATAATATAAAATTCAGTACACATATACAAACACAAATGCAAGAGACAAATGTTCCTTTATGAAAATGGTAATTTAAAATTGTGAATATTCAGTAGTTCTATGAAACAGTACAATATCCAGGTGTTTTGAATTTGTTCCCAAAGTAAATAAATTAATTGAGAAGATTCAAGTACATAAATATATCATATTCCTTGCCTTTTAGAAACAAGTCAAAAACATGACCTGAAACAAATTTATAGGGGTGTAGGAGATAAGCCTAAAGATGTTTGGATGGAGAATGAGCATGTGCACGGCAACTTTGAAATAAGAGTCCTAAAAAAAAAAAGAACAGAGGTAGTGAGCCCTACAGAAATGATGAGGCTGTAATTGGTAAGAACACTCACATGAACATAAATTATTGCACATTTCCAGCAAAATAAAAAAGGATAGCGATACTAATTAGGTTACTTTCTAGAGTCGAAGTAACTTGACAATAAGCCAGCACTCTTTCAAGGGGGACTTAAAGCAAAGGTTTTATCTTAATTATGAAAAGAGACATTTAAAGAGCAGTTTAAGCTTCAGAGCACGAGATGTTAACAAGAAAGAGTTCATATGTCTAGCTAAAGGCGATTAACCTGAATAAAATCTATTCTATTTAAGAGTAAAGGCATCTAAAATTGAAGCTGTAAGGAAGGAAGCATCATCTTTCCTCTGGATGTTTAAAGCTGTCCAGTTTACAAATGAGTTGAAAAACCTGTACCATTTTGGTAGAAAATTTTACTAAAAGAAAGTTTTGTTAGCTGTCACATTAAGCAAAAATATCTATAGTTCAAAGATGCTATTTTCACATGGTTGGCTAATCAAGTAAAAGCTCCTTTTGCATTCTGGCTGCATTTAAGTGTTCTGCCTGCTGCTAATTTTTTCTTTGGAAAATTAATCATAGTGAAAGCAGATATGCACAGCCATAACACTTTTAATATTGATTTATATTTCACATATATCAATGCTAAATAAATAAGCCAGGCACGGTGACGAATGTGATACAAATATGGAGTAATGTTTTGCAGAAAATCAGAAAAGTTAGCCTGCCATTCATTACATTTTATTTCTCCACTTCTAATATGATGTCACAAGGATTATTGACCAATACATTTTTCAAATGTAACTTTTAATAAAGCAAGTACATAAAAACTCATATGGAAATATTTTTTATGAAGATTCTAAACATTAATTTTTTCTCTTTTTCTATTTAATTTATTCAGACTACAACCCAATTGTTATCCCATCACTTGTATCCTCTCCCATTCCTCTCTCCCTCCTGCTTTCACCCTATTCCACTCCCCTAGGTCTATGACCGAGAGGGACCTCCTCCCCCACTATATGTTCATATGCTATCAAGTCTCATCTTGGTGGCCTGCTTATTCTTTCTTGGAGTGCCATTAGGCCTCCCCACCAAAGGGAGGTGGTCAAAAATGGAGCCCCAGAGTTCATGTCAGAGTCAGTCCCCACTCTCCACATAACTGTGGAAAATTTCCTGTCCATTGGTTAGATCAGAGTAGGGGTTCAATGTTTATTACTTGTACTTGGTTAGTGCAATAGTTTGAGCAGATTCCCCTGGGCCCCGATCCACCCATCATGATGTTCTTGAAGTTTTCTAGGACCCTCTGGGTCCTTTCATTTCCCCATCTCCTATATTTCTCTTACCTAAGTCCCAGTAGGATGTCCTCAAAACTATCCTAATCTCCTGGTAAATAAAGATTTTCATGGGACATGCCTTTTGGGCTAGTGCTCAATTATAAGTTAGTATATACCCTGTGAGTCTTTCTGCTTCTGGGTTAAGTCACTCAGTATGATTATTTCTAGTTCCATCCATTTGTCTACAAATTTCAGGATTTCATTGTTTTTAATAGCTGAGTAGTGGAACCTCATGAGGCTGAGAAGCTTCTGTAAGACAGAAGACACTGGCAACCGAACAAAGTGACAGCCTACAGACTGGGAAAAAAATCTTCACCAAACCTACATCTCACCAATGTCTAATATCCAAAATACATAAAGAACTCAAGAAATTAAATGCCACCAAACCAAATAACCCAATTGAGAAATCACAACTAAACAGAGAATTCTCAACAGAGGAATATTGAATGGCTGAGAAACACTTAAAGAAATGCTCAATGTCTTTAATTATCAGAGAAGTGCAAATCAAAATGACTCTGAGATTCCATCTTACACCCATCAGAATGGCTAAGATCAAAAATTCAAGTGACACCACATGCTGGCGAGGATGTGGGGAGAGAAGAACACTCCTTCATTGCTGGTGGGAATGCAAACTAGTACAGCCACTTTGGAAATCTTTCTGGTGCTATCTCAGAAAACTTGGAATAGGGCTTCCTCAAGACCCAGCTATTTCACTCCTTGGAATATACCCAGAAGATGCACCAGCACACAACAAGAAAATTGGCTCAACCATGTTCATAGCAGCCTTATTTATAATAGCCAGAACATGGAAACAGTCTAAGTGTCCCTCAGTAGAAGAATGGATAAAAAAAACTGTGATACATTTACACTATGAAATACTAAAGCATAATTTTTAGAATCATGCTTTATTTTGGGGGAATTTCTTGCAGATACTCAGTAAATTATAATTGTATCCCTCCATCATCTCCTTCTGCTCCGCCCCAGAGTTGCTGCCACATGTCTCCACGCAACTTCATGTCATCCTCTCCATCTCTGCCTCCTCTTACTGGTCCGCCTCTTTCTCCTCCTCCTCCTCCTCCTCCTCCTCCTCCTCCTCCTCCTCCTCTTTTTTTCTTTAAATCTGGCGTTCTTACCTTTGTGGCTTCTTGGAAAACTGAGATGGCCTCAAAAGTCTTTGTGTGCAAACTGTATTTTGCACATTAGAAAGGTGCACTAATGAATCAAATCTTGGGTAACTTTGCTAGGAATCTATAAATCTAATACTTTGATTTGTGTAATTTTTATCTATATCCAGGAAACTAGAGATTACAGTAGTTAATTCGTTTAAACCAAAATAGACAAGAAATACAATTTCCAGTTGCTATATTTATAATCCAGATTCTGAATCCATGATTCAGACATATTTGTGAAGAATCATATTCTATTGCTAATATAGTATATAATGAGAAAATCTGAAGCAATAGCAATGATTAAACTTGCAGCATTATTTCTGCATAGCTACAGAAGTCTTGGCAATGACACTTGTGTCTTTTCATCATATAACGGATTTGGAAATTAGAACATAAGATAAAGCTAAGTTTTGTGGCCTCATACTTAGTAAATTATTTACATAGTGCTGATAGTTTACTCATATCTGTTTGAGCACACACACACACACACACACACACACACACACACACACACACACAC
>OU015747.1:13604133-13622341 GCA_907169655.1 Acomys percivali | reverse complement strand
AGAAACATTTTGGTGAGTCCTTCCTGTGAGGGGTGTTAATTATTACTTCCCCTGATACTTGTGAGAAGCACACATTTTTTCAATTAAGAACTCTAAGAGAATTCTTTTGTTATGTTTCAGTCCTTGAAATTTTAATATTTAATTGATTTAATTAGCTACTTCAAAGCCATATAGATTTAGGGGAAATAACAAATTTAAATAGGTTGCATAGTTTTGGAAAATTGTACTTGATTCATTATCAGAAATTTAATGTCCTCTAAAGAACTTAGTGCAGTACACATGTGCTAATTGGGACATGAGAGAATGAAGTTTTGCATATGCTTTTCAAAGATACATATAAATAATGCAAACCATAAGGATGTCCTTGACAGCATGATGTGAAGGTTTGTTGGTCTCCTGAAAGAGGACAGGCTGGGTTTAGAGCCTTGAGGCTAGTAAGTAGGACCTTACTTCTAAGACCATCAGAATATTTTTGCATTCAGTAAATATCTGAGGATTAATGGGCACATATCTTTGAATCATGCACTTGTTTATTTAAGAAAGTAACAAATAGATATTTTATTTTTCTCTCAGTTTACTTTAAGGTTATGATGGGACTGCCTATTATTAGAAACATACCTAGTAGGTAGTTCCTGATATATAAATCAGATTATATAAGTTGCTTTGAGAGAAGGGGGTGATTATTAAATATCTGCATAATAGTCCCAAAGTCATAATGACATTTTAAAGCTCCATCAACACTAGTGCCTCAAGGAAAAGGAGGACAGCAGATAAACCCTGATATACAAGCAAATAAAAGTCTGAGGGGGTGGTGTGATGACTCAGTTCGTAAGAGCATTGTATGGTGCTGTGTATGAGGCTCATGGAACAATTAGTCATCAACAATTTGAGAGAGACTCCTGATTACACAGGAGTGGATGGATGAGGCAGAGGAAGGGGCAGAAATGGTTAAAAAAAATTATACTCTAGTATGTAATTCTTATAAAATAAAGACATAAGAAACCTCCAATATTCATTCATTTTAAATGTTACATATCATGGGTTATATCATGTCTTATTAAAACTATGCATTGATGAAACCATAAAACTTAACTTGTATGTTTATAGCTAATAATATAGGTAGCAAAGGAAAAATACATTTAAGTGACCAGAAATTATGTCAGGAATCTTTGTGCATTTCAGTTATGTAAATATATGTCTTAAAAATAAAGCAAATATTAGATCTTTAATAACTATTTTTTCTTTGTAACGTATTATTTAAATGTTTGTTTGAGTAAGAACATTATTAAGATATATATTCTAGTTCTGAAAATTAGTACCATCAACCTCTAAATTTAGCACATTTTTAAAGAAAGAGAACTCTATTTAGCCATCTAACAAAACCCACAAATATAATTTCCATGTAAATATTGATAAAATTATTAAATACTCGCACTTACACAGTAAATATTTTACAGTATAATCATCTTATCACTAAATATCTACCAGTAGTATGCTTTAAGAATACAGAAGTCAAAATAACTTAAATTTACCTGCATAATTGAATGTGGTATCTGTTTTGCACCCTCTTGGTTATGGTTTTCCCATTCTTAGAGCAAAATTGGGATAAAATTCAAAGGTAATTTTCATTTTAATATTGGTACATCATATGACTTGTCATGCTGATGAAATTTGTGAAACAGATTTCTTTGGAAAGTAAGATATGATCTCACACTATATCCAGGCCAAAAATCTTCCTCGTAAAACCTTACTCACTCATTTTCCACCTCTTACCTTTAATGCAGTCTTCAGCCCACAGTCAAAATTTTTCTTTAGGGCCTTCTTTGAATCCTACCAAAACATATTTTCTCAGTTTAGATGAAATTAATTGAAGGAATGTCAAGAGTTCATCTC
Organism: Acomys percivali; assembly: GCA_907169655.1. Lineage (NCBI taxonomy): Eukaryota > Metazoa > Chordata > Mammalia > Rodentia > Muridae > Acomys > Acomys percivali. The sequence continues at coordinate 13,620,448 of OU015747.1, read as the reverse complement.
CCCTAAGACTGATACATAGATAAAAGCTCCAGAGTCTTTATCCATTTGCTATGTTTTCTCTCTAGGCTACATTATACTTACTATCTGCGGGTTGTGTTAGTATTTTTCACATTGATGTGGGAAAATACATGGAAAGCTACTTAAGGAAGGAAGGAAGGAAGGAAGGAAGGAAGGAAGGAAGGAAGAAAGGAAGGAAGGAAGGAAACAAGGGCTTATTGTAGCTCACAGTTTAAAGGTATAGTCTTTTTTGTCAGGAAAAGTCTGCTGGCAAGAGAGTGAGGTATGCTGGGAGAGTGTGAGACTGTGTTCCATTAAGGAAGCAGCTAGTACTTTTGATGTCTAAAGCATGTTTTGTTTCACAGCCTAGATAAAAGTAAGGAAGGTGAAGTGGTATACACCAATATGATGAGAACATGAAGAGAAATTTAGGCATGGTTAATAGTGTGAACTTTACAAGAACTATAATAAAAATAATATTTTATAAATAGTTCACAAAAGAGTATTGGTTCATATTAGAGAGATCTCCTGAAAAATGGGACTCAAGGGAAGTGTGGTGAGTAAAACTAAATTGGAAAATTCAATAATTTCTGAATAATACACTTATTATAAAATATATACTTAAATGTGACCCAGAGGTGACTATACATGGTAGTCAAGAATAGAAGCATTGTATGGAATCCTATAAAGGTGAGCAGAACACAGACATTCAACGGCTGTTTACAGAAGTGATAATTTAGGAATAATTCCAACAATTTCCTCAGAACTTCACAGAACACACCCATGTTTATTTCCAGGAAGCTGAATTTTGATATAAGGCATTTCAGTTATCTGCTTTCTATTATAAGTAGGGATTATTTTAAATACAGGGAAAAAAATTTTTTTAAGGAAGTTCATTTAAAACCTTAATATAAAGTTTCTAACAAAATGTCATCTAGTCAAATACCACAACAGAATAATAATCACTTTAAACATATCTCACTGATGCTATTCTGATAAGGCCTTTGAAAAAATAATCATATAAAGAACTTAGGAGAGGAATACAGTGAAGGCGCAGAGAATGTGCATCATTTCCACTTCAGGACAGATAAATACAGCATGGGAGGCAAAGCATTTCAAAAACAAAATTCAAAGGAGATAATGTATTTGAATACATTTAATCCAGTGCAGCATTAGAAAGCAAAGCTCTATGCTTCTCAAAAATGAGCTGATATCTGCTTGAAAACAACCCCAGGAGATCTTGCGGGAATGATTTATCGCTAAAAGATACTGGTCTATAAATGAAGGTCGGCTTGGAAGAAACATCAAATGTTTCCCGCAATGACAGATAAAGCTTTTGTATGGAGGGCGTAGGTGGATGGGTTGACACCTAGATTGAAGGAGGCTTTATTTTCCGTTTTATCCTTCAGATTTCTAGTTGACTTCTTCAAGCAAGTAACTGAAATAGAAATACTTTCCTTCCTCAGTAGCTAGTGGTTTCTGTTACTCTAAACCGTGGTGGGTTTCGGTCCTTGATGCTTTTAACTCAGTCCGACTCACCACTGGCTTCCTGGCTCTGAGGGCCTCCCATCAAAATGGGTCTGGAAAGAAAGAATCTCTTTGAGGATTGGAAATACATTTCATGTTTTTGAAGTTATTGTGTAGCCTTTGTCAAACTTAGGTGGCTGCTTAAGTTTGCAAATAACCTGATTTTGATGTGACACAGGCAAGTGTCTGTGTCTTCCACGTTGTTTAGTTCACTGTATTGAATTCCATAGAACATATGCATTTTAATTTTGCCAAGGAAAAAGAGAATGGTTTGTGTGTAACTGTGAGGGTGTGTGTGTGTAAAATTATGATAAAGAAAGAATCTGCCCAGATGAAAGTAGAAACGGGTGTGTTCCTATGTCTGCAAAGCCAGTCAGTAACTAATATCCCAGAGGAGTCATTGTATATTTCCTAACCACCCCCTAAAAAAAACCCGCTATACTCTATATCAGGTTGAATCTGAGGTTAAGGTGTGTGTGTGTGTGTGTGTGTGTGTGTGTGTGTGTGTGTGTGTGCGCGCGCGCGTAACTGCCAGATATTCTGGGAATCAGGCAAGGATCAGTGTTTGATACTCAGGCCATTAAATAACTTAATGAAGTCTACCACATTAATGCACTTAATCTGAATCATTTGATCAATTTAAATATTAATATTACCGTAAAATTCATTCTAGAAGTATTTGGAGTAACTTTGAAGAAGTGTTTGGATACTCTGTGGCCATTAGGAAAATAGAGAAATGAGATTAGCCATTACATTTCAGATGACCCATTGTGTTAAGGCACATGATAAATAGAAGAATCAACCAGACTTTAAAAAAAAAAAAAAAAAGCCAGGAAGGATTAATGAGTATACTTGCCAGAATGTAAATCATAAATGTTTACATAGTACACAGTATTTATTGTAATGACAGAGTGATTGTAAGCAAATGGCACTTAATATTGGTTCTCTGCATGCTGACCACTCAGCTTTGGATAACCAGTAAGTGGTGTCTTTGCTGAAGAAGGCTAATTGTTCCTATTTCAGCATTCCTTAGCTGCCTAACTCAGCAGGTTGTATTTATATATTTATTTATAATTTAACATACATTCATATGTAAAAATAACAAAATGGGGTCATGGATTTGAGAAGGATCAAGTGGACTCAAGGGAAAGGCTGAAGGAGGATAGAGAAAATGAGAAATAATGTAATTATATTTCAGTTTTAAAAAAGATGTTTCCATAGTATACACTGGATTTTTTTTTATGTTCACTGAAAGCTATATAACAATTTCACTATTAAAAAGAAAATCCTGGGTGAAAGATAGTTTCATGGTTAAGAGCACGGGTCATTCATTTTTTTGAAGACCTGGGTTCAATTAACATCGCCTACACGATAGCTTTCAATCCACAACCTGTAACTCCAGTCCCAGGAAATTTAACTTCCTTTCATGGAACGTCTTCTTTTCTTTCATTTTTTTACTTATTATAATTTATTCATATTACATACCCATTGTTATCCCTTTCCTTCCACTTTTCCTCTCTCTTCTGACATACTCCCCTTCCCTAGACCCTCTGACAGGGAGGGCCCTCTGCTACCATCATATGACTACAGCCTATCAGGTCTCATCCTGATAGCCTGCATCCTTTTCATCTTTGTGCCTTCAGGGCTTCCCACCAAGAGGAAGTGATAAATCACCAGAGTTCATGTCTGAAGCAGTACTCTCTAACCCCACAACCTTGGAGAGTGAGCTGTCATTTGGCTATATTTGAACAAGGATCTAGGTTTTCGGCATTCATTGCCCTTGGTTGGTGCATCAGTTTGTGCAGGCCTCCTGAGCCCAGACCTGTAGGCCTTGATGGTCTCCCTGTGGGGCTGCTGAACCCTCTGGTCCTTCCATGCTCCAATTCTTTGATACAACACTCAGTGCTCAGCCCAGAGTCTGCCTATGAGCCCAGCATCTGTCCCAATCCCCTACATGATGGAGTGTCTCAGAGCACATCTATATTTTGTTAATATTCACTCATAAGTGAGTATATATCATGGAACTTCTTTAGGTACCAGGTACATACTTGGAACACAGACAGACATATAAGTAGACAAAACTCCCGTATGCATGAAATAAATAAATAATAATTTTAAATCCCTGAAATTTTGATGGAGGGAGAGATAAAGTGATAGCAAAATCAAGATGAGCACAACTTGAATAGGAGCTAATTTCAATGTCTTTATTTTCCACTGTGAATGATGTTTGTACCTTTGGCCTAAAATTTGTTTTATTCCTAGGTATATATCAAAGAGAAATGTAAATATTTTCACACAGTATTCCCTACAAATACACAGAGCAGCTCACTGTAATATCATCTCCACTGAATCAACCACAGTGATGGTGTAAATAGAACAAATTTGATATTTATAAGGACTTTAAATTGCTTACATAAAATGAAACAAAACTTTCCCGATATGATTGGAAACCTATACATAATACTCTCCTCAGTGGCAATTTACAAAGCTACCTTTGTAATGTTACTGCAGTCACTCCCAATGCTGGCAGTACTACTGTAAAGAAAGGGGGCAAGAGAATAAATTCATATGGGGTAGCTGAGAATAAACATCCCTTCACATTCACCCACTCCTTGAAGAAGCTGAATAGAATTCATATGATGCCATGTAAAAACAGTAGAAGTTTTATATAGAACCAGTTCTAACATTATGTTCAGTGCACCAAAGTGTGTCTTTAAGGACACATTTCTTGGGGCCTGGAGACAAGGAAGAACTATAGTCCAGTAAGAGTGGATAATACTGTGATAAAAATAAATAAATAAATAAATAAAAATAAATAAATAAATAAATAAATAAAAATACTATGATAAAAAGCACTGTACTTTCACACTCTCGTTTTGATAAACTAACAGATTTGTAACCTTGATCATTAACATTTTTACAGAAGTGGTAGCTATTGAATTATTAAGCTCTTGGAAGTTTAAAAAGTTTTTTGTGTGTGTATGTGTGTGTGTGTGTGTGTGTGTGTGTGTGTGTGTGTGTGTGTGTATTGATAAATCTAATAAGTAGATTTTTATCGGGTAGTTGATGACATATTGGCACTTTGTAAAAGCTTGTTCATTATTGACTAATGGAGCCCTAGATATCGTTTCTCATTTGACTTTTCCACTACTGTGTAGTCAGAGTCAGATCAAGTTAAAAACAAAAGAGAAAAAGAAAAGAAAAGAAAGTACCAAACAGAGTATGTAAGGTTTTGCTTTAAAAAAGTCTGGAGAGATCTTACCTATTTTAAATAGGTTTCCATGGTCCTGACACTGTTGAGGCAAATTTTCATCCCTGGAACAAAGAGAAGAAGAATGGATTTGGTTATCTAGCCATGCTGAGGAGCATCCTCATTTGAATGGTTATGTTTTGAGCATCTGAGATTATTTTAGGAAAAAAATGAAGACATTATAGCAAACAACAACAACAACAAAAAACCCACAATGTTAACTCACAAAAATCTGACGTTTTCCTTTTTTCTAGTACAGAATTACAAGTACAAACATACAACTTAGAATAATAGTAGTTCTCGGGAGGTAAACTTGTTCAAAGTATCTTATAGCAAAGGGTAGCATACTTTGCCATATGGGTATAGAAGAGTCATATTCTTTTATTTTTTGAGATTCTTCATCTTTCCTTCTTTCTTTTTTTTCTTTCTTTTTTTTTCTTTTAGCTTTCTTTTTTTTTTTTTTTATTAGTTTATTCTTGTTACATCTCTATGGTTATCCCATCCCTTGTATCCTCCCATTTTCATCTTTCCTTCTTTCTTTCTCTTTCTTACAGCTAATTCACAAATAGAAGAGGGAACGCGTATGTAAGCCTCATCAGACACATTCCCTGTCTCTAACATAAAGGTAAACATTAGATGAGAATGAACACATGTAAAGTTTCTCAATTTAAAAAGTAAATTACTGCCATTGACAGTACTTTAGCTGTAGAATGAAAATACTTAATTTACTTCATATAATTAAAAGAAAAGAAAGGTAAAGAAAAGGAACAAACAAACAAACAAAAAACCTGCAGAAAAGAACCTTTAACTGCCAGGTATGTTCACTTCTTATGTTTCTTTATTTTGGCCTCTGAAGCGCATGTTTCTCTACAGACCAAAAGCAACTCTACAACAAAGTCATAAAAATGTCCAGTTATTTAAAAATAGTAAACAAAACAATGTATACAGTGTTGTTGTTAATTATGGGAGAAATAAAGAGCCTGTGGGGGATAAATTCATGCTTTCAAAGACTGGCTACAAAGGTCCTTTGCAGCTGCATAGACATGAATTCTGTTCAAAATTAAAATAATATCAGAATCTATGAAATAAATTAAGGTTACAAAATGCGAAGTAGTCAATTTTGTTACTAGAAAAGTTCTTTATTCATGAAATTATTTTTTACATATCTGTATTTAAGGGGGCTCTGATACATTTTTAGCTATTGTTTGAAGTACTTTACTGAAAATGTACCATTTAAAATTGAAGATATGGATTGTATTTCTCTTCTGCTTTTCTATTTCTAAGACTTGTTCTTTTAACACACGGATATTTTTGAGACACAATTTGCATTTAATTCATGTAAATTTCAATTGCCATTTAGAAGTTGTTTTCTTTCAATAGCTTTTGCTTCTGAATATTCAGTTAAGTGTCTTCTCTGAGCTGTGCCTCCGAAGGGGTACTTTCCAATCTCAAAATATGCATTGTATTATATGAAAATAATCATAGTAGGTTTTTTTTGTTGTTCTCTCTGCTTATTTTACTTTATTTCTGTTTGTGAAAAGTATGCTCAACAGTGGTAAAAATGCTACAATTATCCAGTAGAAACTAAGATTTCCTCACTTGCTAAAAATGAAGGGTTGATTCGAATGAGCCACTAAATATTTTTTTATTAAAAGCTGCTTTAATAAGCAGATCATCTAATTGTGCTGCAGAGTCTGGGAAGGAGATGAAAAAGGCGTGTGTGAACTTATTGCTGTCCTTCAATCCTAGAAAATAGCACAGAGTAAGTAATTAAGATATTTTAATACTGTTTAATCACCTTGAAACAAAGCTGTATTTAATAATACATTAATACATGTTTAACAAAATATTAACTTTAGAGTTGTGATATATAAAAAATCATTTATATTATTGAATAACACAAAAGTTGAAAGTATATCTTCATTATTGTATTTTAAAAGTTTATGTATACCCATGAAAACAACTTTCACAGAGTTTGGAATGAAATATATGATCTAATTTTTCCACCAGTGGCAAACAAATTTAGGTGAACAACTGATCCTGATTTTACGTATGTCTGATCAATGACTTTGTTTTGATGAAAAATCGATGGTATTATAGCATCAAGAAAATGCATTGCTACTCTACAAAAAAGACATTTATGCACAGTGTTTAACTCTTATAAAGTAAAACTATACAATGTTAACCAAACTAATTTTTATAGATAAAGTATATTAATGGATGATGTAAGGAAAATCATGCCCAGTTTTCATTCCTGTGGTCATGATTGCAAAATTTGACATAGGAAATACTAAATTTTAGTTAGTACATCAACTGACTCCTAAGTGGTTTAAAAACAGATTAATTTCCAGAAAAGCGTGTATTTTACTGTAGCTGTGGCATTCAGTTTGAGGTTAAGGACTACAAACACACAGTGACTCCTAGTCATGAACACCAGTGCTTTTCACCCTTAGATGTATGTATTGAATTTGTCAGAACTCAGAGATTGAAGAATCTAGCCCCAAGGAAGAAAAATACCTCAAAACCACTTATGTCAGACTAACGTATGGCATATAAAGGAAATATTGGACGTTAGGTACTGTCTATTTTGTGAATTTTTGTTACTGTTATAAAAGCTAATGTTTTAGATTGTAGCATGTGTAACATAGTTATATACAATTTTCACGCTGTCCGAATAAATACAAACTAAAATAAGAATTGTCAATATTTTGCCTGCTAGCTACTATTGGACTGTCATTTAGATTGCTTACAACAAGAAAAAAATCAAACTTAAAAAATAATAGGTAGTACATGGATATAAAATAGCCTTGAAAAACTAAGAGAATGCAAGCAGCTAAGTTGTACCTACTTTTATATTCTTGGAACAGTGTGATGGGGATTCAGTCATGAGTAATATAGAGTATAATAATTTGTCAAACAGAGGGTCAGATATTATTCCAAGATATTACTACTTTGAAAGTTTACAAAACCTATCTTTTGACACAAACACCAAATCATATTTTGGATACGATTTTAAATATCCAAAATCTTCAAATTTTTAGAAATAGAAAATTGAAATTTTAGCAAGACAAAGTCAATCATGAGTATATACTGTACTATACATTTGAATTCTAAATATTTTATTTCTTATTTATCTTCTTTACTTTGATGTATAAATAAATAAGATTGAACCTAAATAGCTTAGGTCTGGGATAAAGAGACAAAGACTTCTTACCTAAATATTTCCGTTAAAAGTTGCATCTGTGTCTGCAGACCCTTTAGCTACATAGGGAAGCTCTGATCATTATTTAAGTCTGACACCTTGATCATGCTGACGTATGATGCTGGAAAAGGACAGAAGAAAATTGAAAATTGTTTCTTTAACCATTCTTCAACTGAGTGACACGCTGTTTCCATGTTCTGGCTATTATGAATATGGCTGCTATGAACATGGTTGAGCAAATTTTCTTGTTGTGTGCTGGTGCGTCTTCTGGGTATATTCCAAGGAGTGGAATAGCTGCGTCTTGAGGAAGTCCTATTCCCAGTTTTCTGAGATAGCACCAGATAGATTTCCAAAGTGGCTGTACTAGTTTGTATTCCCACCAGCAATGAAGGAGTGTTCCTCTCTCTCCACATCCTCGCCAGCATGTGGTGTCACTTGAATTTTTGATCTTAGCCATTCTGATTGGTGTAAGATGGAATCTCAGAGCTGTTTTGATTTGCATTTTCCTGATGACTAAGGATGTTGAGCATTTCTTTAAGTGTTTTTCAGCCACTCGATATTCCTCTGTTGAGAATTCTCTGTGTAGTTCTGAAACCCATTACTCTACTCAGCTATTAAAAACAAGGAATTCCCAAAATTTGCGGACAAATGGATTGAACTAGAAATGATCATAATGAGTGAGTTAACCCAGAAACAGAAAGAGTCAAATGCTATATACTCATTTATATCTGGACACTAGCCCAAGGGGCATGTTCCATGACAGTCTTCACTTACCAGGAAAGTGGGACAGAGGGGAGGACATCCTATTGGGACTCTAGGTGAGAGAAGCATGGGGGAATGGGGAAATAGAAGGATCCAGAGGGTCCTAGAACATTATAAGAAGAACATTATAATGGGAAGATCTGGGCCCTGGGGTCCTGCTCAAACTATGGCACCAGCCAAGGACAATAGGGGCAGTAAATTTCGAACCCCTTCTCAGATCTAGCCAATGGACAGGACATTCTTCACGGTTGAGTGGAGAGTAGGGACTGACTTTCACATGAACTCTGGTACCCCATATTTGACCATGTCCCCTGGATGGGGAGGCCTGGTGGCACTCAGAGAAAGGATAGCAGGCTACCAAGAAGAGACTTGATATCCTATGAGCATATACAGGGGGAGGAGGTCCCCCTTAGTCACATCATAGGGGAGGGGAATAAGGGGAAAGCGGGTGGGAGGGAGGAATGGGAGGATACAAGGGATGGGATAAAAATTTAGATGTAATATGAATAAATTAATAAAATATACTTTAAAAAATGAAAAATGCTTGCAGGCCACTTTTTGTATTCTACATCTAGGAGTCAAGTCATAGCTAGATACCAACTTTCTAGACCTCAGTCCACTTACTATTATCTATTCTGTAACAAGCTACACATTTTCTTCATAATCCTTTATAAACCCCATGACCAAAAGATCTTCATGTCTAGGGAAATATGAAAGGTTAAAACCTCTATGAATGAACATGTTTCTCTTAGTAATACAATTAGGAAAAGGAATAATAGACCATTTTAAAGACATCAAACCACTGTTGTTCTGAGTACTCCAAGGTCTGTGCACCCATGTGTTAGTGGGTATGGGTGGGTATAAGTTTTTTTTGTGCAAAGGATATGAGCACGCCATGGAACAAGTGTCAAGGTCAAAGGAGAAGCTCAGGGCTGGGCTTTACCTTTCATCTCCTTTAGAATAGGTTTTGTGATGTTCACCACAGCCTATGCCAGGATATCTGTTCTGGACACAATTGTGGATTCTTCTTTATCTTTCTCTCGTCTTACTGCAGGATCACTGACATTACAGATGTGAGCTGCTATCTCTATCTTACCATGGTTACTAGGAATATGAACTAAGATCCTCACTCTTGAGTGGCAAGCATTTTAGGCACAAAACCATTTTTGAAGTCCCACAATCCCATTCTTAACTATGCAGGACTGTTTCCTGGAGATCCTAGTTAACTGGAAATGAAATTGCTATATTATTTTCAGAATCAAATTGACTTTGGAAAAGTGAAGCACCTACTGATTATTAAAGTGTTGCAGATGTGAGAGGAAAAAGTTCTATGTCATAAAGCATATCTTAAAAGTTAATAAAAGAGTTTATTCACTTTCTGTTCTTAAACCACAATGGAATTGAATAAAATATTAATAGAAAGGTGACTGAATAATTTCAAACAAATGAAGATTTAAAACACATTTCTAAGACAAGACATGTTGGTGCATGATAAAACTCAAGCAGAGAGAAAGCTAAAGAGGAGATTACAAGCTAGAGGCCAGCATGTGATTCAGAGAGAGATTCTTTCTCAAAAGCAAAGTTTAAAAGTCCACTTAAAATATTCATAGAGACAAAATAAGAAACTTTAGTATAAATTTCTTTTTTAAGTTTAAAAAATATATTTTATTACCTTTATTTGTTATATGTGTCGGGGTACATGCCACGGTGTGCCTATGCAAGTCAGATGACAGCATAAGGGAGTTAGTTTTCTTCTTCCACCAGGTAGGACCTAGGGATCAAACTCTGAACGTAGGCTTGGCAATGAGTGCTTTAACACAGTGAGCCATTTTGTCATGCCCAATATAACAAATTTATTTATTTATTTATTTGGCTTTTTGAAGCAAGCTCTCTGTTACATAGCTCTGGCTGCTCTTGAACCTACTACTAGACCATGATGACCTCGAACTCACTGAGATCCACTTGCCTCTGCCTCCAGAGTACTGGGATTAAAGACGTGCAGCACTACATCCATCACTCTGTTTTTATTCCACAAGTATTGCATAAAGTATCCTTTGAAGGAGCAAAAACAAAAAAGAAGTGATTTTGTGCTTTCTGTTATATAGTAGATAGTATAAACTTTTAAAGCCATATTCCTAATTTAAATAAATGAGTATAAAAATAACATCTAAGTTCATATAAACCAGTGGAGCTGCAGAGACACCCATTATATAAAAAGCATCTGCTGCCAAGCATGATAACCTGAGTTCAGTCCCCTTAATGCACATGGTAAGAAGAAAGAACAGATTGCTGCAAGTTATACTCTGATCACAAATATATTATGAGATTAACATGCATGTACGACACACACACACACACACACACACACACACACACACACACACACACATACATACACACCCCTACACACACTGAGTAAACAAACAAATATGTAATAATAGGATCCAGTGTGAGCAGTGCTTTGAAGGAAACAATCTCAGTAGCAAATGAGTATTCTAACATTCCAATCCCAAAAAAAACAAAACAAGGCAGAGTAAATCAAATTCAAAGCAAGTAGAACAAAGACAGGACCAGAATCAACAGAAAAATCAATAAAATTGAAAACAGCTACAGACAAATCCTTGAAAACAAAAGCTGGCTAGTTGAAACAGTCAGTATAATGGATAAATCTCTAACCATGATAAGGAAAATGCAATTAAAAAATTACTAGTGAGTTATAAGTAATACTTGTTAAATAATTAATAGTTAAAGATTTTTTGATGTTAAAATAAAAATACCCTTTTTTAGGTGATGCTGCAACAACTGGATGTACATTCATAAAAATAATGCCAAATATAGAATTGCAATATTTAATGGGATGTAGCTTTCTAATTATTTTTAGACTTATGCAGCTAGGAAACCAATATTCCACCGTGTGTGACAATATCTTCAAGATGCAGCACAAAGACATAAGGCATCAACAAATTTTAGGATGAAGTACACTTTATTAAAATTTTTAAAATAATGTTTGTTCTGTGAAAGAGAAAGAGAATAACAATATACAGTAGGAGAAAATATTTCAGGCAGACACAATTGACAAATGGCCACTACTCATAATCTATAAAAAAATGATGGAAATTCAACAAGAAAATAAGCACCACAATTAAAACATGGATGTATGATTGTGACACCTCGCACATGATCTACAGAAGCTCAAGACAGACAAAATTCTATCAAGAAGTAAGAGATTTGCCTAAGAAGTCAAGAGTGCCACCTCTAATTCAGGAGAACTGGCCTTTGATTGCTTCTGGGAGGAGGGAACTCAGTTTTCTTCAATGGAATGACACTTCATATATAAAAAAGATGTTAGGGCAGTCAGTTCTCATACTCAGGAATAGTTGGATAATACCAACCGGACTCAATAATTTTATCATAAGGGAGGAGGGGCAGAGGAGAAACAGAATGAGATTCAGAGGGGCAGAGTGAGGGAGAGTCAGAAAGAATATGAAGATGGTGGGTTGGGAAGTAAGAAAGAAATTTCAGGAGGTAAATGATTATGACCAAATATATTTTATGAAACTCACTAAGAATGGAACAAATAAACCATTACATATATATGTAATGTATACGTATATGATATATGTATATACATATATACACACAAATATATAGGTGTAATACCAATGAAACTCAATAATTTTATATTAAGGAAGGAGGGACAGAGAAGAAACAAAATGAGCTTTGTAAGGGTATACAGACACACACACACACACTCACACATACACACACACACACACATATGGAGAATGTTTGCAACAAACACCTCACCAAAGAATATCTACAAATGATTAAATAAGTACATAAAAATCATCAGGGAATTATAACCTAAAATGTCAAATAAAATGTATTATATTTCACTTGTTTTACTGGTTAAATTATGAAACACTAAAAATACCACATACTGGTGGGAGGTGGAGACTCCAGAGAAATCATCTGCTGACAGAATTCTATCAAGTACATCTACTTATGAAGAGAGCTAACCAAGTCTTTAAAATGTAAACATATTCTGGCCTGTAATTATATCTATTGACATTTACCTAAATGAATTAAAAATATAAGTTTCCTGAAAGCTTTATTTGTAATTTCACAATATACAAAAGTTAAAAAATATATATCTAGACATTAAATGAATAACTATCTCATCCCATAGATGAATTAGGATTCATCATTGAAGTTTGGACTATATGATTTGGTGGGGTTTTTTTTTGTTTTGTTTTTGTTTTAGCATACACAGGACCTGTTTCTTACGAAAGCTCTACCAAGAGTAAAGGTGTATTATTTTTCACTAAAGTAGCGATACATTTAGCTCTTAAAAGACAAGAAAGAATCTTAAACACACATTAATATTTTATATGGGTGAGTTCTAGAAGATTCCAGATGAAAGCCTCATCTCTAGGAAGTGGTAATTCTGAGTGGTGATTCTGAAGCCATGAACATCATTAGTGAATTGGTCCATTGAGCTCTGAGCCAAAGAGTACTATTAGGAAGTGAAACCTCTGAGAGACAGTAGGGATTTAGGGTAGTGTCTTTGAATGCATTGCTTTGTCCCCAGTCTTACTGGCTTGTTCATTTCTGGTTCTGCTCTGTGACTGTCATAAGTTGAGCAGCTTCTTTGTGCTGTATATTTGACCACTCTACATAACTAGAAACAATGGAGCCAAATGGTCATGGATTGAACCACAAAATTAGAAGCTACCATAAGCTTTTACTTAGAATCAATTTTGTCAAATGCATCATTGTCACAATTGTGGTATGTTGACTAACACACTAAAGAAAAAGGCCATATATTATACAATCTCAGCAATGTGGCATTGTAGAGGAGTAAGAACTCCTTTTAAATTTTTATTATTAGTAGGAGGAGGAGGAGGAGGAGAAGGAGGAGGAGGAGGAGTGGTGGTGGTGGTGGCGGTGTGTGTGTGCTTGGTGTCTAGCAATACATGCTATAATATGCAGATGGAGGACAAAGTACAACTTTTGGAGTCAACTGTTTGCTTCTTGGACTTGGGGCAGCACACTTACAAGTTTATAAGGTCTGATAGGCATGTACCTTTGCTCACTGAGCCATCTTAATGGCATAGATCTTTGAGCATTTGAGCATGATTTTTTTTAAAAAAACAGTGTCTATCCTGGTTATAGGAAGAGAGACAGGTATATTTAGAGCACAAATTAATCTCAGGGCAAAGATATATTCTGATTCATGATATAATGTTGGATGTATATGATTACACACTTGTTGACTCTCATAAGACTGTTGAACAGTAAAAGTGTAACGTGCACTATGGACTCTGGTAGATATTACTGTGGCAACGTAAAATCCTGGAAAGGAATAGAAGTTGAAGTGGTGATTGGTATTAATGTGTGGATTTATAGTCTGCATATTTTCATATGCTAGGCTTATTCTGAAAGTACCACATACATAAATCTTTCCCCAAACATCTTGTCACTGATAACTCATTCTTGCTCTTGCAAAGCCCTTTGGTCATTTAAATAAAATGAACTCCACTTTACAAATTGCTGTAAATTCTTACATGCTTGTTACCGTGAGTTAGAAATAAAATCTACCCTCTGACATATACACCAGAGAGTTTTAAAACTTGTTTCTTTCTAAGGTTAGTTCAATTGCTATAGTAATATTGGGCACAAGGCAATCTAGTGTCTGTATTGTAGACAGTATCTCACATTAAGTAGGCTTGTACCATTTTCACCTATTTATTCAAATAAGGATGGAGATTTTCTGTGAGGTCATGAGGTTACCCAGTGAGAAAACCTATTCCATAAGCATGTGCCATGAAACTATGACATGTGATCATGAGCTATATATCTGACTTCATTGCCTCACTGCTTTGCCTTTTCTTCATTTATAATTCCACCTGAAGCTAATATTCTGGTCGTCATACTCAGTCAGTGACATGTTAATGCCTGCTTGGCTCCCATGATCTAGCAGTCCATTTCAATTAGGAGCCATTAATTAACAACTATTTGTTTGAAAAAGACTCAAACCACAGGAGTGTCTGCTCTAACTCCTGGGTTTGCTACAGGTTATATTCCATGTTAAATTTCTGGGTAAGCATATCTATTTATTTTGGGGATTGGTCCAACCTATGACCCTTCTATTGGGGCATATTCTATTCATTTTTATTTTTAAAATGGAGGACTTCCCAGATCTAGCCAATGGACAGGACATTCTTCACAGCTGAGTGGAGAGTGGGGTCTGACTTTCACATGAACTCTGGTACCCCATATTTGACCATGTCTCCTTCATGGGGAGGCCTGGTGGCACTCAGACAAAGGATAGTAGGCTACCAAGAAAAGACTTGATACCTTATGAGTATATACAGGGGGAAGAAGTCCCCCTCAGTCATAGTCATAGGGGAGTGGAGTAAGGGGAAATGGGAGGGAGGGAGGAATGGGAGGATACAAAGAATGGGATAACAATTTAGATGTAATATGAATAAATTAATAAAATATATTAAAAAATAAAATGGACAACTAATTCTGAGCAGCTGTCCAGTATTGCAATGGTAGAGTACAAAATACATAATCAGTAATAAAATAATATTATGGAAATAATGCCTCCCATGTAATCATGCCATAATGAGGCTGAGCATAAGTGTGGGTGTGGTTTTTCTTGTTTTTTTTATTTTTGATGTGTTTTGTTTTCTTCAGTTATTACTTTTGAACAGATACAAAACGAATATTTATACATCCAACTGTGCAAACAAAGAACTAATAATAGAGAGGAATTGGCTTTTATATGAAATGAATAGCTTTTCAGAGAGGATTCATATCACTGGTTGCTAGAATTACAACTTTTCTTGAGAAAGTAATGTTATATAGGGTCATTCCTGTCTTAGTTGACGGTGTGTTATTTTGTCCACTGTAAGGTAACATAGGATTCTCAGTTGTATCTAAATAGCTTTTTTTAAAAAGGTGAAATGTTTAAATCAATTTAACTTTTATTTATTAATGTACGTGTGTGTGCGTGAGAGAGAGAGAGTGCTGAGAGAAGAAGAAGAAGAAGAAGAAGAAGAAGAAGAAGAAGAAGAAGAAGAAAGAGAGAGAGAGACAGAGACAGAGACAGAGAGAGAGAGACAGAGAGAGAGAGGAGGGGAGCTGGAGCTAGGGTAACAAAGAGCCATGGCATGAATGTGAAGGTTAGATGTCCACTCTGCTGAAGTGGTTCTCTCCTTCCACCTTTGCGTGGTTTCCGGAGATTGAACTCATATTATCAGGCTTATGTATACATTATATCTAATTCTCCCCATCTGCACATAACTCAATTACAAATCGAGACACAGGTGCTAAGAAGTCAAGTTGTTCCTAAACTGTAAAGGAGGAATTCACTGTCATAGTTCTTGACACCAACGCTCGTTGCTAATGAAACTCAACTGGGACAGAACACAGTTCACAAAACCCTGCTGAGGACGGCCACCACTGTAAATGCAAGCTTCACGAATCGCCGTGCCCAAGCCTGGTATAAATAATTTTTTAAATTAATTTATTCTTGTTACATCTCTATGGTTATCCCATCCCTTGTA
>OU015747.1:13575333-13604123 GCA_907169655.1 Acomys percivali | reverse complement strand
GGGTAGGGGTTTAAATTTTACTGCCTGTATTGTCCTTGGCTAGGGCCTTAGTTTGAGCGGGACCCCTTGACCCAAATCTGCCTATCATAATGTTCTACTTGTAGGTTTCTAGGATCCTCTGGATCCTTCTACATTGCTATTCTCCCATTGTTCTCTCATCTAGAGTCCCAATAGGATGTCCTCCCCTCGGTCCCAGTTTCCTGGTAAGGGAAGGCTTTCGTGGGACATGCCCATTGGGCTAGTATGCAGATATAAGTGAGTATATACCATTTGAGTCTTTCTGCTTCTGGGTTAACTCACTCATTATGATCATCTCTAGCTCAATCCATTTGTCCACAAATTTTGGGAATTCCTTGTTTTTAATAGCTGAGTAGTATTCCATAGTGTATATGTACCACAGTTTCTTTATCCATTCTTCTACTGAGGGACATTTAGGCTGTTTCCATGAGTGGAATAAATATTTTTTTTACCATGTCTTTTGAAAGGACTCAAATGTCTCCCTCTGTCCTTCAGCAGCGCTGTTCTGATGTGGCTCGTGATATGATGAATAATCAGCATTCTGACCTTTTTTCTTTAACATTCTTCAGTATATCTGTAGCCATTGTTTATGTAAGATTCTTAATCAGGAATAGATATTTTAGTCCAATAGATATGCTGGTACCTGTAAGCTCTAGTAAACACCTTAGGATCTATAAATTCATTAATCTTCACAGTCCTAGTCAAACAGAACCTTGTCTGTGTATTATCTCAGATTAATTTTTAGCATTACAAATAAAATATATATATATATATATATATATATATATATATATGCCCAAGCCAAAAACTATTCTGAAATAGACATTTAAAATCTGTTCTTCTTAAAAAATGGAAAAAACATACTGAAATTTAGGTCATGTTTGTACAAATAACATACTGGGATTTTAATTGGGCATGTAATATGAATAGCTGTGTTCAAGGATTCTCAATTTGGAACTGAACTTAAATATTTTAAGATGAATTTCCTGGAGGAAAAAAAATATGTCATGAGGAGAACTTCACTGCAACCAAACTGAAGAGGGAAAAAAAACCTCTCCGGGGTTATCAACTCTATGACCTAAAGTGTAGGATTTCCACCCCTGTCCCCTCCAGGCTGCCCAACACAATCACTAGCTGCTTGTGGTTGCTAAGATGGTTTGCTGTGCATAGTGCCCTCTTCTCATTACTTTTCCTTGTTTAGGGAAGTCTTCCTGCAGTTGAAAGGAAAAGAAAAATAGAAAAATTGAACTTCTTAGGTCTAAGTTTCCTTTACTATGGAAACATGTGTTTTCTGAAAACATGTAATATATAACAACTCTAAAATATTAGATATTGTAGGAAATACTCTGTAGTATATTTTGGTACTTCATTAACCTGCAGAGAATTGTTTACAGTGCTAGTAAACAGAATTTGAATGGAAGTTCATGTTGGAATCCACACAAAACGGCCGTCACAGTAAAAACTGCATTCTCTCTGTTGTCTTTCTGCTCGCACTGCTCTTTGTGTTTGGATTTTGCAAGTTAACACAATAAAAACAGATCAAGAGTTCTGCAGACATGTAAACGTCTCAAGCACTAAGATACCACCTGATGGAAACTCAGGCTGACCTGTGATCTAATGTTGTCCATTAGTTCTGTTGCTGTTTCATTTTCGCTATGTATTTTACATTCACAAATCTACCCATGAAGCATCACATTGCAGCACACACCACACAAAAACCTTCATAAATATTCCTTATCTCATCTCTGATTGTGTTCATTCATACTGCTCCAATCTGTTCTTGTGCCCTCTTTCCTTAAAAAGTTTACATTTGTTCATCTAAATATACCACATAGCCTGTGTCTGCCATGTAAGTTTTACACTTCGGGACTCCTCTTAGCATCTTTCTCTATTAGTATCAGTTTATTGCTTATTTTCCACAGTGAGAGAAGCATTTTTCTGCTCTGGATTTTCAGCAGTTTCATCAACAAGCTAAATTTAAATATTTATCATTGCATTAGCATTTTCAGCCCTGCTGTGTTTTAAGTGTCTGGTGTTGGTTTGTGCTACTTGTTCAGGGTTTTGGTTCCTTTTGATCTTTTAGACCCCTTTTAGTCTGAAGGCCTTTATTTTTATTAATTTAGTGGCGCTGCCTGAGAACCTTGAATTAAATTAGTTAATAAAAAATTAAAATGGAAATGGTAGCAAAACCATAAATGCTTTGATTTCTACATCTGGTTGAAAGGGGCTAGGGGGCAGATTTGATCATTTCACATTAGCTAAAGCATGATGTGGCTTATGCCTGTTCGGATGAGCATAATTTCATTGGCAGCAGTTCATTCATGTTGATGTGGAAAGGCTTCTATTTGTCTCTATTCTAAGGTATTCAGACAATAGGAGTTATGAAATATACACATTTTCCTATTTGAGTTCTCAGCATTTTAAGGTCATTTTTTTACATCGTGTTAAGCTCACTGTGTATGAACAATTTCAAGAAGAAAACGCAGGGCCAAGGTCACTATTGAGTCTCTGTAGCTCTTTAAGTTCTGTGAGAGGCGTATTCGTGTGAGTTCTATCTGTTATGTTTCAAAATAAAGATCTGAAAAACACAATGAGATGGGATAACATCCTAACCTTTCTTCTTCTGTGATGACACAGCACTGAATTATTAGGAATACGTTCCCTCACCCACTCCATCCCTCTTAATCAGTCAATTGATTCTCATTTGAATGTACCGACACTGGAAAACCAAGAAAAGAAAAGCTCTCTGCTGGTGACACATAGGCCATTTTACTTTTATTTGTAGTCTGTGTAGCAATTATATTTGGGAAGCACATTACCTTGGATGCACTAGTTTGAAATAAGAGGGGGGAAAAGAAGCAAACTGAATCAAATACAAATGCTAATACATCAGGATTTTGAAATGTCATTCCTGGAAGCCATTCTCTGCCTAATGCTGTACTTTGGGAAGTGACATTTTAATACGACAATGACAACAACAACAACAAAAAAGACAAAAAGCAATATAAATGACTTGTAGAGAGAATATGGAGTCGTTTGCAAGAAGAGAATTTGTGCGGATAACCTCACCATTTTAACACACGGACAAGATGCCATCTGCCAGTGACTTTTCACTAGAGTTTGCAATGTCAATCAACTTTATGTTTCATTGTCCACCTGTTAATAGAGGTAACAGAAAACAGCTGAATACATTAACTCAGCAACATGTTATACCAACAACTATACATTTGTTTCTATGAATATAAATATTGTATGTTGTGCATCAAATTAATCCTAAATTTAATATCAGCAGCATTCTTATAGCTCTTTTAAAAAATGCAGTCTTCTCATGCTTCTTGAAAATGATAGACACTGAAGGCGTGCCTGGTATATTGTTCTTTACAGGTACTTTAAACAATATCTTCACTCTGACTAGTACATGCATGATTGTTGATAGTCCCTCAAGCCCTTCTTAGATCTGGTATTTCCATTCCCACTAGTCTTTAAAATATGCCCACAAAGAAATTACTACTTAACTGCTAGAGGCACAAGCTAAACTCCATACGCAAAGAAGCAAATTCCTGTGCACTTGATTGATGCTAGAAAGTTTTAAGCTGGAATAGTATACTTGAAACAGTTAAGTGGGCTAGGAGTTTCACTAGTGGGTGTTACTGAAAGAAACAGGCAGATCTCCAGGCATGAAGTGTAAAGTAAAAGCTATATTGTAGACATGTGAATGGCTTATAATTATTAAAATTATCATTATTGTTTTAACCTATTGCTGTAATTCTGAGCAAAGAAGTCAACAACACAGATCATTACAATACAGATAATTTTTCTGGCATTTTAAAAGTGTGAATATGCAGAACACACCCACATGAGTACACACGTGCGTGCATGCACGCACACACACACACACACACACATACACACACACACACACACACTATTCCATTTCACTTTATCATCTAAAATATTTAATGCCTGTAGGCATTAGTTTCCTTCTGTAATAATTCTAGGCTTTGGGGCAATGTTTATTTTGTAGGCAGTTTTCTTGTAGCTATAAAGTATGAAACTTTACCCTTATGCCCTTAATTATTATGTTGATCAAATAGCACAGCCACATCCTCACTGGATTCCCATTATTGAATAGCAAATGAAAGAAAACAAACAAAATTTCAGAACAGAGAAATAAGGCAGCCGTTGAGGACACACAATTTCCCTGATCCCATCTGTGTGAAACAACAGAATAAATGCTGCATCTTCTTTCTCTCAGCTGTACTTGTGGGTTTAAATAAGGAAATATTCTATTGAGAGTAATTCCTCGTAAGACAAAAGTTTTTGCCTTCTTGCTTTTTGCACTATACTTAAAGAAATCATTTCAATTACATAAGTGATTCTAATTTCTCATTCCCAAATTTTATTCCTTGAATGTGAATACGAGGCATTCTTTTCATGGAACCATTCTATGGGTTATTTCAGTGGAATGAAACACTCCTGGATATCTTGCCTATGTTTGTGGTTCTAAATAATCTATAGGCATCTTGGCTACCACAAATATTAAGAACAGTACCAAAATTATTGCTCATCAAATACATTGCTTTGGAAGACAACCAAACAATCAGATTTCTATAGGTTCTTCATGCTGAAAGACCTAAGATGAGGTTCATAAATTTGTGTTGCTCCATAGGGTAGAATATATAAGAATTATCTTTTAACAACAAAAACAAAATAAAACAAATCCCTCCCCTTTAAAAGAACAGCACCACTGAAAAACCTCAACGCCACTTTCTCTATCTGATTATCACACTCAGGATGTCAGAAAAACTTCAAAAAGTACAGGCCAAAACCAATATAACCTTCCTATCCATTTTTGCAAATATATCTCATTAGAACATTGTAAGTCTTCTCGGCTGTGTCCAGCTGTACAGAACTTGTGGCACAGACCATTTCTGAGATGGCTGACACATTGAGGCCTATTTAGCCCTTTACAGAAACCTTGTTAATGCCTGTAATGGCAATATAAGAAAAACGGAAATTCTGTTCTCTTTATCCAAATCTTCTAATATTTAAATAATAATTAATAGCAGTAAATGATAATTGCTAACAATTTTAAAAAACATTCTACCTTGGTGACATATCTAACTTGGTTTTAATGGCAGAAATGTACAAGCCTTTTTCATATGTGTGTGTGTGTGTGTGTATGTGTGTGTGTGTGTATATATATATATATATATATATATATATATATATATATATATATATAGAGAGAGAGAGAGAGAGAGAGAGAGAGAGAGAGAGAGAGAGAGAGAGAATTATAAGGGAAATATTTGGGAAAACACATGAATACATGTTACTAAATCTCTAAAGATGTTTGTGATCATTCACCTTGGTAGCCAAAAAAGTTTTTGAGGTGGAATAAACTAAAGGCGCACCTCTGGACAAGCTTTTAACAGTATTTCCTGAAAGTATTATCTTAAGAATTAAAATCCTCTCTCAGAATTGTCAGTACCTATCTGAGGTGGCACAGGTATGAGAATGTCCAAGGGAAGATGTGGTTGCTTGACTTTCTATATTTACCCCCATGGTTCTGAGTGACTCTTCTCTGCTGTGGACTTTGACATTGGTGCTACCATCATTGGCTAGCATTTGAAACCCACATTTTTCAGCCTTTGGACACGAGCTGATAACTTCTGGCTTCCCAGGGTTCCTCCTGTCATTCAGCTTCTGGGTACCTAGACTGAGCAGCTGCTGGGTTCTCAGAGTCTCTAGTGATTAGACATCCATTAATGGGGTACCAAGCCTAGTCAATCAAGTAAATGCTCTTTTTTATAGGTCTCATCCCAGTCCTCAAAACACACCACCTAACGCAGTAATACTTGGAAAAAAATTTCACCCAGTAATTATAAAATAAATGTTCATGAATTTGAATATAAATCATGTTTGGTCACATCTACTTCGAGATTTTTTAGAAGGTCTCTCTGTCACTGCACTGTGATTCAGTCTTACATAAACAGAAGTCCCAAGACCAAGATAAAATGTTGGTACCTTTCAAGGAAAGCCACTCTGGACATTTTTTTCCCTAATTAACACATGTATAAAATATCAAATAAGAACTTAAATTTATTTGTTTATAAACTGTATGTATATGGATGTCTACATGTACATCTGTGTACCAGTAGAGGGAATCAGAGCCTACGGGACATCAGATCCTGTAGCGGTTGGGACCTGCCATGCGGGTGCTGGAAATGGAACTCAGGACCTCTGCAGGAGCACCTGGTGTTCTTAACCACTCAGAAATCTCTCCAGACTCTGAAATGAAAATGTAATTTCAGACAGTGTCACATGCAACACAGGGCTTCTGCTTTTATTGTTTCCCCATTTTTCAACATTTCTAGTAGAATCTGTCATCAACGGTAGGATCACAAACGGGAACAACATCTACTGATTATTATTATCACCAACACAATCCAACTAGATCAGCCTGAGAACAAACCATGGCATTCATTTCCCTACATCTATCTTGGTGCATCCTCCTCCTCAGCACTGTGGTGAGATGCTCTGCATAATTTCTACAGGGAGATAGATGTTCTTAGCAAGAACACTGATCACCATGTTCAAATCTGATGTTCAAATTCTTAGTGTTTTGTAAACGGCTCCCTGGATCCAATTAGAGGAGGCATGTGTCTATCCGTGCACAGAGAATGAAAGACATGCCACTCAATCTCTGGGAAATGTCATGGTTTATAGTACCAAGCTTTTTTTTTTTTTTTTTTTTTTTTTTTTTTTTTTTTTTTTTTTTTTTTAGTATTAGTCAGATTTTGTCCTTTTAAAAAAAGGGGCATGCCTCATTCTCATATGTTATTTCCGTTCAGCTGCCAGAATAAACTTGGGCCTTGGGAAATTATTATTGTTAGTTCTGCTGATAAAATATTCAAGAATGCTGACAGACTTTAGGTGCAAATCCATATTAAATCTGCTTTACTGATTTTGTTTAGAGGATGCAATGCTGCATGCAAAATGTAGCATTGTGGACTCCAAATACTCCAACTTATGTCAAAACTAAGCAAATCATCTGCCAAGCCCTCAGCATAACAATAATAATAATTGCCTGTCCAGAAAGCAGCATCTATACCAATCTGAGGAACAAAATCCTTCTAACGGTACATTAGCATGCAAGTACCAACCTTGCAAGGTGCAGTTTCTGCTTACTCTAGGTCCCCAGGTTTATAAACCTTCCTTGATAACCTAATGTACCAATCTGAGATATGCCTTTACTGAGTAAGGAATTTCCAGCTTCAGAAACGCTGGGCTGCCAACTTTCCATTCTTCTCTCCTCTTTCAGTAATTAATGTGAACTGATATGCTGAATTAAACCGAGCTATGGGGGGAAACTGCATGAGGTGCAAATCTGCCTGCAACCTGCTTCATTCTGGAGAAGCTCAAGGCAGAGACTGCAAGGTGGCCTTTTGTAAATATCCCCCTTGACCATCCAGTGCCAACAGATTAAAGCCATGGCAACAGAGAGAAGAAAAACAGTTAGTTAGATGAATAATCTTACTAGTAACCTGAAATGTGATGTACATGTTGAGTCGTGCCTACATAAGAAATTTGAACAGAATCAAGAACATAGTAATGAGAACTATTAGGCAGCAGAAAATCTGATGACCTTCTGCCGTAGCAGAGTTTTGGGTAATTATGCCTCAGGCTCATATAAACTGACATTTGCATTTTATTTTAGCTTAAGAGATAACTGGAAATGTAGTGAGTACAATCTCAAGATTTGTTGTTGCAGAGGAACAGTCATAGGGGAGGGGAATAAGGGGAAAATGGGAGGGAGGGGAGAATGGGAGGATACAAGGGATGAGATAACCATAGAGATGTAACAAGAATAAATTAATAATATATATATATATACATACATATATATATATATATATATATATATATATATAAGAATCACAAAATCATAAAAAAAAAGATTTGTTGTTGCTTTGCTTAATAAGAAAAATGTCTGGTAAAACACTTAGGCCAACTTTAGAAAATTGTAGTATTTTTAAACTATTTTTAGGTCTGATGTTTCAAAGTCCAGGCAGTGCATGGAATCAGATAGCTTTAAAAGACATAAGTGTCAGGCACGGTGGTGCATGGGGAGACAGAGGCAGGTGGACAGCTGCTCTACAAAGCAAGGCCAGGACATCTAAGGCAACACAGAGAAACACATGTCTCAAAAACCACGAGAAAGAAAGCAAGAAAGCAAACAAGCAAGCAATAAAGAAAGAAAGAGCAAAGAGAAAAGAATATAGAAAGAAATGATATCAGAAATATCGAAGTGTATCTGTTCTGTGATACCAGTTCTTATAAATAGGTGCTCCCTATCTTATATATGACAATTCCAGGTAATACAGTATTTTTCCATGTTGTTTTTTTCTTCTTGATGTTTTAACATCATAGTCTTTTATGAATGGATTTGGTGAAACTTCATATCATTCTTCTAATAAGTCTACCAATAAAGAGATTACTTCCAAATTGCTTTAATTAGGAACTTTGGGGTTTGGGGCTTGAGAGATGGCTCAGTAGTTAAGAACATTTACTCTTCTGGCATTGGACAAGAGTTCACTTCCAAGCATGCACATGGAGGTTCACTGCTGCCTAGAGCTCCGTCTAGTTAAACCCTTTTCACACTCTTGAAAGCTCTAAGGGATCCTGCATGCCGATAGTGGTTATAAACTCATACAGAGGCAGGAACGTGTGTGCATGCACACACACACACACACACACACACACACACACACACACACACACACGCAAATAAAGAGCCCAAACATCTTTGTACTAATGTAAACTGAGCGTTTTACCTAAAATACAGCCATAATTTTGCTCCCAGATAAACAGAGAAGTCCCAGAGATACCAAGATATCAAGGGCCACAGGCAGAGTCTACATGACTGATACAGATTTGTATGTCATTTCCCCAGTAGAAATTTAACTTCCACCAATTTTATAAATCAAATAAGACAGATAGTGTGATAAGAAAGCATAATTATTTTTAATGCAAACATCCCTATTCCTGGTTATATAAAACAAACAAATATATTGTGTTTCAGTAGAATGCAGTCATTAACTTTGCAGCAAGTGTTTAGAAGTACAATCACAGGACAGTGCTTATCCTGAATGAATCAAAACAATTTTTGACCATTGTGAGCAGTCCAAAAAGATATGCACCATTGATTTCCAGACTGGCCTTTAAGCCAAAACAATGAGATTATATAAATGGATGTCAAGGGAGAACAAAAGAAAAGGACAGGATTAGATTAGTACTATAGCTCGATCGCTACAGTTGATGAATGGATAGAGGGAACTGATGGTTAAGGTAGATTAACATAAAGCAGCACACACTTGCTGTAGGTATCATATTGAGATAATACCAATCACTTATTTATGTAAATACAGAGAAAATATCACTCTGTCATTTATAAGTATGAATGTGGAATCCAAAAAAGAAGATGGGCCTTAGTTGAAATTCTTGTCATGCACTTTTTACCTCTATATTGTTAGATACAGCATTGAACGTCTCTAGATTTAAGCTGTTTTCACAAAAGTTTTGAAGGATTAACACAGCAGTGTATAGATAGTCCATAGCATACTGTCTAGAATACATTACAAAACCAATACATATTCAAATTTTACTTAAATCCACTGAAAATAATACTAATGGGAGAGAAAGACAGAAAATGAAGTGGGGGAAGAAAATGCTTGTTTGTCAAAGCCTGTTCATACTTCCTCGGACAAGAGCATAGACACAGTTATCAGGCACCCTCCCATGCAACAGTAACCATAAAAGCACTGCAGTAACAAATTAAATCAATCACCATTTTATTAAATTTGATTTCTTCATTGTGGGGATATGAGAGAGATTAGTGATTCCTGAGTTTTATAATGGGGGGGGGAGGGTTGCTGAACTGATTATATTTTCACACTGTGAGAAGGATCCAGCATTCTTACTTCATTTTTGCATTGCATATATGCCAGGAAATGTAGGCTTAATCATAGCAGGAAAAAAATGTATCTTAGTTTTTGGGAAAAATGCCTGGGAGCAAAATAACAAGACAAAAGAAGAGAAAACCAGAGAGAAGAGGAGAGGGAGAAATTGAGATTCAGATAAAGAATAAATAAGATATGACCATTATTTATTAGTTTTCACTAAGTATAAATGAGATTTTTGTGTATGAGTCTTTCTAACACTGTATAATACATAATTTCTGTTTACTGTTGAGAAATAAAAATTTAAGATTATTATGGGATTTTTTTGCCAGATTCAGGAAGTGCATATTATATGAGATATCTAAAGTATTAAACATGCATACATGGGATAGGAAGAGGTGGAAGAAGCTGCTTTGTTTTTTCCACCTCTTACTGGAACTAGTTTTCTTGAGTTTTTCATTCCCAGGCCCTGAATTTCCTTTAAATCTACAATGACTGGCAACAATATCCACATTTTTTATTGGATTCTTTGAAGCTTTGTTCAGATTCCAAATTTCTTCCAAGGTCATAGAGAACAGGACTGGAAACACTGTTTCTGAGGCCCATTCTCTGGAAAGACAATTCAATTCAAACCAGGAAGTTTACCTGAGTCCCAGAATTTCTGCCTAAAATTACAAATTGGTCAAAACTCTAGTGATGCAATATATATATATGTTTTAGATCACACTGCTTTCAATGAAGGTGGTGTACACCTATAAATTTGTTAAAATGGCTCAGCTGGTGGCTTATTGCATAAAACACTCACATCCCACTACTAGAAACTTGAGATTGAGACCCAAAATTCACCTGAATACAGAAGAGATGAACTAACTTGACAAAATTGTTTTCTGATCAAGATACATATACTATGGGAGGTACATTTACAAATCACACACTTACACACATATGAGAAAAAGAGACAGAGACAGAGAGACAAAGAAAAAGCAGACACAAACAAGAATACTTAATAAAATGACTTTAAAAGCTTGGTAAATCTGGTGGCACATGACTATAATTCCAGCACTCAAGGAGGCAGAGACGGGTGGATCTCTGTGAGTTTGAGGCCAGGGTGGTCTACAAAGTGAGTGTAACACAGCCAAGGCTACACAGAGATATCCTGCCTCAAAAAACCAAAGGGAAAAAAATCTGAAGAAATAAAAAAGAGGCAGGGTTGGTCACACATGCCTTTAATCCCATCACTTGGTAGTCAGGTGGGTTTCTTTGAGTTCGAGGGCAGCCTGATCTATAAAACGAGTCCAGGACCAACAAAGCTGTTACACACAGAAGCCTTATCTTGAAAAAAAGAAAAGAAAAAGATAATATGGAGCTCATATCAAATGTTTCTACTATGACATCATTGTCCTTTACTTTTTTATTTTATATTTTGTATTAATTAATTTATTTACTTTACATACCAATTTCAGATCCCCTCCCTCCACCCCTCCCAATCCCTGCCTCTTACCTCCCCTTCCCCCATAACCCCTACCAAGTGTGTTAACCAGCCTTGGCATATCAGGTTACAGTATGACTCCTGTTCTATTTAGACAGGACAAGGCAGCCTAGCTGGGGAAAGGGATCCAAAGGCAGGCAACAGGCTCAGAGAAAACTCCTGCTTCAGCTTTTATTGGTCTCACATGAAGACCAAGGTACACATCTGTTACATATGTGTAGGGGTCCTAGGTCCTTCCCATGCATCCTTCTCATTGGTCGTTCAGTCTCTATGAGCCTCTTACGGGCTCAAGTTAGTTGATTCTGTAGGTCTTCTTATAGTGTCCTTGACCCCTTTGGCTCCTTCAGTTCTTTTTTTTACCCCTCTTCCACAAGACTTCCTAAGCTCAGGCTAATGTTTGGCTGTGAGTCTCTGAGTCTGTTTCAATCAGCTGCAGAATGAAACCTCTCAGAGGACTATTAAAATAGGCTCCTGTTTTCAAGCATAACAGAGTATCAGCTGTCATGGGTTGGCCCTTTCTCATAGGATGGGTCTCAAGTTGGGCCAGTCTCAGTTTCTCATCCGTATTTATCACTGCACATCTTGTAGACAGGACAAAATGTGTGTCAACTGTTTCGTCAGTAGGTTGGTGCCCTCATTTCTCGAATTGACGTCTTGCCTGTTTACATGAAGTGGCCTTTTCATGTTCTCTACCCCCTTGGGCAAGGAATCATAGCTAGTGTTACCCCATAGATTTCTAGGAGTTTCTTTTGTCCTAGGTTTCTAGCTAGTCCCAAGGATCCGTCCTACCCCCCCCACCCATCCCAGTTTTCTTTCACAGTTCTCTCTCCCTGCATCTTCTTCCACATAATTGATCTCTCCTGTTCCCCTCCCCCTCCCATCAGTTCCCTCTCTCTTCTATTTTAGATGTCTATTTTATTTCCCCTTCTCAGTGAGATGCAACCACCCTCCCTTGGGTCCTCCTTGTTACTTAGCTTCTCTGGGTCTGTGGATTATAGCATGGTTATTTTGTGAAGCAAAGAGAATACTCTCCAATTGCTAGTTGGAGTGCAAACTCAGAACCACCATGGGAATCAATTTGGTGGTATCTCAGAAAACTGGGAATAGTTCTAACTCAAGACTCAGCTATACCACTCCTGGGCATATACCCAAAAGATGCTCCACCATACTATACAGGCAATTTCTCTACTTTGTTCATGGCAGCTTTATTCGTAATAGCCAGAATCTGGAAACAACCTAGATGTCCCTCAACTATAGCATAGATAAAGAAAATATGGTACATACACACTATGCGACACTACTCAGCTATTAAAAATAAGAACATCGTGAAATTTGCAGGCAAATGTTTGGAACTGGTAGATATCATCCTGAGTAAGGTAACCCAGACACAGAAGACACCCATGGTATGTACTCACTTACAAGTGGCTATTAAGCATCATTTACTTTTAATCCTTTCTACAACTGTGATCTGCCTCTCCTTCTTTGAAAGCCTCAGGTCTCCCTAAAGCGCAAAGGCCATTTCAAAATAGCTGAGGTGGAAAGAGCTTAAAAGCCAGTGGTAATGCCTACAGAGAAACATTGTTTTCTAGACCTAGCAGAGCAGCTGACCGTATGAACTCACAACAGTTGTGACAACACACACACACAATCTGTTCAAGCTCAGGCCATATAAAACCACAACCTTGGAAAAGTTGGTAGACATGAAGTCCCATTCCTAGGTAAGAACTATTGACAGCTGGAAATTGCTAGCAGAGAGTAACTCAATCTATTTTAAGCATGCGGCCATTAGTAGGTCAACCACGATCTAGTGGAAGGCTGCATATCCAGCTGTATATGTTCAACACGAGTTGTGCAAAAGAAGCCAAAACACTTCTTTTTAAACACTACGGTTTACAGAAGAGGAAAAAGATACACAATGTTGGGTGGGTAGGAAGGGGGTGACTCTGGGTGGAGGTCAGAGTGGATATAATCAAAATACATTGTACAAATTCTTCAAAAGATAGAGCAAAAGAGACTCAAAGGAGAAGTGAGGGGGGTTACTGTCCTTTCACTACCATTTACAAGCACTAGGTCCCAGTGGGCCATCTCAGGGATTAAGGTTCCTCACTTTTGTTTTGACATAGTGAGCCCTAAGGTAGATAATAAAAGGCTCAGATTAACTATGTTTTATGTTTGCTCTACTTAAATATTTAGTGGAGTCTTGAGTGAACTGGGGTTTTGATTAATATGTTTAGAACTGGAAGAGATTTGAGCAATTGTTACTGACTGGACCTTTAGAAGCCATGGTGCACTTAAAATGATGGCTGGGGTACACAGGATCACATAGT
Source organism: Acomys percivali (assembly GCA_907169655.1). Lineage (NCBI taxonomy): Eukaryota > Metazoa > Chordata > Mammalia > Rodentia > Muridae > Acomys > Acomys percivali. Next base: position 13,590,327 of record OU015747.1, on the reverse strand, counting down.
ACTGCTGACGCTAAGCGGAAAAACTACTTCCCAACAAGAACCTGGTCAGTGCAGAATCAATTACAACAATGGAGGGAAGTTGAAAACTCTGTATCTGTACATTAAGACAAAGGAATAAAAATGTTGCCCAAGGCATTTTACAAAGAAATTACATTTGGGTGTAGGAAAGAGAATCCTGAGAGGGATAAAGTTCATTCGGTGAGTGAGCTCTTGAGAGAAACTATGATTTGATTAAGAGAGCTATTTATTTAAATAAAGTAGTCTATAGGACTAGGTTAACCCAGACCCTGAAGGCTATTTTAATGGGTCTGAGGATTGCTTCTGCAAAACATCTGAATTTTTTTGATAGCTTCAAATTTAATCACAGAGCAGGAAATTCTTCATTGCAACCATTTTCAATTTCTGGTCAACTTGAAAGAACATATGGACCAGAAAATTTAGAAATATATTTCTTCTTATCATCTAAAATGGCCTGTGTTCTTCCAGTTTGCAGGAGATGGTATAAGATTCTAATTTCCTGAAGACTAAGGTTCACTGTTACGAAACAGAACAATGAAAAATAGGTCTACCATTCACTTCATACAGTTTCTGTTCTGTGATTTCCTACTAGGAATCCTGCCTACACCAAATCTTCACATTATTCAAGTAGTGGAGTCAAGACTAGTCTTCCTTCATATGCAGAACATGTGAGCATCCTACTGCATAAATTACATCTATACCTCTATAGACTGCAGTCAGTCGTGACTGTAAGACCATCTCTCTCAGACTGGCATCTGATCCCCAGTGCTGCCCCTTAACACTCTCCTGGTGACAGACTATGGGACCTGTAGCTGAGAGAATATACAGGTAGCTTTAGAAGGGGTATTTGTCTAAATTTCTCTCTCCATCCTAACCCAGTACTGGTAACAGGGACACATTGTTCTAGAGTAGAAAAGATAAAATACTTGCCCTCAGAGGGAAAAACCTACAAATATAAAAGACAAAAAAATCTTTAACATTATCGGTGAAAAGTGCCAAGGTTATTTTTTTCACAACTAAATCATCAAACATTTGCCATATGACTGTCTGGTTATAGGTAATATTTACTCAGGTCTACATCAATAGAACTTGATTTTGTACATTCTTTAATCTCATCTTAGACATTTTTCAGAAAAGGAATGCTTGTTCCCAATTTGGAGTGACCATCAGTAATACATCAGATTGATTTTTAACACAATAACTATCAAGGGGACAGCATGGTGCCTCCTGCGTTCTTTATAATGATAGAGTCTAACAGAATTCACACACATTACATTCACTTCCTGCATCGCAACATGCTTGAACAGACAGTATTAAAAATAATAAAATAAAACATAGAAACCACACAAAAATTGATCAGTAATTATTATTTTATAATCGTTAGTGGTAGTGTGTGTTAATCTTTGTCCTTAATTTGATTGAAATAATCCAGGAGATGCATTTTTGGGTGTAGCATTTGAGGCTGTTTCTAGACAGGCTTAAATATGGAGGTAGGGCTCCCACTAAATGGTCTTGGCACACTTTTCCAGAGGCGGTGGGACCAGACTAAGTCAAAATAGAAAAAGAGGAAAGCATGCTGAGTGGCAACATGATCTGCATTCTTTTCCCTATTCTACTGAGATACAAGGAGGTTAAGAGTCCTGGCATATGATCATATTGCATGCTAGCCATCCCTACCAGGATGGATTATAACACTATACTCCCTCAAATCCTAAATCAATTCAACCTCTACACCCATAAGCTGTTTTGTCATCACAGCAATGAGAAAATTAATAAATACAGAAAATTGATATCAAAAATACATTGCTGTTATTAACCTGACCATATGTTTTTTATTATAAATGTTCTCTGTAAGTGAATATTATTCTTTGCTATAAAGAGCTTATTTCTTGGGTTAAATGTGGGCAGATTTGGTAGTCTGCTTCTCTTATCTATTTTAGGATGTGGCAAAGAGATATAGAGAGAGGAATATTTATGTTCCTGGATATTTTATTTAGAATAGCATTACATTTTTCTTCTTAGAAAGAATCTTTGTTTTTATCCCAAGAAGGACTATAAACTGTAGTTATTCGGCATCCAATGCCAGGATTATATGTCTTATATAGCTATCTTCTAATAATTACATATTAAAGAATTAGTTTTAACTAAAGATTAGAACAATCTCAATAAGATATAGAACATTATTATTAGGTATTAAGAGTTCATATTGCACCAAGATGTTTAACTTACATCAAATGTTTATATAGTTTAAAATTAAGTACTTATTATAATTTTGTGCACATATTTCTTCAACTAAGTATCAACATATTATCTTAAAGTTCAGAAAAATTATGTATATTTTGCTGTTGTGGCTGAAGTATTCCAAACCTTTTGATTGGATCATGTAGTTTGATGACATTATTAGGTTTTTTTCTATATTCTATAAATTTATGTCCATCAAATGTTGACAGAGGATGCAAAACTTTATAAATGAATATATGTCATTTTCACTTCTACTAATGATGTAATTGCAAAATTATAAAATCATCAATTTGCATTGTTTCAAGCTTGAGGAGTAAAAATACATACAGATTAAATATGTGTACAATTTATTATGCTCATAACCACCCCCTCCAACTTCCTCCAGTACTACAGGTTGCAACTTCCTTTGAACTTCATTTCCTCCTTCTGTGATCACACACACATACACACACACACACACACACACACACACACACACACACACACACACATTCAATTAACCTACTGAGTCCAAATAGTGTTGCCATGTATATGCCCAATGGTGTGGGGTCATCCACTGTGCCATAGACAATAGATTTTCATAGGAAAGTGACTCTATCTTTCCCAGCAGCCATCAAATGCTCCTTCGATAGAGGTAAGGCCTTGGGATCCTCTACCAGTCTATCCTTGGATTTCTAACAGGTGTGGCCTTGTGCAGATCTTGTGTCAGTAACCACTGGTCCTACAAAGTGTGCGGCACTTTAAACATGTAGTGTAATGACAATCACAGAAAAATACAGGGCCACAGAAAGCCTTAATCAAAATCCAGTGTGCAGAAAGGAGGTCCTTGGAAACCCATGTTATTGGAACCCCAAAAAAAATTGTAAAAAAGAAAGAGTAGCAAATAAATAATATGATAAACTGTATCTGGCTCTGAGTTGAGCTGGTTAAAGCACTTGTATAGAAAAATGATGAGAATACTAGGAAGTAAAGATTTACATGAGATGGAGGTGGGAGGGTAAAAGAGACGTAGGGGATTTGTTAACCAATATCATGGATGTATGATGAAGCCATTTGTTTGCTTGCTTTTTTTTTTTCTGTGCCCTTGTAATTCTTTTTTTAATTAATTAATTTATTTATTAATTTATTCATATTACATCTCAATTGTTAGCCCATCCCTTGTATCCTCCCCTTCCTTCCTCCCTCCTGTTTCCCCCTCTACTCCCTTCCCCTATGTCTGTGACTGAGGGGGACCTCCTCCCCCTGTATATGCTCCTAGGGTATCAAGTCTCTTCTTGGTGACTTAAGTGGAGAAGGGGATCTGACTTTCACACAAACTCTGGTGCCCCATATCGGACCATGTCCCTTGGATGGGGAGGCCTGGTGGCCCTTGTAATTCTTTAAACACTTTTTGTATAATTACATATAAAATTATAAGTATTATTTTCAACATGTTCCTTTGCAGAGTTTAACTTTATTCTGGTTATTAAATTATAAATGGAAATATTATCAGATTTTAATTGTATTTCCATTTTACGTTTGAGAAAATAGAGAAATCTCAGTTCATGCTACATAAATTCTATTCCTATATTAATGTTCCATTATTTTGTTATATGTAATCAATATTTCCTCTATACTTCACTACAAGTATCAAATATATTTTACAACCCCAAATTATAAGGAAGTCTTATTCATTAGCTGATCAAATTAATATTTTTCCTGTTAGTCAAACATGTACTATTTTCTTTTCTCTTTTTTGATTCTTGGTGTGTTGATATTATTTTTCTATACTTTTAAATATTTAAATTATTCCTTATTCTTTTAGTATAGATTTGTTCATTTCTATTGCTTTTCCATCACTCTTACATATTTTTAGATACAGTGATATTTAATAAAAAAAAAATGAAAAGAACTATTTCCAGTCTTCTTTTATGAAGCTGGAAATATGACAACTTTTGAAGCTCTACAACTGGCATAAAGAAGTACCAAATATGATTTAATTAATATTTGAGCCCAAAGGAATATTGTTAATGTGCACAATTTGCGAAAGAATTCTGGGCTTGCCTAGGCTTCTGCTTGGTATTTATTACATAATTATAGTAGACATTAATTATTAGGAAAAGACAAATGATTGCTAAGAATTATCACAAGGAACACCAAGACTGAAATCAATGTTGTCTTTTCAGTAGTAAAATACATTTTGAAGACAATTACTAAATGGCAGCATGAATTATTTGTACCTGCAGATGTGGACGCTAATTATGCCCCACCTCACTCTTCTCTGTTCACCTTTATATCTTTTGTTTCCTTAAAGAGCTACTCAGAGTTGTGACCGACAGTACCTTCACTTGCAGGTTCATACATCTTTCCCTTCCTTCTTTGGACTTCTTCCACACTGTCTACTACTCAATCATATGTGTCTTGTAAGTGTTAAATGGCATTTGCTGTGGCAATCATTGAATGAAAAACTGGTGACGGGCCAAGGTGAATCTTTTCTTTTTGGCTCTAGATACGTAGCCAAGCTTGTTTTTAGAATTCCAGTCTTCTCTTCTCAAGCTTTATGGGACCAGGATTTTGGATGTGCCTCATCATATCTGGCATCTGTGGATAATTACAAGTCGACATCTAGCTAAATCTTCAATACAAAATCTCTCTGCCTGACTGTCTGTCTCTCTCTCTCTCTCTCTCTCTCTCTCTCTCTCTCTCTCTCTCTCTCTCCTCTCTCCTCTCTCTCCTCTCTCTCTCTTTCTCATAAACACACACACACACACACACACACGCACTAATCTCAATTGTTCAACAGTTACTTATTTAACTAGCTGGACACTGTGCTGGCCTCTATTGCATTGCATAACTCTCTGAGTCTCCATAGCCCGCTTGAATAATCCCCTCCCAAATAACACCATATTGGACTTTGTCCCTGTGGCATCTCAAGAGAAGACACATTTACAGAAGAAAAATCTCAGAATAACTTCTAATTTTCCAAGCACAGAGAAGTGTAGAAATCAAGTTGAGATGTGTATCATTATGCCAAGTTTGAATTCAGTGGCTATTTAAATTTTATAAGATAGCAGAATGAAAATCTTCCCACGGGGCATGAAATAATTAGTAAAGCACTGAAAAGTTATAGAATAACTGACTTTTTAAATATTGAAATTAGATTTAAATATCCAAGCATGGTAGATATATAGAAAATTATGTCAATAATTATAAATTCATATTTAGTAAACTGGAAAGAAAGAATTAAATGTCATCGGTAAATATGAAAAATTTTTCAAAGGAGGAATTCCATAAACTGTTTGTATAATAAAAAATATAGCTAGTAATAGTATAATAAGTAATTCTGTGAGTTATAGAAATCTTTATAATATTAAAACTTTATGGCAAAGTCAGATTTCAGTATGTTTTTTTCACATTTAGGATGCAGTGAGAACACAAAAAGTCATTCACTGAAAAATGTTGCAATTTTATATTGATGAGAATTGGGATAGATATTTAAGCATCAAGTATGTAAAACATTTAATATTTATTTAATTCATTTTTAATGAATGATTTCATTTTCTAAAGCAGTCACACTTGTTAAATCAAATATTTTAGTTACTTCAGTTTAAGAACCTGTCAAAGTGTTAAGTTGTGACATAAATCTAAAGTGAGTCCAACATTTAATTTGCAAATTTCCTTTTTTCAGGCATAATGTGGTTTTAAAAAGAGAAAATTATAGCAATGCAAATAGCACTATTCTGACTCTACCCCCATCTCCCACAATTGTGTCTTTAAGATGTTTTATTACAGATAAAAATACTCAGGATACGGGCTGCAAAACTATAAAACACCGCCCACTTCTAAAGCACTGTCTCTCTGTGTGTGCTTATATTGTTAAATCTTCATGGCACAAAATGATTTTCTCATCTACTATGTAAGAGCGAAAAATGTTTTTTTTTTCCTTTTTTTATGATGTTAATTTACATGTTAAAAATAAAGTTCTCCAAAACATTAGAAGTAATTGTCCAGGTATGAATTACAGTTTACTGAGTTATTAAAGTGGAACGTACTGGAAAAGGGAACTAAATTTTGTATGAATAGAAATAAACAGTGCCAATTTGAGAAACTTTAAAGGAACAGAAAGTGAGGAGCAAGAGATGAGAGCAGATATTTTGTATATGTGTCTTATTTATTTTCCATGGATTCTTCCCTTTATCTATTTTATATCAAAATTCCAAAAGATGAGGCACAATACCATCATTAGGAGTCAATGTCCGAGGGTCCATTCTTTGCTCAGCTCTTAGCTTCCATGGTCATTGTATTAGACCTCATAATGTCTTTCTCCTTGTGCCGTGAGGAAACACTACATTAGTTGATTATCTGCTGCTACTTTCATATGCTATAACTTTGAGGAACTATAACTATTTCACTATGTCTTATATTACCTCTTATAAAAGAGTCATACAAAATTATAAATACTTGGTGCGGAATTCAATGTGGTTTCAAGGTTTGTTCTGATTATGTACTTGGAGTTATTTTCTGCAAGTCCTAAGAGCATAATTTGAAAATCTGTGCTTTAAACTTGAGGTCTTGGATTTCATCTCAATTCTAGTGTCATGGTGTCTATAATTTTGGCAGGAGGAACATACTTACAGATTACACCACATATATTCAAAATCTTTCAAGATACAAGCAGAAGCAGCCGAAGGAGGGCAGAGAGGGTAGAAATGATTCTCTGCCCCCTGATTGTGGGAAGGTAGTCTGTAGGCTACTAAAAGAGAAATGTGTACACCGTGAAGCCTTTGACCTACAATCTGTCCTGCTTACAACGTATGTTAGGACAATAGTGGCACAGAACTTGTAGGAGAAGCTAACCAATGATGAATTTGATTTTAAGGACACTGCCTTGGTAACCAAGGACCACTAACTAGATAACACAGAGACCTAGAGTAAAACCAAACATGACTGGTCTAAAAAAAAAAAAAATCAATAAAGTGATTCCTAATGGTACTCTGTTATATACATAGATAAGTGCTTTATCCAGTCATCATCAGAGAGGCTTCCCCCAACAGCAGATGAAGACAGATACACAGACCGACAGTCAGACATTATGCTAGAGAGAGAGTTTACATCGGAAATCATAATTTAATCTCTCCCTTCAGAGCTCAGGGAATCCAACTGAAGGTGATGCAGAAGGATTGTAAAAGTCCGAGGCTATGGAGAATGCCACTGTAACAAGAATACCCTCTGAGTCAACTAAGCAAGGTACATATAAGGTCACAGATACTGAAATGGCAAGGACAGAGCCCACCTGGGTCTGCACCATGTCCTTTGTGCATATATTATAGCTATTAGTTTATTTTGGTGGGGCTTCTGTCTATGATAGCGAGTGAGTCTCTGATTCTTTTGCCTAGTCTTGGGGATTTTTTTCCTCCTGTTGAACTTCTGTGTCCAAGTTTAATATGAGAATCTTTGCTTTGATTTATTATATTTTATTTTGTCACATTTGGTTGTTATCTCTTAGAAGCCTGTCCTTTGCCAATGAGAGACAGAAAGGGAGTGAATATGGAAGAGAGGGGAGGTGGGGACCCATTTTTAGGATTGAGAGGATAGAAAATTTTAATCAGGATATATCTTATGAAAAACTAATCTATTTTCTATAAAAATTAAAAGAGGAAAAAGGAAAGAAAAGAAGTTATTCCAATTATGAATCAGGTTGCTATGAACATAGTTGAGCAAGTTCTCATGTTGTATGGTGGAGCATCATCTTTTGGATATACGCTCAGGAGTGGTACACCTGGGTCTTGAGATAGAGGTATTCCTGCTTTTCTGAGGAAGTGCCAGATTGATTTCCAAAATGATTGCAAAAGTATGTACATCCACCAGCAACGGAAGACAATTCCCCTTGCTCTATATCCTTGCCAGCGTTTTTTATCTTAGCCGTTCTCTATTAGAATCCCAGAGTCTTTTGATTTGCATTCCCCTGATGATTAAGGATATTGAACATTTCTTTAAATCCTTCTTGGCCATTAGAGATTCCTATGTTGAGAATTCTGTTCAGCTCTGTGTCCCATTTTATTAACTGGATTATTTGGTTTGGTGATGTTCAAATTCCTGAGTAATTTATATATTTTGAATACTAGCCCTCTGTCAGATGTAGGGTTGACGAAGATAATTCCTCAATCTGTAGAGTGCCATTTTTTTCCTAGTGACAGTGTCCTTTGTCTTACAGAAGCTTTTCTGTTTCATGAGGTCCCATTTATTAATTATTGATTTTTGAGCCTGACTGTTGGTGTTCTGTTCAGGAGTTGTTTCCTGTGCCAATGAGTTCAAAGCTGATCCCCCACTATTTGAAATAGCCATAAACTAGAAACAGCCTTCAAACAAAGAGTGGATAAAGAAACTCTGACACAGCGGAATAGTTCTCAGATATTAATAACAAGGATATTATGAAACTTTCATTCAATAGATGGAACTAGAAAATATCCAGAGTGAAGTAACTCAGACCCTGAAAGACACAAATGGTATGTAATCACCTATAAGCAGATTATAGACATATAGCACAGGATAACTGTGCTAAAATTCAGACAGGAAGAAGATAAGTAACAAGTAGAACACAAGGGACAATGCTTACATATCACTCAGAAGGGGAAATAGAAATGACAGCGGAAGTGGCTGAAGAGCAGGCACAGCGTAGGAGAGGGAGCATGGAGAGGAGTGAGGATGGAGCTCAGAGGATGGGAATGGAGGAGAGAGTGCTTGCAGAGAGAAGAGAAACCGTGAAACATGGCCAGGGACATCTCTTCACAAGCTGGAGACCTAAGGCAGGTTAGGCCCCTGGCAGTACATGGGGGTGACTCTAGCAGAGACTCCTAATAGCAAGAGTAATGGAGACTGAAGAAGACACCATGTGAATAGACAGGACTGAGAGTGGAAGTAGGATAACACCAATCTACCCACAAGAAACATGGACACATGGGGAGTAGAGACTACTTCTGACATGGTCTCCACAAACTGTTCACTTACCCCTCGAAGAGCCACCTTACCAGGCCACAGAGGAAGAGGATACAATCAGTCCAGATAAGACTTGATGGGCTGAAGTCAGATGTTAGAGAGCAGGATTCCCCCTTTCTGAGGACTAAGGGAGGGAGGGAAGGATGTGGTATGAGAGAGGGAGGGTGGGACTTGGGGGCAAAGAGGGAGAGAGCTACAATTGGGATGTATGGTGAATAAATGAAAAACAAACAAACAATAAAGGAGAAACAAACATTTACCCTGCCTACAAATGTGCAAGGATAACACTAGAGCAGAGACTGAGGGAAAGTCCAACCAATGCTTTGCCCAACCTGAGACTCACCTCATGGGAGAGAGCCAGGCCCTGAAACTATTAGCTACACTCTGCTATGTTTGCAGACGGGAGCTGAACATAGCCGTCCACTGAGCAACTCCACTTAGCAGCAGTTTGAAGCAGATGCTGAGGCTCAAAGACAAACCTTATGTGGAGTGCAAGGAATCTTGTAGAAGAGTGGTGGGGGTGCGGGGAGATAGAAGGACATGGAGGGGACAGGGTGCTACAAGAAAGCCAACACAGCCACCTAACCAGGGCCTGGAACAGGGGTGGGGGGGTCCAAAACTGAAGCACCAACCAAGGACCATGCATGGACTGGACATAGGACCCCTAAACAGATGTAGCTGGTGGGTAGCTTGGCATTACTGTGGATATCATAGCAAGGGGAATGGGGCCTGCCTTTGACATAGACTATGTTGCCTGTTTTTTTTTTTATCACTTCCTCCTGACTGGGTAACCTCACCAGGACACAGGGGATGATGATGTATTCAGTCCTGATGCGCTTAATAGGCTGAGGTGGGTTGGGGGTGGTGTCTCTCCTTTTCTGAGGAGTAGGCAAGGAGGGACAGGGGTCAGAAGGAGGGAGGATGATGGGGCTAGGAGGACAGGAGAGAGGGGCTATGATTGGACTGTAAATTGAATAAAGTAATAAATAAATTAATTAATAAAAAAAAAGTTCCCAGAACCAAAAAGAAGTTGCACTAGTGGAGGCAGAAAGCTGATTACTTACAGCACCCTGAAACTTCAGCACCTAGGAATGTAAACATTTGAGACAGACCATCTTCTGTTTGTCCCTGCCAATGCCAGTCCATTTCATTTTTAACATATGCCAATGTGAATGAACTCACAAAACATTGATTAGTACAAAATAATACATGCAGCTAAGAAATGCAGGGAGTGGGAGAAATAGTCTGACCCGAAGGAGAGCCGCCAACATTTTATCCAATATCAAATGTGCCCAGCACTGAAAACATAGACACAAATATCATTTTACAGATCAAGCTGGTTGTATTTATATGTTTAGGTATGGATAAATGGATAGACACACACACACACACACACACACACACACACACACACACACACACACTTTTCTGAATTGTTTACATCCCAAAGTGTTGAATTTGGGGAGTACTATAGCTACTCAGCTCCCGGTCACTACAGATGTATCTCTTCTGTGCTTCTGGAGACCATTTCAAACCTTTCTGACCCTGCTTTGGCAGTTTCTGCATTTGCCTTGCACATTCTTGTATATTTGATACTATACTCTATGTCTCTGTCTCTCTTTCTGTGTGTCTCTCTGTCTCTGTATCTCTGTCTCTCTCTCTTTCTCTCTCTGTCTCTCTGTGTTTCTCTCTGTATCTCTGTCTCTCTCTTTCTCTCTCTGTCTCTCGCTCTGTCTCTCTGTCTCTCTCTCTCTGTGTCTGTCTCTCTCTGTCTCTGTCTCTCTGTCTCTGTCTCTGTCTCTCTGTCTCTCTCTGTCTCTCTCTCTCTCTCTCTCTCTCTCTCTCTCTTTCTCAGAAAAAAAGGCAATGAATTTTTAAGGAAGTATGAAATAAGGGTTACATGAGATGGTTTAGAGAGAACAATTACTTAAAATTTTTGTTGTTATTAGCTCTTCGAATGTAATGGCTTAAAAAAACTTTCTTTTCAATTTCAAATATAAGCCACATGATTTTATTACTTTATTTTTTTTAACTCCAGCAGCATAGATAAGGAGAGCAGCACAAAGATCTGAACTTTTAAATGTGTGAAACTTTGACTTATGTAATAAACTACACATACCTTATGTTAGCTTATGTAGGATATCATATCTGATTTCTAAAAATATACATATTGAAATGGCATTCATATTCGGCTATACGAGTTCCAAAGCTTTCTGAACAAAAGTGTATCTCATGAGCTCAAGAATCCAATTCTTCATCCACTGCTATTTTTGTATTTTAGTTGTTTTTTTTGTCCTGTATAATATTAACCAAAATATATATTTGAACTATAATAAAATCATGAATACTATTAAGAAAGTAAAGGCAAACCTTGCTACCATTTAAAAACACTATTTAATTTCTATCTCTTGGAATCCTGATCTTTTCTAAGGAAGAAATGGAGAAGGAGTGTGTCTAGGGAATAGGAGGAGTGGGAGGGAGCTAGGAGTGGTGGATGGAGGGAGGCTTTTGAGATGTATTCTATGAGAGAAGAATCTATTTTCAACCTAACAAGAGTGCTATCATTTTTATTAAAGATTTACCGAACAGAAGTCAATTGTTTTAACTCTCAACACAGGCCCACAAACAAAACATCTCTTTCAATGCTTTGTAAATTGTATCAAAATGGGAATTGTAACTTTGAAAAGGGGTATATAATTCACTTTGACTATGTGCTAAATTGTTCAGAAAAAGCATTTTTTCTTTAAAACATTTTAATTAGTTCACTTTACATCCTGACTGTAGCCCCCTCCCTCATCACCTCCCAGTCACACCCTTCCTTCCTCATATCCCTTCCCTCCCTTCCTTCTTTCCTCCCTCCTGAAGTCCTCAGAAGGGGTGCACTCCTCCACCAACATCTGACCTCACCCTATCCAGTCTCTTCTATACTGCCTGAATCCTCTTTCTCTGTGGCCCTGCCAGGGGGCAGTGATCAACATGTGTGCATCAGAGTTCATATCAGAACTTGTTCCTATTCCGACGAAATGTCCTTCTGTGCCCATTTTCAGGATCAGTAAAATTGTCAGCCTCCCTATGGACCTTATCAACCTCATCTATGCTTAAAAGCTTTATTTTATACTAAAGGAGCTTCAATTCAAAGATTGATATTTTTAAGGCTCAAACTAAAAAGAGATAAAACTGCAAAATCCTAACCTTGTATAAGCTACTAACTAACTGTCAAGGATAATTAAGAAAAGCAAGTGGGTAGTCAGTGACCTTTTAAGTGATCAAATCCTATTCCCATATTATGAGATCCACAAAAAGATTGTGCAGCCTATCTATTAAATCTAAGCAGTGGCTCTTGGTCCTTGCCATGTGTGGTCCTTGCTGGGTGCATCACTCTCTGCAACACCCCAAGCTTTTGCTCAGATTTGTTTGCTCCATTGGTCTCCTTGTGGAGCTCCAGACCTGCGCAGGTTCTTCTATTCCCCAGCTCTTCCACAAGACTCCCTGAGTTTGCCTGTTTGACTCTGCAACTGCTTGGATCCCCAGCTGTGTGCAGTCTTTTAGGGGGAATGCTGTGGTAGCCTCCGGGCTTGTTCCTTGTCTTCAACTGATCCTAGTGTCTATTCTGTTTGTCCTTCTGAATGAGAATTAAGCTTTCTTCCTAGGTTCCTGCTTGTTATGTAGTTTCTTTAGGTCTGTATTATACTATGGTTATTCTGTATTGTGTGACTAATATCTGCTTATCAGTGAGTATATACCTTGTTTATCTTTCTGAGTCTGGGTTACCTCACTCAGGATGATCTTTCCTAGTTTCATCCACTTGCTTGCAAAGATGTCCTTGCTTTTAATAGATGAGTAGTATTCCATTGTGTAAATGTACCACAGTTTCTTTATCCATTCTTCAGTTGAGGCACATCTAGGTTGTTTCAAGATTCTGGCTTAAAAATAAAGCTGCTATGAACATAGGAAAAATAATACAATAAGAATAGTACAGAGAATAGTGATAATTCATGTTTCTGGGGTTTTTTTGTACATTTTTTCTTCTGTATCCCTCCTAGTTATTTATCCATAATTGTGTTTACAACTCCCTTTAGGTTATAAATTATTTTACTATGTAAAATCGAACTTAGAGTTTGATTTGATGTTTTTTTTTTATTATAAGACAAGTTCTATCATTCTAAGTTAATTTTCAAGAATAGTTTTCCAATTCAATTTAACTTTCATGTTTCATTTATTTAATTAATATAAGTAAATTTGATTAAATTTAATTGTGAATTAAGCAACATGCTAAACCATAATCCAACTGATTATATATAAGGAATTTTAATTTGTTCTAATTTGAAAAAAATTACTGTAAGTATCCTAATGTGCACTTTCCAGGGCCTGTTCAATGACACTTTTGTAAGTTTTGTGAAAAAAAAAATCATAGAATATGAATATCAATAAAGGATACTTTGAGTCCAAAAAATGTTTAAGATGGTACTTCAATACTTCTTCAAAATGGGCTTCAGGTCCGCAATAGTCTCAAGATAGAAGAAAATGGCTGGGAGACGTGGACGTCCTTATGTTCAAATGTTTGCATGTGAAATGCAAGGAATGTAGAAATAAGTTACCACATCACCATATTCTATTTCGTAAAATCCGAAGATGAAAAATTAATGTCAGAGCATCACTAGTAATCCTCTTAAACTACACAACAGAGTCTCTTCTTGCTGCCCTGAACCCCTGGCCTTAATCACATTCTTGTCTCAGCTCCTGAGAATCTATGACTACAAGTGGACACCACTGCCCCAGATGCAATTCCACTTTCATGAACAATCACAAAGCAGTTGTAACAGATATTTTTAAATCTCATTTTCAATAAATCAAAACCGTATTATACCTAGGAATAAATCCATAAGGACATATTCAAGGTCTATTTTCTAAAACCAGTAAGTATTGCTGACAGAAATAAAATAATCCCTATGTAGAAACACATGTGAAGTTCATGAAATGCAAGACTCAGTGCTATTGTTTTGACAACTCTCCAAATTGATAGATAATAAAACAGCACACACACCAAACAATATTGCACTAAGAGTATTTTTATTTGGGTGTGGCCGTTGGCAAAGTGAATTGTTTCCTTTTCCTTTCATGAAAACATTTTTTTCTCATAATATATACCAATTTCCATTTCTCCTAGCTCTACTCTTCCCAATCTTCCCTGCCTCCTTTCCCATAGAGATCCATTCATTATCTGTCTCTCATCAAGCAATCAAGTTTCTAAGGAATAATAATAATAAAGCTAATATAATAAACCATAAATAATATAATATTTTAAAACAAAAACTACCACATTGAACATGGACAATATAAATAAACAGAAAGTAAAAAGCCCAGAAGAAGACAGAAGAATTAGAGACCCACTCATTAAAACACTCAGGAATCCTGTAAAAGCACTAACTTGGAAGCCTTAATCTACAGGTGGAGAACCTGGTTCAGACCCATGCGGCCCTGTGCACACTGCTTCCCTCCATCTCCTCTTGTTCTTATACACTTTCTGCCTCTGTAAGCTCCCAGGGAAAGGATCAGGAGACAGCCTGTTATGGTTTACTGTATGAAGTCTCTCACTTTCTGTAATGTGTCTGCCTGTGGTTCTATTTGTTCCCATCTGCTGCAAGAGGAAGCTTCTATGATGAAGGATAAGAAAGGAATTAATCTGTGAATACAGAAGAAAATGTCATTTGGACTCTCTCTCTCTCTCTCTCTCTCTCTCTCTCTCTCTCTCTCTCTCTC
>OU015747.1:13521633-13575323 GCA_907169655.1 Acomys percivali | reverse complement strand
TCTCTCTCTCTCTCTCTCTCTCTCTCTCTCTCTCTCTCTCTCTCTCTGTCTCTCTGTCTCTATCTCTCTGTCTGTCTCTGTCTTTCTCTCTCTGTATCTCTCTCTCTCTGTATATATATATATATATATATGTGTGTGTGTGTGTGTGTGTGTGTGTGTGTGTGTGTGTGTGTGTATGAATGGATAATGGATAGATGGATGTGTATGTATGTGTATGTGTTTACTGTTGTTATAAGAAATCATGCAGGATAAACAGCCTCTCTCCACTATTCCCACTTTCTGCCTTGTAAAAATATAGGAAGAAAGCATCTTTTACAGAATAAAGACTCAGCTCTCCCAGAGAACTGAACCACAATGAAGCCTCGATCCAGCAATTCTATCTCTTTAATAATGAGAAATAACTATTGTTTGAGTGGTAAAGTTTACACTATCATATAGTAAACAGGCCACACTGTTTTAGAGAGATTAGTGATAATCAAATATCTGACACTTAGGAGTAACAGCGTTGGTGTGGTAGTGGTGAACATAGCTGCCTTCCATGACAACACTTGAGAAATAAACCTCACCAGAACAAGTAAGCCACGGAGCCTGGGACCCAATGGTCACAAGGAATGGATATTTTGAAGGGTAGTGCAGAAAGGAGGTGTAACCTAATAGTCAGAATTCAGAATTAGGAACTAAAGAATTAAGAGCAGAAGTAAAAGCAAAACCTCCTAGGCATCCCCTCAGTATTGGAGTCACATGGGGATGCAGCTAAGTTCTTAAACAGGGGAGCAATGAGGGTGCTATGGGATTCATTTCAGCACACACACTCTGGAATTGCACACAGCACATTGCACACAAGCTACAATTTCCCCTTAGTTCTTTCCAAGCATGACTAAGGTTATTGAAACTGAGTCAAGGCACTTCAGAGACTTTGAGGAAGCATCAAATTTATCCTTACTCATAACCATATTACACTGATATTATTTTTGCCCTTGTATATACAACAAAATTTAAATAGTGAACCCTTAGCCAATCTGTGTAGGATGAGGAGGAGAACTAAGTGGAAGAAATTTGAGATTAGCTAATTCTCTCTCACATTTTCAAACCAAAAGGCTACATACATCTTGGCAGGTTGTTCCAGAGTTAGTGACCTGATATGATTAAGTGATAAATTAAATAAAAAGAAAATATTAATTTTGTGAATTATCTAATACATTTATTTAGACTTAAGAATAGTGTATGTTACCTTATTTGGAAATATATGACATTATTTCTATTTTTGTGTTTCTCATAACTTTGACTAACATTATTTAACATACTTTTGTGATTTTTTTTTAAATCACTCTGACCACTTTCTTTGGTTGTAGTAATTTTTGTAATTCTATTCTATCCTATCACCCTTAGTCTTCAGTGAATATTATGAGGCACATGTATATGAAATATGACTTCATACACACCCACCCACCCACACACACACACATATGCACACATGCACACATGCACGCACACACACACACACAGGTGTGTGCATGCGCCCAGGGACATAGAGTTAAAGAAAATTATATGTATATACATCCCTGACTATCAAAAAACTTCCTTCTCTGTGTCCATTGTGTCCCAGGCTCCATGCCTTACTTGTTCTGGTGAGGTGTATTTCCCAAGTGCCATGGCAGGCAGCTATGTTCAGCACTACACCACCAATGCTCTTACTCCTGAGTGGCAGGTATTTAATTATCACCAATCACTTTCTAAGACAGTGTGCACGGTTACCATATCATATTATAAACTTTTTTCTCAAACAATAAATATTTCTCATTATTCAATAGATAAAATTGCAATATCTAGGCTTTGTTATAGTTGAGTTCTAAGTTCTGTAAAAAGATGGTTTCTTTCTATATTTTTATATGGGAGAAAGGGAAACAGTAAAGAGAAGCTGTTTATCTTGATATTTTCTCATGAGGACACAAATCCCATTCATGAGAACCTCAGTTGTATGCCCCACCTCCTAATATCACTCTAACTGGCGTGTTCAGCATGAGCACAGCATATTGGGTAGACTCATACATTCACTGTACCTTACCTCTTATACCCAGTTTATTATATGATTTTATGTACAATTAGAGTGTGACATGGGACTATGGCACTGCTTACTGGGTTTACTTTGTTATACTTCCCCTATTTGTCCCAAAGTAACAATGCAGCACTACATAATTCTACTTCTTCCTAAGACGAGAACCACGAGTCTCCTCTACTAGTCTCTTGTCTCAAGGAATACAGAGTGTCCAAGTAGCTACTACAAGCCATAGCACAGAGGAAAAGCTGCCATTTCTCCATACTAAGGTCCCTCATTTGGTGGGAATATAACTTCTGGGCTGACAATCCTGGAACTGTAGAGATGGTAAACCAAATTTCGGGCATGTGTTTGAATAACATGTGATCATGAATCTTCACTGTCAAATGGATTGGATTTCAAATACTCATGGAAGCACAAGTCTGTCTATGAGGGTGTTTATCGAGAGGCTTACCCAGAGAGCAAAAACATACCTTGAATGTGGGCAGCACCATATCACAGCCTGGAGACCTGTTTTGAAGGAAAAGGAGAGAAAGAAGTGAGCACCAGTAGTCATGTGTTTTCTCCCTGATGAGGAAGTACTGCGTTCTGCTGCTTCACACAACTGCCATATCTTCCCCACCAATATGACTGTGGTCTTTCTTAAGATCTAATCAATAATATGGACTGACATATGTGTTACGCAGTGATCCTATATGGACTGGGGTCTTCTTAAGCAGCGATCCACAATGGACTACAGTCTTCCTTAAGCAGTGATTCCATATGGACAATATCATCCTTCTTAAGCTCTGATCCAAAACAACAGTGCCTTTTTTAAGTCACTTCTGGCTGGTACTTTTCACAACAACAACAACAACAAAAAAAAATGACTACTGTAAATGGTAAAAGTAACATCTTACTTCTATTCATTAACTCCTTTCTTAGTGTAAAGAGTGTGATCTCAAACATAAAGACTGTTTGGTTTACAGATCACTATCTCTGGCCTATCTTTTACCAGGAAATTGATCAGGTCTTCTCAACATTCTATGAAGCTAATATTGTGATAGCCCATTCACCTTATCACAGTATCACAGAGCTTCTCCTCTTACCTCCTGTCTTTAAAACCATATGTGTAGGTTACATGTTCTGAGTACCAGGATATATATCGGCTATCAACCTGAGTCCATAATGCTATTATTTCTATACCCTCTGCATTTGGAGGGATAAGAAAATATTCATTTCTAGCCTTAGAATGTGAATCAACAAGAGGCCACACTTACAGACTAACTGAAAATATAATACTAATTCTCAGCTTGGTGTCTTCAGGTTCTTTAATGGTGAACCTTGTAGCAATCATTACTTACTTTGTGGATTCTTCTTTCTCCTGCCCTTCTCCTCTCTGTTCATTCTACCTTTTCAACGCCACAGCACTAGATAGGAGAAAAAAAAGGATAGAGAGAAAAGGAATAAGATCCATGAATAAAGTCAGAGATTTGAAAGAAAGTGTCCTTATTGTTTGACTACTTCCCAGTGATTAGGAGCATCGAGTTCCTTGGGTCGAGTTTTATCTTCACTAGCAGGATATGTTGAAAAAAGACTTTCATGGGAGCTGGAAGCAAATGATGCTTGTCTGCTAAAAAGGGAACTGCATGGTCTTTGCCAGTTGCCAAACATCTTGTATGGACTATGGGAGAGTATAAGTAGTCCAAATAATGAACATCAGTCAATTTTGCATTGCCTCACATCACTTGGCTGTTCATCTTTTTCCTTTGAGACACTCCTAGAGAGAAACACTCCAAAGAACACTTTCAGATTCCAGGTTCCAGCTGCTGCAGCTGTGGCTCCACTTGTTGCATTTCTGGTTTGCTGCTTAAAAGGTCTTCTAGAACCCTGACGATGCAGAGTTCAATAGCCCCAAGGAACTGAGCATTAAAAAAAGTCTACTACTCCTGTCCCTATTAACCTTGTTTCTTTCCTATCAGTGGTAGGTGGGTTTGTAGGGAGGTAGAAGCATTAAAGAACCCCAAATAAAGTAGGTTTATAAAAGATCAAAGCCTACAGCTGGTGTCTAACATGGGGTGCCAAACTGTTAAAGTTATTTTTACATAGCCATGTTTGTTTCTCAGTTTCTCTCTTAACCCAGTTATCGCACAAATAATTGAGACATTTTACATTTGTTTAATAATAAGCTTCACAGCACAATAATGGAGTGGTTACTAATCTATTCTTAATCTTCTGAGTTACTTTGGTTTCCTTCTTGCATATATTCCAGAGATACTTGTGCTTTGTAGCTTTCTCTGTTCCTTGTCTCTCTACTGCTGTCTCCTGGACCTCTCGTATGGCTAATTCCTGGCTCAATCTCCAACTTCCTCTTCTAACTCCTCTGGCCCTGGCTTGCATGAAGCACAGCCTTATTCTCTCTGCTACACAGTCATTGGTTGTAAATTGTTTTATCAGCCTACCAGGGGACAATTGGGGATCAGTGTTTATACAACATTGATGTTGTAGATTCTTGGAATAAGGATTGCAAAGAGAAATGGGATGGTACAGAAATCAGCATTTGAATTACACAATAACCTTATATCTACAATACGTAATTTTTTCTTTTGTTTCTTATTTGCATGTGACTACTTAACAAACTGCCACCAACAACCAAGCAAAAACCTATCCCACCTCTCAGGACTCTAAACCACATTTCTGCTGGTATAGTCAAGATCTGGGGAAAAGTCCAGTGACTTGGTCCCTGTGTGCACTTGGTAAACAGTAATTGACTTAGCGAGAACTTATATGCTAATTTATATTTTTAAGCATTTATTCCAACACCGGGCTTTAAAGGTTCCTTTATTGCTCAGGAAGAACTCTGTGCCCCGTCGTCTTTGAAATGCACCAGTGTTCCTTTTCCACAGTAAGTACTCACAATAGAGCAAGACTATAGACCCTCTCACAGCAGAAGCTCTGATGTGCTCCTTCTTCCTAATAGGCAATCCAACTCTCCAATCAAAGCAATTAAGTTAGTTCTGGAGATGCAGTCAGAAAGAGTAGGCTTTTTAAATTGAACTGGCTTCTCTAACTACCTATCAGATAATAAAATTAAGCAGTACTTTTCCTTACTGTGTATATGTTTTCCTTAGTAATGCTATTTTCTCAGTCCTTTGTGGTACAGGTTTTCTTAGCTAATTATCTTTTTTATATAAAAAAAAGCAACATAGTTAACTAATTGATCCATATTCATCTTTCTTGCTGAATTTTAAGATATTTGAATTTTCCAGAACTGTATTAGTACAATGCATTCTCTGAACTCTATCCAAGAGTCCATCTTTTCTATGTACATCAACATTCTGAGCCAATGGCTGCCTCTCTTGATCTTTGCCTACACAGTTGAGTCATCACTAAATTTTTGGTTATAAGATAGTCAGTAGCATATATAATTTAAAGTCATAGTTAATTTTTTCCCAAAACTCTTGAAATAACTTTTTAATTGTCTTCACAGAAGATCCTCATCACAGATGTCAGAAGTCAAAGGGTCAACAAGCCAGCTATAACAGTTGCATTGTACATAATGACATCTAGATATTAGCTTTATTATGAAAAGTTGTGGTTGTGTGTATATGGGTATGTGTACAACAGAAATACTTTGTAATTTCCAGAATCAAAAGCAGAGAGGAGGAGGCAGAGGAGAATGAGTAGGTAGATGAGCAGAAGGAGATTCCTCCAAATTAATCAGTTAGGTAAATGTGGAGGGGATGAATCCAGGAGGAGGGGATGATGAAAATACGTTGTATGAAACCCTCAAGGAGCTAGTAAAAACATTATTATACAATAAAAACAAAACACTGTTTCTCATGACAGCACTTGGTGACTTATACAAATATACTGTTGAACAAAAGGAGACAGACATATACAGAGAAATACAATCTAATACTTTGATTTACATAAAGTTCAAAAGCAGGAAAAAATGATGCTATCATCTCATAAGCCTAGACAGAAATAAAGAACACATAGTCAGTGGGGAAACAAAGAAATTTGTTGAAGCTGAACCTCAGCTTTGATCTGCTGTGCAGCTGCACATATTCCTGAAAACGTAAAACATTATTGATCTGTATATTTCAGACTTGACTACTTTAAGAACATGAAGGCAACTTTCAATAAATAAAAAAAATGTATAATAATAACAATAATAATGATAATAATGATGATGTTGATATAACTTGATCAATTTAGGAGAACTTATATAGAGAATAAAACCCTTCATTTCACTTTTTATTAATAGCAAATCTATGATGCAATGAACTCTAAATAACCCAGTTAAGTGGATATTATAAGATAAGATATATCCAGATTAAACTTTCTGGTTCAATATCTACATCTTACATAATTACATGATAGTTCTGTTCCTCTTTTTTTTTGTACCATATATTTAGATACAGAAAAAACAATAGACTAGAAGCTTACAGACAAGCTTGCTTTTGGTACTGTATGCAGACAGAAGGATGGTAAATGTCAATTTTATGTTGTACATCATTGAACAAGAACAGCAAAGTATAATACGTCAGCATTTAAATTGCTGAAGTTATCTATTTGAAAGGGTACCGGTCAGTGATGGATTGCAATCATTTTACAGGCAGAAAGTACTTAAGGGAGGCAAACAATATGGAAACCCAGAATTATGCCCCCTGGAAAATATGGAAGAATTAATTGCTTTTCTGTCACACCGTTATACTTGGCTGAACAGGCTTTGAGGTTAACCTCACTCTTCTTGCATTTACATCGGTGCTGTTTTAACTGTTCTGCTCTGAAAACTCAGACTTGCTATTTTATAAGCACAAACTCCTATTTAAACATAATTAGCAAATGTGCTAGAAACAGCCTCAAGCAGTGAAAGTCCAGCATGTCATAAATGTCCAGTTTAAAAAAATGTGCAAGGCATTTGTTCTCATGTGGTACCTAAGAAAAAGAAAACAGGCAAACAGAAATTGTTTTAGTGACCTCCAAAGACAAAGGAGGAGTGAAGGGAAATATTGAGCATATTGCATTCACTCTCTTTTCACATCTAACAGAAGGATGTTGAACATTTAGGAGCTCTAAGATTGCTTCATAGTTAATTTAACACCTTGATAATACACTTCTCCTTTCAAATCATACTTTGTCACTCCTGTACAGCCAACTTCCCCAAGATAATCACTTAGGCTGGCAATGGCAGCATATGTTAAGCTTGAAGTTTCTTCCACACTGACTTCTTCTGAAACTATCAGAAATCTTATACAAATTTCATTTACAGCTAATTTGAATTAGGCTAGAATTAAGGGTTAAACAAAAACAAAAGAAAAATCAGTTTTATTTAAACTGATTTATTTTATTTATTTAAAAATCAGTTTTATTTAAAAATCCTATCTCACAAGGCCATACCTAGATGAAGAAATAGGGAGACAGTCATTCTTCTCCAGGCATTAGGGCCCAGAAAATTATCTAAACCCAAGTGGTTAGTCCTAAGCACATATACATAGAAGTGCCACTAAATGACCTTAGCAAGTCATATCAAATACACATATATATTTAATTTATGTTTCATTGTTAGGCATTTTTGACATATTGGATACATTGTTGCCTATATATTTATGCAACAATAATCATAGAAGACATCATGAATTTAATAGGGGGAGGAGGTCATAGAAAACATCTCTTGGCATTCCTTCATTCTCTTGGCTGAAAGTTTAGCATATTCTGCAGCATGTTTCTTACTTGTCTTAGTGCATTGTTTCTTCAGATCAATACATTGGCTACAGAACATGATGAGCAGCAAGACACTGAATATTGGGTCTATGCTTCTTACATTCTTTGGTTAAGGGATTTCTGACAGCATACTGAAGGATACGGTCTTTTATACACAGATTGTAAAGTTTTCAGATTGTACTATCTCTTCTTGAACACTAACTGATGTGTAGTAGGGTCATTCAGTCCATACATACCTTTCCTATCTGTTTTACAATAACTAAGTTAAGAACATTCAGATTCAGATTACTGGGCAGTTGTGGCTCACACCTTTAAGCCCAGCACTGGGGAAGCAGAGGTAAGTAGATTTCTGAGTTTGAGGCTAGCCTGGACTACATAATAAGTTCCAGGAGAGCCAAGGCTAAGCAAAGAATCTCTCTTTCCGAGAGAGAGAGAGAGAGAGAGAGAGAGAGAGAGAGAGAGAGAGAGAGAGAGAAAGAGAGACAGAAACAGACAGAGACAGAGAGACAGAGAAAGACAGACAGACAGACAGAGACAGACAGAAACAGACAGAGAGAGAGAGACAGAGAGAGGAAGAGAGAGACAGAGAGATAGATTCTGATTGATATCTACAATGCATCCACAAACAAACAACTTGGGCGTCCTCTCCATTTTTCCTTGGCATATGACAATGATGCACACTACTAATAGCAGAGTTACAGGACACCTTGGTTAATGGATAAATCTTTTTGTCATTTCCACCACTAATTAGGCCTATATAACCCTTCCATTCTCTCCTCAGAGCATGCACAGCTACTTCTCTTCCTGTGCACTTCTGATAGAAAGTGCAAAGCTTGCATTCACAGTCTACTCCAGTGAATTTCTGACAGCTGGTAGCTGGAGAGGAGATACTTTGCTTCATCTTGATGTATCTGCCTCAACTGCCTTGTAGGTCCCATGAAAACCAGACAAGGACCACTTCAAAAGTGGCATATATGGGAGAGAGAAACAGAATTCTCCATTCCATAAAACTCTACTACAGGGATTTCAGAACATTTTAAACAGACACCTTGTCAAGTCTGAATCTCTCTACTATATCTATAGTCATGAAAACTTTGATTAAGAGGAACTTAAGATCTAAAAGTCTCAGTTAACTGACTTTTGCAGTGTTCTACTTTCAAGAGAGAATGGTTAATGATGGAAAAGGGAAAAAAGTTAATTTTAGGGATTTGTTAAAAAGAACTGCAGCTTTCATATTTTTGAAGAAGAAGGTTTTATGTAGCATTTCTTGCCTAGACTTCATTTTTGGAGATGTCCTTTAGCATGCTATTACACTCTGACTTCTGTGCCTTGCCTTGACTGCTAGGACTGCAGATTTTTACAAATACCTCTGGAAACACACACTCATTTTCTTTTTCTTTTTTCTTTAATTAATTTATTCAGATAACATCTCAATTTTACCCCATCCCTTGTATCCTCCCGTTCCTTCCTCCCTCCCACTTTCACCCGATTTCCCTCCCCTATGTCTGTGACCGAAGGGACCTCCTCTCCCACTATCTGATCTCAAGTCCACATGGATTAAAGACCTCAACATAAAACCAGAGACACTAATCAGTTACAAGAAAGTGGGAAAGAGTCTGGAACACATTGGCACAGGAGACAACTTCCTGAACAGAACTCCAACAGCCCAGGCTATAAGGTCAACAATTAATAAATGGGACCTCATGAGGCTGAGAAGCTTCTGTAAGTCAGAAGACGCTGTCAACAGAACAAAGAAACAGCCTACAGACTGGGTAAAGATCTTCACCAATCCTGTGTCTGACAAAGGGCTGGTATCCAAAACACATAAAAATCTCAAGAAATTAAACACCACCAGACCAAATAATCTGATTCAAAAATGGGGTACAGAGCTAAACAGAGAATTCTCAACAGAGGAATATCAAATGGCTGAGAAACACTTAAAGAGATGCTCAATGTCTTGAGTCTTCGGAGAAACGCAAATCAAAATGACTCTGAGATTCCATCTTACACCCATCGGAATGGCTGAGATCAAAAACTCAAGTGACAGCACATGCTGGCAAGGGTGTGGGGAGAGAGGAACACTCCTTCACACACACATTTTTAAGGCATGAATGGTAGGCTATTCTTTAAGCTATTTATTAGGCTCTCTCCACCTCATTTTTTGTTAAAGACAAAATAAATTAGAAAACATTGTTTTCAACATGCTCATTTCTTTAAAATAAAAAAGAGAGGGGAGGATAAGAGGTGAAAAAGAAAAGAAAAGAAACAAGATACGTAAATTGCAAGGAATCTCGATCAATGACATACAGAAAAGGGAAATTCAGTGCCAGAAACGGCTTTGGAAATTTTTTTTCTCTACTCTTTTTTAGTTTTCTATATTATCTAAATGGTTTCCAAACCCTCTCAAGTTCATCTATCTCGAAAAGTTAAATAACTGAGGAAGAAATTTTATTCAAATGTAATACATACATTTAATAGATACAGCAAGTGTGCAGTTCAGCACACAAACATGTAAGAAGTGAGCAACTGTGAGACCAAGGCAGGAACAAATACCTCACAGGTTGAGAAAAGAGCAAACCAGAGAACATGCCTTTCAGGATGAGAGTTCTGTTTGTAGTTAAAACGTTTTGCTAGGTGCTAAAATCTACCTAAGAGATAAGTCCATTTGCCATGTGTCAAGTTTCTGCTAATTAAGACCTCTGTTTGCTATCAAGAGTAAGTTCCTGGTCTGATGCAGACTGCTTGTAACCTGCACTCAATGATGTAATCTTGCCTTTATGACCGCTTGTAACTCCCAATAAGTGATGTATGTCCTTGCCTCTGTTCCTATCCTTTCATTGTATCACTTTAACAATGAATAACCATCAACTCTCTCATTGCCTGTGAACACCTTATTTCCCCTATAAGATGAACTTCAAGAGACCAGTGGTGGCTGCTCTGAAAAACACCAGACTTAGGGGAGACAGCAGGCTGGACAGCCTAGATAGAGTCCATGCAAACATGGCTTGCCCTAATTTGGACAATCATATGGCAGCCTTGAAGAAAACGTCTTTCCTATCTTAGTGCATCTAAAATTCTGTACGTAAGTGAATATCTATCATACCTCATCTTTATCAACTTAAAACATCTATGTAGACCTAAAAACATCTTAACCCCTAAACAATTAAGGTTAACTAAAAAACTAAACTATCTGGCCTTCAACCACATCCGAGACCCGAGAAGGAATAAAATTAATTAACTGAAAATAGAGAGAGTGCAGGTTAGCAGCTTCCAAGATGAGAAGATGACAAATAAAAACAGACATAACACTACGAATGTAACATTTATATAATTCGTGATTGCGTCACGGTTCTTCTTGCTATAGGTAGTTTGCTGTATATATGTATAATAATATAAATGTATATGTAAAAAATTAAAATAAAATAAAACAATTAAAAGATAAAAAAAATTGGAGAATCCTGGACTGGGCTTTTCTTTCTCATGAGTCGTAAGATTAGACAACCATAACTTTAGCTTTCATGCTTTGTAAAGGCTACCTTACCACTCATTCATGTCATTCTCAAGTTGCAGAGGTAAAATGTATAAGTTAAAATCAAAAATCAAAAATGCTACACTATGTTTTTAAATGTTCTCTCTGAGACAGTTTCCTCCAGATGCTAAGAATTAAATAAAATGTTAGAATTGTATGTGTTTTCCTTTCTTTTTCCTTTCAGTGAAAGTGTAGGAAGTTCATCATCAGCAAAATGTGCTTAAAAGCATCATATATATGCCTAAAGGAAGCTTTTTAAGAAAAAAAAATGGAGAGCTGTTTTATTTTCGGAAATGTAGGTACACCTGGAGAAAATTCAGTTAAAAGGAGACAAATCACTTGTTTTCTCTTGTTAATGGTACCTAAATTTTACAGATATACAAAAAATTATATGTGTATATAACATAAAAGTAGGAGTAAAAATATAAGAGGGAAAAGAGAATAAGTATGAGGGGAGGAAAAATCTACACATCCAAATTGTGAAATAATAATAATATTAATATTAATATAATAAAAGATAAAATAATTGGTTTAAAATTAGCTATTATTTATCATAGTGAAAATAGCGACAATAAAGCAAACAATAAAAAGACAAAGAATATATTGCAGCTCTTGCATCTTATCATTTTCATTCCCCCAAAGCATAGAAACTGTGGTTTGACAAAGTCTGTGACTCAAAACCTGAGCATACAAACACAACCTTTCTCAGCAGTCTCCTAAAAGTTCCCACTGCTGCGCGCTCTCTCTCCGTCTCCCTCCCTCCCTCCTTCCCCCCCCCCCTCCCTCTCTCCCCCCCTCCCCCCCTCCCTCCCTCCCTCCCTCCCCCTCCCTCTCTCTCTCTCCCCTCCTCTGCACTAGAGAAGCTACAAAACTCTTTTTATCTCCTGTCCCAACTTCTTGGCGCAAGTCTCTGCAGTGTGCTGTTCATTTCCAATGAGCTTCAAGCAAAACTGTGATTGTATCTTATTTATAATCGTATAATGTTTTGAAATAGCTCAAGAATTTGCACATTTTCTACCTCATACTATAATATCAATAAAATAACTTAGATACATTATGAGTTTGAAATCAGAGAGAGAGAGAAAGAGAGAGAGATTGATCAAGGGAGAGAGAGAGAGAGAGAGAGAGAGAGAGAGAGAGAGAGAGAGATCAAGGGAAAGAGAGAGAAAGACAGAGGGGCGGAGAGCGAGATATTGGAGAAACTGCCCTAAAATGTCTTGAGCCTCTTCCTCTTACACTTTCTTAAAACTGTTCTAAAATGACAATCATAATTCTGTACTGTTTAAACAGAGAGAAGCAAATCACAAATCTGAAACAGTACAGGCACATTTTTCCTTGTCTCAGCATATGCTAAGTGGAGCTTAAAATTGCTGTGAATAATGAAAAAAGCTGTAGACCAGCTTGGAAAAGAAGAGAATATAATAATCACATGAACACTTTTATTTAGAAGTCACTTGTTAATGTCCTTACGCTGCTGAGCAGATTCTGTTCCTTGTACTGTAAAGGTCTGTTTTGCTTTTTGTTGATAAGTAAAAGGAACTCCTTTCTTTAACTGGTATGTGTTAATTGATTTTTAAGTAGTGCAGGGTGAAGAAAGGTCAACAATGAAACAAGGAAAGAAAAAAAGAGCCAACCCTGAGCGTGAGGAATCCTACCAGGAGAAGACAGACATCTTAATTGTATTGAAGTTTAATCCTAGAGGCTTAGTCAACTAACCTGGCAAGTCAAATCCCACAGCATTAAATTCAAGGACACACAGCCATGAATTACAGAATGCCAGGCTCCTGGTAATCCAAGCCTTGGTCGTTACTGGCCCCTCTGCATCCCCTCATTTCCTTCGGTTTCTAAATGAGGACACAGACACCTGTCCCAGCAGCAGGTGGTGTTTGTTTATTATAGCTTTACCTGCTGGGTTTTAATCAGTCTACAGCTGCAGGAACCCGCTTAAGTAACAGTTTATAGTACCAGATTCTTACGGAGTGGTATTTTCCTTGAAGTAGCAAAGTTTTCTGTAACACTCTCATAAGACACAAAACATCATATAAGCAGCCTCACTGCTTCCGTCTCTTTTCTTCTAACATTTAGAAAGACTAATCAGTGAGTCATTTCACATGCAGAGTTGAAAAGCTAATCTCTTAGTATTCTGCCTTGAGGGAGACTTCACGTTATGTGCTCTCATTATGAAACCCTATTTCTCAGAGAGAGCAGCCAACATCTCTGTGGGTTCTATACCTTTTTTGTACGCCTCGAAAGGTAAGTCAGCTTCCATCTTTGAAGGGGAGACAAAGCATTAAAAGGAATGAAAGCAAGAAATAGAAAAAATAAAGATGCACAGAGTATAACCTTCAAACCCCATAACATTACTTTAGAATTTCAAACTTCTTTAAATACCACACAGTGAAGAATATTATAAGAAGTAATATTTCTTGAGGATACTTGTGTTTCTAATAGCTACAATTCTTCCTCTGAATTTAAAACATAATGTGTTAACTTTTCTTAATCTTCTTAGAATAAGATAACCATTTAATTAATATTGATGTATCATTTATAGAATTGCACACAATTAATAATGTTACTCCTTCAAAAATTGTTTTTAATTGAAAATAGATTCTTTTCTCATACAATACATTCCCAGCATAGATTCCCCTGACACCACAATCTCATCTTTCCCCCACTTGCCCCCTTTTTCTGAGATCCAATCCTTTTTCTTTTCCCTTCAAAGAGGAGCAGGCCTCTAAGAGGCAACAAAGTGACACTAACAAGATTCAATAAAAGAAGACAAAAGATCTCATATGGGGCTGGACAAGACAAACCAATAGGAGGAAAAGAGTTACAAGAGCAGGCAAATGAGTCAGAGACACAGCACCAATTGGTAGGAGTCCTACAAAAGCAGTGACTATTCTTTTGTCTGCATTTTTTCCTCCAGTGTTTAATAGAAGCATCACCAAACTGGAGTTCTAAATTCTAACGAGAGGTGACTAGAGAGATATCACTCCCAAATCCCTGTGGTGCTCTGTCTTGATTAATTCAGGTCGTTGCCTAGATGCCATCTTTCTAAGAAAGCCTTCCTCACCCACAGAGATCATCATCACCCATAACACTAATCCTTTACTTCTCTTCCTTGCACAATCACCCTCTAACTGTTAAAACAAAGTGTTTTGCTCAGTTTGTTAGAGGCAAATATTGGCAATGAAGGTAATCAGTGATATTTCCCAGCTCCTGTGTTCCAGAAATGGACAAGACATTGGAGCAAGGACTTATGGAGTACAGTTGAAGCTGAGATAATTTATCAAAAAGAGAGCACCTCCAAGTTAGCGAACAAGCCAGGGAGCTGGAAAAGTCCTCCACACAATTCACATGCATTCTGCTCAGGGCCTGTTTGGTAAGAAGAAGTTCTATACTTTTCTCTGTTGTTTATTTTTTCTATATGCTAATCTTAATATTCAGAATTTCTTTTTCCATCTTAGTCTCCTGCCTCAATCTGTATATCATCATTTCCTACTTCATATAATCTCTGTCATAGCACGGAGAGCTCACATCAAAGCAAGACCAAAACCAAGGAGTAAATTAGAAATATTAGAGCTCTATTTGGAGTAATCATGGTTCCTGGTGGAAACATTTGAACTCTACAGTTAGGAAAACTCAACTTTCCAACCTCGAAATGTGCAGTGCATTGAACCTCTTTCTTTTTCTTTTTCTTTTTTTTTTTAATTTATTCAGATTACAACGCAACTGTTATCCCATCACTTGTATCCTCCCGTTCCTCCCTCCCTCCCACTTTCACCTTATTCCCCTCCCCTAGGTCTATGACCGAGAGAGACCTCCTCCTCCTCTATATGGTCATAAGCTATCAAGTCTCATCTTGGTAGCCTGCCTATTCTTTTTTTGAGTGCCACCAGGCCTCCCCACCAAGGGGAGATGGTCAAATATGGGGCACCAGAGTTCATGTCAGAGTCGTTCCCCGCTCTCCACATAACTGTGGAGAATGTCCTGACCACTGGCTAGATCAGAGTAGGGGTTTGATGTTTACTATTGTATTGTCTTTGTTTAATTCAATAGTTTGAGCAGACTCCCCTGGGCCCTGATCCACCCATCATGACATTCTTCCTGTAGGTTTCTAGGACCCTCTGGGTCCTCTAATTCCCCATCTCCTATATTAGTCTTACTAGGAACCTCTTTCTTAACCTAACTTTTCTCTGTCCCTGTAGCACTCCTCAGCTTACAAGCAACAGTCTGACATACAAGTTAGGTTTTACATTCACAGCTTTGTGCAATACCCACTTAGAGCCAGCTGCCTCCAGGGATTATACATTTGCCTCACCTTAGCAGTTCTCTGAAACTGCTTTATTAGAGACCCCATGACACCTTCTATCTATCATCTTTCATGTCTATATAATCAGAATCACTTTAGTGTTGTCCTTGTTTGCTTGTTAGATTTTTTTATTTTTATGTTTTGTCACTTTGACACTGACTGGAGTTATATGAGAAGAGGGAAGCACGGCTGGGAACATGCCTCTGTAAGACTGGCATGTAGGAAAGCTTGTGAGACATATTCTTAGAGATTAGGGCTAACATTAGGGGAAGATGGTGATGCATCTTCCCCTTAGTGGATAGTCCTGAGATGTACAAGAGAGAAGCCTGAGTAAGGCGTGAAGAGTAAGCCAGTAGGAAGCACACTTTCCTAGTGTCTGCTTTGTCTCCTGCCTGGAATTCTTGCTTTAAATAAGCAGAAATCAACCTTTCCTTCCCAACTTGCTTTTGGTCATGGTGTTTTATAACACAACTAGAAAACTAAGACAAGTAACATTCTTAGTTCTGAATCTTTTCTTTCAAATGCATTCCTGTGTAAGTTGGAGCACTGAAGGGTAGACCCTTTCATTGGATTGTCCTTTGTGACCCCAGTGTTCAGAGCTGTGGGTTTATTTTCAACAGCGCTAGTTCCTTCACTAATTGCAGATGTTTCCTCTCTTCAATATCTTCGAACTTTCTCACACCCCTTTTTCCACCAATATCACATTTTTTCATGTGTTTCTGTTTACTTACTGCATAAATTTAGGTGAGAGAAATGGAAAGTAGCTATGACACAGTCTGTATCATATTGTATCTTGACGTTATTTCAACCAAGAAAATTACTCTAACACTTTGGAATTTTGTTTCACTCAAGTGCTTGCAACATTGAGAGATTGAGAAAAATGTTCGTGCACAAATAATCACGTTTCCAAGACAGTCCTTATTTGCCCCAGTAACCCCAAGATCTGGCTTTCCATTTTATGTATTTCCTTTGATATTCTTACTTCCACAAGACTCAGAAGAATTACTAATTGGGTAATGCTTATAATGTGGTATGGTTTCTGTAGCCTGTGTCTCTAAAATCTGTGTTGTTCCTTGAAACTGGTACCTAATGTGTACAAACCATAATACAGCCAGAGTTACCACGCTAACAGCTTTACTTTTAATACCAAATTTTCTGTGTTAGTTACTTATCTTGTTGCCATGATAAAACACATTACAAAATCATATTAAGAAATACCGGGTTTGTTTATTTTGGCTTACAATGTAAGGGCAGTGTCCATTGTGGCATGAAAGGAATAGTCGAATGAGCATGAGATAGCTGATATTATATTGCATCAGCAGTAAGGAAACACTACTTATTAAGTGCAACCCAGACCCATGGAATGGTGCTAGAGCAAGTCTTTCCATCTTCTTTAATCTAATCCAGAAATTCTTTCAAGAGAGATATGTGCAGATGACATTCCCATAGGAGAGTTACAATACTGTCAACTTGAAAATAAACTTTGGCAAGTACAAGGGTGAATTTTTATTTAGTTGGGATTTATTTGAACTAAGTTGAGAAAAAGGAGATGGATATTCAAAATTTAAAGAAGATAGCATATACAAATTTAAGTCATAAGAAACAGTGGGCTGTCCATGAAAGTTCATCAGAATAATTAGAAGCCCAGTGACAGAATCTCCCCCTTATCTCTGTGTAAACAGCATGTAGTTAGTACACTTTATCTCTGCTCCTCATTCCTATCTATTCACAGTGAGTGTTCTATAGTAGCTAATTATGTTTTATTTCAGCAGTTGAAAGGATATTTCTCTTTTAAGTTGTTAGTTGACCATTTTGGGATGATATTTACGGGAGTGTGGTGGTTATAAACCACTAAGGATGAAGATATATAATGTATTAATAGGATGTGCTTGACCTCAAGTTAGTATGAATTACAAATGTTATAGTATGTAAGCTTTCCTAGGGAAAGTATTCTTAATAACAGTATAATTTAAATCAAGTAAATTAAACTGAATATAATCATTTTAATCTATAAAATTAAGTGAGAAACTGTATGGATATAAATATATAACATTATTGGAAGCAAAATAGTAATTAAATATATTATTTATAGGCATTTATAAACTTTGGGATCTTCTTTTATTGTTAACAAATTTAAATATTTTTCTGCCTAAACTGTAGTTTGTACTTTTAAAACTGCAGGTTGTAAGTTTGTTCTGTTAACCCAAATAGTTAAGAATCTAGTCTTGGAGGCTACACTCAATTGCAATTGTATGAAGTGCCACTGAGCTGTGAAAACTGCCACGGAAAGAATGCAAAGGATGCTGTGGACTTCAGCTTAACTTTCTCCAACACATTTAGGCTGGATTCTGCCTACTGGCTGCAGTCTGCCAATATGTAGTTTTCATTGCTAGGATATATTAAGTAATAAAGAACCAAATGTGCTGTTTTCTTCTGGATTGTTTCTTATTTTTTACACATATCACAAACATAATACCTATCAATTATTTTATTAAATATTTATTATTGTTCTAATTGTCATGATCAAAGACTTGTGACCAGTTACAGGGTGGTATGAGGTACTTATTTCTGAATAGCGTGTAAGGAGACACTGTCAGTCGTTGTTGGGGGGAGACGTGAATAAGGAGGGACAAGGAGTGGGGGATATCTAAGCTCTCATGTTCACAGCCAGGAAGGTGACAGGTGAATGCTAGTACTCAGCACACTTTCTTCCTTTTCAGTCTAGAACCTCAGGTCCCTGGGTGGCGCCATCCATGGTCATTGGAGGACAAAATGGATAGGTTTTCTATATTCGCTTAAAATGCAGGGACTTTAAATCCCATCCTGCTGACAATAATTGCCATCACGGACCCTGCTATTTAAGAGAATAAAAAAAAAAAATCAAGTGTGTGCTGTCAATTCTTATATTTAAATTCTATGCTAACTCCCTCAAATATAGAATAAACTAGATAAGTTGTACTTAGGTGTGAGGAAATTACAATGAAGTGAGGATAAAATGTATGAGTAAAGCCACATAACCCAACAACTGAATTAGGATATGAAAAGAAAACCTTTATTGGCCGGAAAGATAGCTTGTTGGGTAATTGCTTGTACTCACCCACTTGATAATTGAGTTTGATTCCCAAGACACAGGTGGTAACCAAAGAGAACCAAGTACCTTGCACTATCCTATCACACACACACACACACACACACACACACACACACACACACACGCACAAGCGCGCACACACACGCACACACAATGCAATTTTTCAAAAATTAAAAAGAAAACGAAACATCCTTCTATCATATTATACGCCCTTGCATGAACAAACTTCTATTGTGTTAGTCTGAACAAAAGAAGAACAATCTATGTTTCAAACCCAGGGCTTTCTGACGCTCTTTGTGTTTGCAGTATTTTCTCTACACCACAAGGGCTGGTGTCAAGCTTTTGAAAGGGAACACATTGTCCCCATCACTAAGGAGTGGTATAATATATAAGTGCAATTAGTTCAGATCCTCATAAACTGTTATGGTCTTTAGGATAGGGGAGGGTTCTATGCTAGTCTTTTGCTGCTGATAGATTATGTAGGGTCACCAGAACAATTCTGTGTTAGGTAATGGGGTAGAACTTCACATTTATTTTAGTTTTCTGTTGCTCTGGGCTGTTTCTGCTGTCCTAGCCTGTTTTTGCCATTATTCATTTCCTAGAGACAGAGTAAAACACATTTCTTTGTTCTTCCCTCATTATATAAAAGACAAGGGGAAAAACAGAAATAGAAATCACACTATTTTGGACTTTTGTCTGTGGGATTTATATCTGAGCCAGGATAGTACAAGATATGCCAGGCAAGATCTTATTGTTCTTTTCGTACTTGATAAAACGAAGTGTTATAACCTATGTGGTCAGAAATGTGGCCATTTTAGGCATTTTTCTCTCCTTGCTTTTGTGCTTTCTCCTGGGAGAACAAAGTCATCACACAGTTCAATACATAGTCTTCTTTGTCAAGGCAAAAGAACGTTATTAAGGATTCATCCATCCAGGGACCCTCCTATTTGGGCCATCTGTCTCTGTGCTTTCTTAAGGGAATAAAAAAAGAAAATTTCCCTCTGTTTTCTCTCATTTAGTGGTTTATGAGATTGTGTGTTTAGCCATATTTTTAAGAGTTTGAGCAAGCAGAGACCTTGCTGCTCTGAACATTTTGTCTGTCCCTACTGTGCTTGCCATTTCAGTTGGAGAAATCTCCCACCGTTTTTTTTTTTATTGTAATGATATTAAGGAGGGAACTATCTTCATATTGCTGCTCTCAAGGCCACTTTTCCTCTCCATTACTGATCTTAGTTCAAGGATGTGATCTCAGGATTGGGGCACATAGAATCCTAACCTAACAGGTAGATAGTCACACCCTGTTTTATACATAATAAATGGAGGCAGGGGGAAAGGAGTAAGAAAAACCAGTTTATAGTCAGTTTCATAAAGCCCTTTGTGTTTCATTATACTTAAATTGTGCAATGTTTTCTCTTCTGAACACTAATGTCAGGGCCAGGAGCACAAGCATTTGTGATTCCAATTTTATTTTAACGAATACAGCAGTAATTGATTAAAGTATTTTCTCAGAAAATGTATTCATGTTTGTGATATGTGATAAAAACAATGCACAATGATGTCTCACATATTGAAATTATCATGGTTATGAGGAAAAAAATCCTGGACATATGTTATTTGAGTCTTCCTCCTCACATTTTCAGAAATGTTCCACCATTGCTCCACTTCTTCTTAGCACAAATGCAAGGGATGTGCAATCTGATGCTACCAAAGAATTATTTTTATTTTTTATTTTTTTAATAATATTTTTATTTTATTTAATTAGTTTATTCAGATTACATCTCAATTGTTATCCCATACCTTACATTCACCCATTCCTCCTTCCCTCCTGCTTTCACCCTATTCCCCTCCCCTACATCAGTGACCTAGGGGGACCTCCTCCTCCACTATATGATCATAGGCTATTAAGTCTCATTTTGGAAGCCTGTCTATCCTTGCTCAGAATTATTTTTAAAATTGCTCACTGTGAGAAATTATTCTAGTATTTCATCTCTTATTGTCGTTCTTTATAGTTAATTATTTTAGGTTTTTATTTAGTAAAAATCTTAGCCAGTGATGAGGTCTAAACTACTATGATAAGCCTCAATAGGCAGAATGATAAAATTGAGACGATTTCATCAATCATGGAGTTTAAACCATACACAAAAATATAACACTGTTCTTAGTTCATAAATGTACCACTATAATACTGTAGTATTTCTCTTATTTGGCATTTTCATCAAATAAACACTAAGCTAAATCCCTTCTAGCACTTGTGAAGAACAGTTGGAATGGTTATAAAGAAGTATTATATGCATAAAAATATATAAATAGCACAACAAATGGATATCTACAAGTCAAAACTGCTATTTCTTTCAGAGCTAATCTATACTTACTGAATACCTGCTGTATCTTAACACTCTGTTCAGTCTTAAGATATTGCATAAATAAGACTGATATGATTTCTGTTCTGAGGAGATAGAATGAGAGGCCAGAAGTGTGACAAGAGCAATGCAAGTTTTATGAAATTGCAAAGCAGATTTTCATATGATTCAAGAAAATTATGGTATAAGCAGCTTCAGAATTAGGAACAAAACAACAAAAAAATTTCAATCAGCTAAAAGACTGGGCTTATGTTTCTAAGTGACAACATAGCATTTAAGTTCCCAAGGAAAACAGAGCACAGCTTTGCACAAGTGCCCATAGAAAGGTGTTTGAAATGATTCAGACTTGGTTTCATAGATAAAGCTAGAGTTACTAGAACAAGAAAGTATGAGTTTTGTTGACATTTGAGCATTCTTATAAGCCATATCATATCAAAAGCTTTGGGCATAACATATTTCTACCCAGATCATGGCAAAGCATAATAGGACCGCTCTTGATGACCACCCAGCCATTCCAGGCTTTTCTTTGATAAAAAACAAGTATATTGACCTTGATCTTAAATGGATGTTCTTAAGTTCCATGCTCCTGTCAATTTTTTTGAAGGAAGGATATATTTTGAGTCATTCACTGAAAATTAATTCTTTCTTTTTTGAGGATATAATATAATTATATCATTTTCTATTTCTTTCCCTCCCAAAGCCTTTCATAGAGACTCCTTGCTCTCTTAAAACACATTAATTTATTCTAATTAATTATTATTTTATAATATAACATAGATATTTACATATATTCATAAATGTGTAATATACTGTGCTCAATATGGATATTGTTACTTGTTTTTATGTTTTCAGGATTGATCATTTGGTAATCAACAACAAACTGGTATGCTCTTCCCAGGAAAACACTATTTCTCCCATTCTCATACTGAAAACCTAGCCAATTCCAAGGGTTATTGAAGTCATGAATCTTGGAGGAAAACCTACAGCCAGTATTTGCTAAACCAGCATAATCCCTAACTGCATTCAGTACTTTTCTAACAGCCACAGAGAAGTGAAAAATATCACTCCTCATCAAATAAAGTCTTTTTACAACAGGTGGAGACCATAAGAAGGAGAGTGGGGAATTGGAGGGGAGGGGGGCATGACGGTGAGACTAAGAGTACAGGAAGGAGGGTGTTCAGATCTGTCTGTAAAATTATTAGATAGATAGATAGATAGATAGATAGATAGATAGATAGATAGATAGAGTGAGTGATTGAGTGAAATCGGGTTAAGAAAAAAAGAAAAAAGAAAACTCCAAGCCATCAAAATACTGGGCCATTTTGATTTATAGCTGCTGTATGCAGACATTGATTCTACCCAGTCTATCAGAGAAGTGACTCATTTGATTTGTGTATCATCAAAGATAAGTCATGCTGCAGGCAACACATGACAGTAAGTGTAATAATTTACTGTATTTGATCATGATAAAGTGTTCCTAATAATGAAATTCTGAAGTATTTTGTGTTTGTTTAAATGCTATATTTTCACCTATAGATTTATAGACACAGCTCTCCTTTGAATGAGTTACTGTGAATTTTCCAAACTAGGAAAGGAAGTACAAAAGAAATATTGAAGTATCTGTGATTCAAAATTACTTCTTTCATGTCCCAAACAGGTTTATCTTATCCTTTTTTTTTTTTTTTGTAGTGACTGTATACTATACAATTACCATTGGCATATATATTCAGAACCAATTTTACTGGAAATTTAAATGACTAAGCCATACTCTATCCAGACTATAATTAAATTTTTAGGTATTATGGTACTGATTGTTTCTTATTTCTTTGTTATTGCCACTTGGAATAAATCTAACATGTAGTATATATGAGTGATGCATATGAGAAAGAATAAGACTTAGTCAAGTGGATGATTAATTTTAGCTTGTCTAGGTCAAATCTGCAAGAACATCCAAGTCCCAATTTTATGGTAAAGTCTGAAAGCAGGAGAGAAATTAAAGTCTAGGTTGTGGTCTGATATGCCATTGAACTTGCCATGTAACATGATCAAAAAGGTAGCTAAAATTCACTTAAGTTATATGTTGAGTAGAAAGCTTGAAAGGGTGCTGTCTAAAGAAGAACTGATTTTATAAATTTCAAGGTCTGTAATACAAAATGGATTTCCAGGTCTTTCTGCTCAATGGTTCTGTTTTATTATTTCAGCATTCAAAAGTTTACAAATACTATTCAACTATCAAAAACAAGGACATCATGAAATTTTAAAGCAAATGGATAGAGCTGAGTAAAGTAACCCAGACCCAAAAGAGCACACGTGAAAAATACTCATTTATAAGCGAATATTAGCCGTATAATACAAGATGATGATATTATAATACACAGACCTAAAGAAACTAACTTAACAAAGAGGACCCAAGGTAGGATGCTTAATTCTCATTCTGAAGGGTAAATAGTGTAGTCATTGGTAGCTGTTGAAGAGAGGGACAGGATTGGAGCCTACCATATAGGTCCTTTGAAAGACTCCACCCAGCAGGAGATCAAAACAGAAGCTGGGTCTCATAGCCAAACTTTGTGCAGAGTTTCATAGAAGAGTGAGGGGACAGAAGGACCTTGAGGGGCTGTAGCTTAAGAAGAAGACAGCCATAGCCTTAGGAGACTGATGCACCAAACAAGGACCATGCACCCAGAAGATTTAGGTCCCTTGCTAAGATGTACCCAATAGGCAGCTCAGTCTACATAAGAGTCCCTTATAAAAGAGAACAGCAGCTGACCCTGCCAGGGACTCTGCTGGCTGCACTTTGACCACTTCATCCTGGTGGGGTGCCTTGCCAGGCTATAGAGGAAGAGGATACAGCAGTCCTGATAAGACCAGGTAGGGTGGGGTCAGATGATGCCGGAGAAGGACTCCCCCTCTCTTAGGATTAGGGGAGAGAAATAAGGGAAAAGAGGGAGGGAGGGAGGGGGATCAGGAGAAGGCAAGGTAGGGTTGCTATAATTGGGATGTCAGGTGAATAAAATTTAAAAAATAAATTTAAATAAAAAAGAAAACTGATTTCTGTATCCAACTGACGACTCTGTTTAATATAACTCTACTGATAATACACGGATGATTGAAGTATATTATTATGTTCAATTGGAGGTGGGGAAGAGATTGGAGAACTAAGAGCCATACCTTGTGAAAGACCTGTAACTTTTTCTTCCACTACACAAAAAGTACTATAAAAAAGCTTGTTAAACTACCCTAAATAATTATCTCTGATGTTGTTATGAGGAATATGTTTATTTAAACAATAAAATGGTATGGCTCAATCCTAAACAGTTTGGCCAATGTCTAGGATTCAAAATAAAAATTGTCAGTTCTTTTGAAAGGCTTCTTTTTGTTTTATTCTTTTTTGTAAGATTTTTCCTTTAGTGTGGAAAGAAATCTTCAGAGGAAGCTTATGTCTCTTAAGGTTTACCATTAACATAACTAGGTTTCTTGTCCAATTACTTACTACTTACCCCCTTTAATAAGAATTACTTTTCATCCAATTACCACATTTCTCTGCTATCTTCCTTCTTTCAGAAGTAATCATTTAAAAATGAAGTGATAATAAAAATAATATCTAACCAGCCCACTCTGCCCTTCAAAAGACCCAGAACGTATGAGACATGCTTTTTCTGATGATTAGGCTCAGATTTAAGCAGACAATGATAGCAATCACAACCATAGGTGAAACACTAAGACTATTCCTTACCTGAGATTATGACTTTAGGTTCTAATAAGTAATTAGTTTTTCTCTTTTTGTGGGTTATAATAGGCAATGATCTACCTTATTCAAACATTCAAATGTTGGCCATTGCATTTAATAATAAAATGACTTAAAGGAAAACAACCTACTTGAAACTATTATGGATGGAAAATAAGGAATGTGAAGTTGCTTTTTATGATTCCAGGCATTAGTACAGTAAATACAGAAAGAAGGGTACATGAAACCTCTTATAGCTCTTTGATTAGGTTGATCTTTTATACATATTCTATGGTAGAGTCTTCACAAAGTATTCCAACGTACACAATGTTAACTCTCTTTAGAAGTGTGAAAATGCTTGTTTAGGGAGATTAATTAACTTGTCTCAGAAGACCCAGTAAGTGTTAGACACTTTTTAGTAATTACAACCAAATATCTGAGAACAACTTTAAGCAGCAGGGCTCACAATTTTGAAGGATTCAGCACATGAGTGTTGGCAAAGCACACAGAATACAATGGCCACAAAATCATGGTCAAGTGCAGTATTTCAGTTCATATATGACAGGAAGCATAGAATTGGAAAAAGACTGTGAATCAGCACCAGTTTTCAGATGTAGGCTCCAGTGATGTACTTCCTCTACCTAGGACCCACTTACCAAAATATCATTAACAGCTGCCGGCAAATGTTCA
Source organism: Acomys percivali (assembly GCA_907169655.1). Classification (NCBI taxonomy): domain Eukaryota; kingdom Metazoa; phylum Chordata; class Mammalia; order Rodentia; family Muridae; genus Acomys; species Acomys percivali. Next base: position 13,549,852 of record OU015747.1, on the reverse strand, counting down.
GTATATATGCTTGTGGGTGACATCAAGCTTCATGAATAGAAGTTAGACATAACTACTCCAAGAATAACTCTTGAAAAACATAAGAACCATGCCAGAAACTAAGAAAAATTTTTACATATAACTAAAGTATGAAAGGCTGATGCCTAATACTAAGATTCTTACATCCTAAGAAACTTCCCCCCCCAAAAAAAACAAAATAAAAATTTAAAAATTCATGAGGTATATAAATATTCTTTACTATATGACTTATTATATATTTTACCACATCTATGAGAATATATAATTAATGCAGAAATTTTAATACATTTCACTATGAACCTTTTGAAATGAATCTTTAAGATAGTTCTTTGTGGAGTGTGTGTTAAAACCCATTAGAACAATTCATAGACATGTAGCATCAGGCTGTTTAATAGTAAATGAGCCATGGAAATAATTGGTTCCAGCTCAACTATCCTAACTCATGTGTAGGAAAGATGCGTAAAGAAGATATTTTTATAAGCATCAAGGAGACTGACACAGATGACTCTTAGACTATTTGTTAAGAAGTAGAACAATTGTCCATACTGCTTCCCAGGCACAATGATTGTAATTATGTAGCCTGTAACTTTTATGTTAAACAAGAATCAATTTAAATTTACTATTAGAAAAATATAGGCCACCTCATTCTTTAAATGTTGTAACTTTTAAACTTCCTGGTTAGCTACTGAGTGTTAACTCAATTTCTGCTCAGAGATAGCACTGTGGATTTTTTTAAAAAATTATTGAAAGCAAAAGACTAAAATATAGCATTAATAGAGACATACAATCTATTACTTAATATGAAAGCTATGGAAATATGTCTTCAGAATTTTCTAATAGATATTTGATCTATGAGCTATCAGCCTCTATATTGGTTACAAAGACAGACAGAAGGAAACTATTCTTATATCCCTCAAGATACCTTGATATTACTATTCAGGAAAGGAAACTCTCCAATGTCCTTCAGTCTAGTTAGTTTCAAGAAAAGCCTGCTTAAATTATATGGTTAAGAGCCCACGAATAGCTGTGTAACCTGATATCTCATTAAGGCGCCGTTTTCTCATTAGGCAATTATAACACACTAACTTGATTTAAAACTCCTGGGAATATACAAGAAAGATGCTCCCCCATACAACAAGGACGTTTGCTCAACTATGTTCATAGAGGTTTATTCGGAATAGCCAGAATCTGGAAACCACTTATATGTCCTTCAACTGAAGAATGAATAAAGAAACTGTGGCACAATTACACAATGAAATTCTATTCAGCTTTCAAAACCAAGGAGGTCTTAAAATTTGCAGTCAAGTGATTGGAACTAGAGACAAACATCTTGAGTGAGGTAACACAGACCCAGAAAGACACACATGGTATATACTCACTTATAAGCAGATATTAACCACATAATACAGGATAACTACACTACAGTACTGAGACTGCTACATCAACCAAGGACCGTGTATGATGTGGACATAGACCTTCTGTTCAGATGTACTAGCATAGTCTCCTTGTGGTTCCCAGATGTAGAGAGTAAGGACTATTTTGGACATAGTCTCTGGCCACTGAACTTTGATCACTTAATAAGCTAAGGTCAGATATTAGTGGAGGAGGGCTCCCCTTCATGAGGACTAGAGGAGGGAGGGAGAGGGGATAAGTGAAAGAGGAGGAATCAGGAGAGCATGAGGAAGGGCATACAATCAGGATGTGGATACAATCAGGATGTGAAGAATTTAAACTACAGAACAAGCAGGTACCTTATATTGCTAATACCAATATATGGGAATAGATCTGAGACATGACTCTCTAGGATGAGACATAGACAATGCTTCTTTTTGGCTACAGAATCCCTATGAATTATTATTAGATTCCATTCTTCATATGGCATGAATGAAGATTTACAGACGTCTTTTTTTTTTTTCTGCTCATACAAAGAACAGAGAACCAGCCTTAATTGTTATGTGCATCACTCACACCTTATATACTTATAATTTTAGGACTGTATAAAGCTTGTGAGAAATTATGTTTTCAGAGCAAAAGAACCCAACACTGACCTTGGATCAGATCTGACATGATTATTTTCTATCAGCATGCTGGAAACTGACATCCTGCATCCTTCATGTTCCAGCACCAAGTGCTTCAGTTGCTGTTCCTCATCAGAACAAGGCAGTTCCCAGAACACCTTTGAAGAAAGCTTCCAATCCCAATTAGTCCAACATTTCAGACTGTCCCACACAGGACTCTAATTAAGCCTGGAAATTCTCAACATTTAGAAAGTGGACCACAAATTTTTGTTTAACCATTTACCCAATTTTCTTCAGGCCCCTACAAAGGTATTATTTATCCCAAATCAACAAGAAAAAATCTTAAGAGACTGAAGCCCCACTTCCTTTAAGTGGGGCTGTGTAGGTTTTTAGTTGCTGTCCTGGGCTATAGAGGGCTGTTTTCCATAGGTATTGATTATAAGTTATTATTGTCTTATTTAGAGAGAAACAAGGTTGGACTCAGAGATGTCTCTGTTTTCCTATATCTTCCACTCTTAGGTTTGAAGATAGGGGTTGAAAAATAAAGACGGGGGAATATAGAAATATCTAGAGATAATAGGACAAAAAATAGGCTAGTGAATCTGCTCCTCAAGTTAACGCCTTAATTGTTACTCATAAGTTTTTTTGTTTTTTGTTTGTTTTTGGTTTTTTTTTTCCAGATAGGGTTTCTCTGTGTAGCCTTGGCTGTCCTGGACTCACTTTGTAGACCAGGCTGGCGTCGAACTCACAGAGATCCACCTGCCTCTGCCTCCCGAGTGCTGGGATTAATGGCGTGCGCCACCACACCCGGCAAAGATTATTTATTTATTTATTATTATGTATACAGTGCTCTGCCTGAAAGTACATCTGCACTCCAGAGGAGGGCACCAGATCTAATTATAGATGGTTGTGAGCTACCATGTAGTTACTAGGAATTGAACTCAGGACCTCTGGAAGAACAACCAGTGTGTTTAACCTCTGAGCCCTCTCTCCAGCCCTCATAAGTTTATTTTTGATTCACTGGCATAGAATTTTTTTTAATTTTTTAAAATTTTTTATTAATTTATTCTTGTTACTTCCCGATGGTTATCTCATCCTTTGTATTCTCCCATTCTTCCTTCCCTCCCATTTTCCCCTTATTTCCCTCCCCTATGACTGTTCCTAAGGGAGATTTCCTCCCCCTGTATATGCTCATAGGGTATCAAGTCTCTTCTTGGTGACCTGCTGTCCTTCCTCTGAGTGCCACCAGGTCTCCCCCTCCAGGGGACATGGTCAAATATGAGGCACCAGAGTTGGTGTGAAAGTCATACCCCACTCTCCACTTAACTGTGGAGAATGTTCTGTCCATTGGATAGAATTTTGTATAAAGATGCAAAATAAGTTTAATTCTAGATCCAGTGGTACAGAATTCAAATGTAAAATTTTTATTCACTTACATTATATATATTTTTCTACTCTAATATGTGGTATTTTACCCATATAACTCAATTATAATATAAGGTTTACTTCCAATACTTTGAAAGTGCTATTGCAGGCTGTTTAGGATAAATAAGTTAAACAAGTTAATTGTCAGTTGATCAAATCATGGTCATATCAATTATTTGTCTACTTTTTTCATATGAATATATAACTTAGGTGCAAGAGATAGATATGATTTTATAGAAAGATAAGGTAAAATTGTTAGAAAGGGTGTTCAAAAACTTCAGAGACACACAGAATATGGCTTTAGAAATGTTTTTGTTATTTTAAAGACTCATTGACAATGAGACAGGTTAAATCCTGCAATACCCAGCCTACCTCAAAGAGGATGATGAGCATCAAGAAACCTCCTTACAGAGATGACTTCAAATATGACAAACATGCCACTGGATAAAATGTCATTGTTTCTACCACAGACAGAATTCTGCTTAAAAAAAAAGGCAAGCTTGGACGCAGAAAGCATTGAAGACCAAACTCTACCAATATAAGGTAAGCAAGTCCTCAATAGTTCCTACCTCACAAAAATGTCTATCAGATATATTGGGCCAGAAAGCTGGGAATGATGCTCTAACATTATTAGTTTTGGGTGACTGCTCAGGCAGCCAACCGTCTCTGTCATCTTCTCATTTGGGAAGCTGCTAAACCGCACCCCCTATATACTCAGATAATTAAATTTATTCCTTCTCAAGTCTCTGATGGGGTTGAAGACCAAATGGTTTAGTTTTACAACTAAGCTTAGTTGTTTAGGGATTGAGATGTGTTTAGGTCTAGATTGATGTTTTAAGTTGATAATGATGAGATATGATAGATACTGATTTACATTCAGAATTTTAGATGCACCAAGATAGGAAAGATGTTTTCTTCAAGTCTGCCAAATACAAACAGCCAAAACACTAAGTATGTAACATTTATATAATTCCTAATTGTTTCATGATTCCTATTATATGTAGCTCTTTGTTTATATATGTAATAATATAAATACATATGTAACAATTTTAAGAAAATTAAAAAACGTACTTTTATTAAGCATATTATATTGATAGATGTTTGCTCTAACTGCTATTCCTCATTACAAAAATGTTGATTCCTATTTTCCTTCTCATGTACATTATATATATATATATATATATATATATATACATATATATATGATTAGAACAAGAAAAATATTTAAGAATGATATAAGAACTAAATATGCCCAAACTTTGGTTAATTTGAGCATACACTTATCTTCTAGAAACTATGTTATACATGAACGTGAGTAACATATTCCTTTTAACCTCTAGACATATATTTACAAGAGTTTCCTTTAAACAGTTCACTATATCCAGATTATCTGCAAATTTTCCCTCTACACAGAATTTGCAGTTGTTTCTTCAATCTGCCTTCTGGTGATATACGGATCCCTCTACCCGGTTACTGAGACGGCGCCTGAGATACGGATCCCTCTCACGCGGTTACTGAGACGGCGCCTAAAGTGTCCTCTTATCCATGCTAGTGGCTATTTTGCACTACCACTACTCTCAATTTTATTTTCTCCAGTGCAGGTCCATTTTTATGGTTAATTCTGGATCATCTTTGGAAAATTCAAAAACTCAGAACACAACACCCCCTGTTTTTTTTTTTTTTTTTTTTTTTAACATGTTTTCTACCACGTTTAGAACAGAGCTCCACATCCACATTTCAACTGAGGCAGATGTCCATATTGTTTCTAATTTTATTCATCTCCCTTCTGTTGCTCTCCTGGCTGCCCTGTTTCTCCTTCCACTCTCCTTTCTCGCTTTGCTTGCTCGAATTGAAATGAGGGCACAATGCGTCTCTCCTGTCCAACTCTATCTCCTCTGCCCGCTGCAGCTCACGGGCCTCCATCTTCACTCCCTCCCCCTCCCACACGCTCCCTTGCTATTTGCTTCTATGCGCACACTTTCTTTTTTTCCTAATAATTGAAACCAGAATCATTATGTGTCATGTTTATCTTTAGATTCTATATTTAACTGTCTGCACTCTGGTTTATAAGTGATTGGCTCAAATTGATCTTTCACTCATGATCTAAGGATCATGCTAATGAGTATATGTTATGATTTGCAGAATCTGTTTTTGATGAAAATGAATTAATAGGTAACAACCCTCTCTTTATTTGCAAGGTCATCTTCCCTTATAAAAGTGGAGGAAAATCAGGAGTATATGAATCATATACATCCATGAACTTCATTGATGAGTATCATATAGCCTCTTTATTTAATTAATCCCCTCAAAAGAAACTCAACAACTTTTTCTTGCTATTTGTTAATGGAAATGTTAAAAATTCTTTCAGTAGTTTGATTTTAATGAAACATTCATATATTGGGCTGTTATTAAAATATTCAATAAGAAACAAAAGCAAACAGTGTAGCTAGGTAAAAATACTGCTGCTATGTTTATTCATGGTGTTGAACTAACCTGGGCAGTCAAATATTCATTTTCCAATTAACTGATACAAACAGTTCAAGTACAGCCTAGTAGTTCATTGCTGCAGGTCAGGATGTCTCAGTGGATGTGCAATTCTACAAATGGTACTGCAATTACAGTAGTTTTATGTAACCACAGGCATATAAAGCACCCAGCAGCTTTAATTGCCAATGGTGAAAGACCTGACTTGTCCCAGCTTCTTCTGTTTTCTGACCTAATTGCAAAACACAGATTGTCATTTCTGACTAGAAGCATAAGACCAGCCATAAATAATGTGTGATAAAATCAACTGGTTCACGTACATGAGGCCGTATGAATGCATTGAAGAAAATTTGTCTGTTCAGAAGATTTAAACATCTCTGGCCAAGTCGTATGAAAATTGTTGAATGTAAAGTATAGCATATAAACTTTGTAGAATGTGGCTTTCTGTCACATATGGTCTGTGATGTCCCAAAATAGAGTATCTGATACAGGCAAAGGTGAAGTACCAGACAACTGCTGATAGAGGAGTAGCCTATTTAAACAAAAGCACATGGCATTTCATATAAAAACAATAAATAAGGGCATAGATTAAGGTACCTTCAAAATTCCCCTAATATAGGCAATTAACAGGTAAATATAGTTAATAATCTATTTAGAGCATAGATATTTAGTAGAACTGACATTTGGTATCCGGCTATGTATTGCCAAGTATTTGAGTGTAAAAATATTTCTTGTTTTACTGAATTTATATGTAGAGCTTTATGATTCAAGTGTTCCCCAGGAAAAGAATAAGAGCCTGTAACAAAATCTTGCAGTTGTCCTCCAAATACATATAGATATATAATCTTAGTTACAATTTAGAAAACTTTTTCACATGGGAATATTTTAAAATCCAGGTTTTAATTAATTGTATTATTATCCAGAACTCTTAAGAATTCATCTATTCTTAATAAATCATAAAAAAGTCCATAGAATAATCTTTCTTTTTTTAGAGTACTGGACAGATACAGATAGCATTTTTATCATGTGTGTTCATCCATAAAAATTCTACAGTTATTAAATTTACTATCCTAAGAATATTCAGCAATTTTAGGAGCTACATTAATATTATTTTCCCCTTCCTTTCCAAATGTTAGATGTTAACATCTATTTTAACCTCTTCTGTGTTATCACCCACACAGCATCCAAGTTTTTATTTCAGTATTATGAATGTGACTTCATGTGTAGAAATTTGCTCATATTTTCAGTTATACTGTGGTCAGACTGAGTTGGGTGAAGTTTGCTTCCAATATAACCTGTGTCTTCAGAGAAGAAGAAAACACACACACAATCTTTACAAGAGTTGTGTATGATGAAGAGTAGATGACAATAACTCGTAACACCCAGAGTTAGCAGGAAGGTGTGCAACAATTTCTGTCCTGGTGGGATAAAATAACAAACAAACAAAACTAGCCAATAACTGATTTTAAGATCCATTTCCTTTCTTTAAAACCACCCAGTTTACAAGCCAGACAAAATCCCAGTACAAAGAAAAAAAAACTGGGCATGATGTCCTACCCCTAACTAAGAAGGTATTTGCGAGTGATAAGCCCTAGAGGCGAAGAAGAAAGGGAGTTTTCTTCAATCGACTGAAACTGAATAGATCTACCACACTCCAAGTCAGGTCATGCATATTAATTGTTCACACAAAGTAGAGTCCATGTTTTACTTGTTTTGTTGTTTGTTCTTTTTTATATGTGTGTGTATGTTTTTTTGTTTATATTTAGTTCATTTTAGTTGTTTTTTTTTTTTTTTAAAGAGACAGGAAGAACATGGATTTGAGTGAGTACAGAATGCCATAGGAGACTGGGATGGGGCAGGAGAGGAGAAAATATATGATCAAAATACATTGTATTGAATTAAAAGATAAAGATGCAAAGATTAGAAAAGTACTGATAGTTATGATAGTTCTGATAGTTATGCAGATGATACTAACATTAATGGTGGTAGGTAAAACTCTGCAGGACCCTCTGCTTTCCGTGTCTTTTTTTTTTTTTTTTTAAATCAGCATGTGGCTTTGAAGAATCAGGATTAAGTATTTAACTGTGGCCAAGAAGTAGGTCGAATCGAGTTGTCAGGTATTGGGCAGAAACCAGAAGCCAGGGAACATGCAGCACAGAATATCAAATCAAGGACAAACACTTATTTATATTCTGTGCTGGCATTCTGCATCAATGTTGCATAGTGGAGCTGTTGGCACTACACATTTTGACCATGCATGAGTGAGTGATCTTCAGATCAAAGGACACTAAAATCTTAGCAGATAGCCAAGGTGACAAAATGTTTAACATTCAAAGAGAAACAAAGAAGTGAAAAATAATAACCATGGAGGCAAAGGCTGATGAGACTCGAAGGAAGAAGTGTTACAGGAGTAGATGTGGCCTAATAGAGTATCATTAGGACAGATACAGTCACAATCATAGAATGTACACAGCCTCGTTATTCTGGACTTTTGGAATATTAAGTTTAGGAACTACCACACTTGAATAACTTCTCTATTTTAATAACAAATTTATATTGAGGTTTCCTTCTTTAAAAGAGGGGGAGCTGGTGAAAGAGTACAGAACTGAGCATAACAGTGATATATATGTATGAATACATATATGCACTTCTCTGTAAATCAGAAATGCTGTATCACAACCAGAAGCCAATGTTTGCATTACATGCAAAAGTCAGTGTAAAAATCAATAAATTCTTTGTTATAAAAACAAATAAATATATAATAACCATCTGTTTCGTTTTACTTTGGTTAAACGACCCAATAAAACAAGTTAACACATTCCCATGACTGATATCATCTTGTGCATCAGAATTCTAATCCAGTACAACTTTAATCCCTCTGGCTGAAATACAGACATTCCCTTAGTACACAGCAGTAATACCAGACAATGTAGGTAAGGTTAGTTTGTAGAAGGAACCACTTTTGAAAATGATGTCTAATTGCAGTTCATTCAAAATAAAGATTTGACAGAATGAATCAGAGATAGGATGAGCCCAATTCAAATGAGAACAGCACAGGAACAAGCAGGGCAGAGAGAGGGAGGAGGAGGCAGTTTTATGGGGACAGTTTAGCAGAGACAGTGCAAAAAATGTCCTCGTTTCTACCACAGACAAAATTCTGCCTAAAAAAGGGCAAGCTTGGACGCAGGCACGGTTGACAGCCAAACTCTACCAAGACAAGGTAAACAAGTCCTCAATAGTTCCTGCCTCACAAATATGTCCATGAGATATATTGGTCCAGAAGACTGAAGATGATGCTCCAGTGTTATAGAGAATTTTGAGTGACTGTTCAAGCAGCAAACTGTCTCTGTCATCTTCTCATTTGGGAAGCTGATAACCTACACAACTGGTTTACTAGGGTAACTAAGTTTTATTCCTTCTCCAGTCTCTGATGGGATTGAAGACCAGATAGATTGTCTTAGAATTAAGCTTAGTTGTTTATGGGTCAAGATGCTTTTGTGTCTAGATAGATGTTTTAGGTTAATAGAGATAAGATATGACAGATATTGATTTTCATTCAGAACTTTAGACACACCAAGGAAGGAAGGATATTTTCTTCAAGGCTGCCAAATATAAATAGTCAAAACACTAAGAATATAACATTTATATAATTCCTAATTGTTTCATGGTTCTTCTTGCTGTAAGTAGTTCATTGTATATATTGTAATAATATAAATGTATGAATAAAATTTTTTTAAAAATTTAAAAAAAAATAACAAAGTCCCTCTTTTCTGTTTAATTCTTCTCAGCTGGTTTCTTGCTCCACGTTTTGACTCAGGGTTAACTTTATTTAATCCTGTGTACAGAAAGCTCTTGTATTTAAAGGTTGTGTGTTAGGGCTGAGCCACAAAAAACAAGAGGTGGGCTTTTACAGTGCATAATCTTGGGTTTAACAATGGGATCAAATATCCTGTAACATATGACGCTGTATATCTCTCTTGGAGCTCTAAGTGTAGCAGACGGTGCAAGGCAGAACCCTCACTGGTGGTCATGCCCTGCTCTATTCTTCTCCTCAGCTTCAGTCAGGGAAGGCCAGGATCTACCACACGGGACAAGTAAGAGTGATCTTCACGTGTTCCCCCCAAACTTCAAGATGTTTCCTCCAGTGCTTATTACTGGAATCCCCTTATACTTATTTGAAACTACTGTACTTATACTTAAAATTTTAAGACTCTGAAAAATATCAGTTAAAGAAGACATCTTTATGGACCCCAGTTTTAGATGTTGTCATTCAGATACCTGCATTTCCTTCTACAGTTTATATTTTCCTTAATACTTTTTACAGTGATGTTTATGTATTAACAATAGACATTTAATCACAAACAAACACCACACACACACACACACACACACACACACTCACAAACACGTATTTTCTACGTCTCATCATTTCATTTTATATTGTATTCACCATTCTTTCTCTTATTCTCATCTAAGTCTAAATGGATAAAATGTTTGCTGAATAAATAACAGTTTGAGTAACGCATACTGTGATAGAAAATATATGTAGAGCAGTAAGCATAAATTAATCCCCTATCATTTACGATTTTTTTCACTAATACCTTTGTTTGTTTGTTTTTCTAAAAGTAAAACACTACCGTTGAGTTACCTCTCTAGCAACTATAGCTAAAGCTATGATGAAAGAAATTTGGACATTATGAGTATTGTCTAGCCTTTACCTCCGTTGTGTATTTACTCTGAAGCTCACAATTATAGCAGCACCAGAAAACATTTTGCACATTAGTTAGATGCAGTAGCAAACTGTGAAGGAAATGTTTAGCCTTTAGCATTCATAATAATACCCCTATTGTTAGAATGTTGCTGCTTGCGGGGAGTATCTAACAACAGTGACGGGATAACCTTGACTAAGAAAGGGAGTTTAACACAAGGTGGAAATTTAGATATAAAATACGAGAGGAAATTCAAATAATATATATGGGTGTGCAGATGCTTGTGCATGTGAGTATGTACGTGTGTGTGTGTGTGTGTGTGTGTGTGTGTGTGTGTGTGTGTGTGTTTATTCTCAAGATTTAATTTAACCTAATACATAGATTTAATTTAATCTCTGATCTTGGGTAAAAAAATAAAAAAACCAAAAACCAAAACAAACAAAAAACAACTAAAATGTTCATATATATATATATAGTGTATGTATGTATATATGTATATACATATATAAAGATATTTACATAGCTTTATATTTATAAACTAAAATGTCCATATATATTTATAATATTTTAAAACCTCCATATTTTTAGTAAGCATCTGTGATTGTTGTTTTTATTTCCTCTGGTGAGTGGATGAGAGAAGAGCTGTAACCAAGCTTTACAATTACAAGCGATTGGATAACAATTAGGTTGTAATCTAAATAAATTACGATAAAGCAAAACAAAAATTAAAAATTAAATATTAACAATGAAAAAATAAATTATTTTCACTGTTTACATATAATCCTTTTAAATTGTTGTTTGTCTCATGAATTTCCATAATACTGTATGATAGTTTTTATAATGCAACACAAGTTTACAAAAACTATTGCTGTGGCTAATTTTAAAGGATAATAAATTTAAAGTCTTTTTAACTTCTTCTCATATTATCTTTATAGAGCAAATGAATGTTGGCATAACTTTGATTTGTGTTCTCTGAGAGTTTTACAAATATATAAATAAAAAATATTTACATTAAATGGTTATAAAGTTAATATTTATATTATCAGAAAGACATTTATAAACACCTAATATGAGGTGAGTATATACCAATCTGCTTTCTATAGGTTGTAATAGAAGAGGATTGATTCTTGGTATTTTTTAATGTAAAACATTCAGTATAACATCCATATACATAAAAATAAATTAAAAGAGATGAATGGCATTCTTCTGCTATAACTATAGAACACTATAGCTCAGAATTTGATCTTCAGTTCTGCAAAAATTTCAGAAGTTATAAATGCAGTTATAGTCATAGCATTTATTATCTTTTACCTGTTAAATTAAAGTGATAAAGGCATTAAGTAACCCATTTAAGTAAATGATTAGAAAATAAAAGTCTCTCCAGTAATACATTTGAAATTAAAATTCAAAATTAATTTTTATTTGAAGATGATATGGGTGTGCTAAAATGGGTAAATAGTGATATTACAGTTTAACATCAAATAATTTTAAAGCCCCAAACATCATCAATTTAATCACTGTCACACACTTTTTATAGCAACATGTATCTCCTTTCCCAAGAATAAAGTGTAAGGACAGAAAAGCAAAATGCTTTTGAATAAATTTAAATTATGGATAGAGATGATCTCAAATTTGTAGAATTTTAAAATTTCTTATACAACTCCTCTTATGGATGCCACAGCAATGAGCTGCTACATTTGCAGAAGAATTTGTGCAACCATCATGTTTAAAAGTATGCTTGTACATTTTCCTATTTTCCAGCTTTATTTTATGTGAAAAAGGTTTTATCCTTTTGGGGGAAAACCACCTAATTTAACATAAGCAAAATCCATTATGGTAATATATGAGCCACAGTGGAGGTATAATTCAAAGTAAAAGTTGAAAAATATCTCACTGTGCAGTGTGAATGGTATGAAGACAATTATTTGAGCTAATTGTTACAACTGGGATTTAAGCAAAGAGGAAGTTTATTTAGTCAATGAAAAAAGAAAGAAAAAAATGATCGTTCACAATTTGCTAACTCAGGACAACTATACATTACGTCTGAATGTTGAGCATTTTAATCAACATCTTACCCATCCAAATAGCACATTAATTCTACAGGCATTGTCTTAATCATGAAAAGAATATCACATGACAGACACAAGACACAAAAGAAAAATTCATATAGACACTTGAGATGGAACATTAGTTTATTTAAGTACAGACAGATGTAGATAGATAAATAAATTCACACATAGATATATCTAAGGATATAGGGTGCAAAACAGAGATAATATACAGTAAAGCTTCAGAAAATGGATCACTGCTGTGGATTTTAGAATGTTTGCTTATGACAAAGCTATCTCACTCTGTAACTGTCTCAACAAAGAAAAATGGGTTTCAGCCACTGGCTACCTGCAGCTGTTTCCCTGCATCCTAGGAGTGCGGTGGCCAGAGGCTTGAATCACACACCACTGGAACCTAGGAGCTTTCCTTGGGAAGGTAGGAATAGCTCAATTGGCAAAGGCTGGAACCAAGTGTCTCCCAGAACCTGGGAGCTTTCCCTAAGACTGTATGTATACCCACCTCCCCTGAGGAGACCAGATAGACCCCTGGAGCATACAGGATCTCACTTCAAAATGGCAGCACCCAAGGAGCAAAATGTCTGTATATCATGAACTCAGAGACCACAGAGCAAGAAAGAAAGCAAGGGAGTGAGTGGTGGGGCTGCTGACTCCAGATGGTCCCAGGCAAGAGGAGGGCTCCTGGGTCCTTGAAGAGACCTTCTTGTTATCGGGCTCACACAGGCAAGACACCCCCTGCATGCCTATCTATTTGGTACACAGCCACCTGAGGAGAACTTCAAGCTCTTCCTGAAGATCCAGCAGCCAGTCCACAACCATACCCACAACCCTAAGGAGGGATGCTCAAGGAATATAGAAACTCCTACCCAGGGCTCTTTCCACACCCTGCAGAAATCCAGAATGTACCAGGAACAATCAGGCAATTCCAGAGTCAACCAGATGGCAAAATGTCAGTGTAAGAGCACAATAATAAAAGCCAGGACATACTACAGCACCTCCAGAACCTAGTCAACCACCGCAAGCAGCCCTAGATACACTAACACAACTGAAACACAAGAAAATAATCTAAATCTATGCTTTTGAAGATTATAAAGACTTTTAAAAAGGAAACAAATTAAATATCTTAAGGAAATATGGGAAAATACAAGTAAAAGTAAACAGGACATTAGTGAGGAAATGAGTAAATCACTTAAAGAAATACAAGAAAATACAAACAAACAGGTAATGGAAATTAATAAAATGGTTCAAAATCTGAAAATATAAATAGAAACAATAAAGAATACACAAACAGAAAATATTGGATATGGAAAAATTCAGGAAGAAAACAGGAAGCATATAGGTAAACATCACAAACACAATACAAGAGATGAAGGAAAGAATCTTAGATGTAGAAGATACAATTAAAGAAATTGGTACATCTAAAAATTTCCAGAGACAAAACATCTAAGAATTCAAAGATACTGTGAAAAGAAAAAAGAAAAAAAAAAGAAAGAAAAAAAAAACCATAAGATTAACAGAAATAGAAGAGAAGGTTCCTAGCTTCAAAGCCCAGAAAAGATTTTCAACAAAATCCTAGAAGAAAATTTCCCCAAGATGCCTACCTATGAGAGGCCTACAGAACACCAAATAGATTAGACCAGAAAAGAAAATCCTCCTGTCACATAAAAAACAAAACACTGTATTTACAGTGCAAAAGGAAAAAAAATTAAAAGCTGCAAGTCAAAAAAGGTCAAGTAACATATAAATGCAAACATATCAGAATCAACACTGACTTCTCAACGGAGACTCTAAATGCCCTAAGGTCTTGGACAGATGTCTTGTAAACCCTAAGGGACAACAAATGTCAACCCAGACTACTATATTCAGCAATACTTTTAATCTTTAAAGATGGAGATACCAAACATTGTATGACAAAATCAAGTTTAAAAAATATCTACACACAAATCCAAGGTTATAGAAGATACTAGAAGGAAAAATCCAAATGAAGGAGGTAAACTACACACCCAAAATTCAGGAAATAAATAATTGCACTGGAGCAAATCTAAAAAAAAAAAAAAAAGTGAAACACACAGACACTTTACAAACACCAACATTAATATAAAAGGAGCTAGCAATCATTGGTCATTAACTTTCAACATCAACAGACTTAATTCCTCAATAAAATGATACAGGCTAACAGAAGAGATGCATAAACAGAAACGATCATTTCATTACATAGAAGACATACCTTAGCAACAAATATAGACATTACCTCCGAGTAAGGATTGGAAAAAAAGGTTCCAAGCAAATAGACCCAAGCATCAAGCTAGAGAAGCCATTTTAATATCTTTAAAAAAAACACAAAAGATTATAAACCAAAATTAATCAAAAGAGATGAGAAGGACCCTTTATATCCATCTAAGGGAAAATCAACCAAGATGACATCTCAATTCTGAACATCTATACCCCAAATAGAAGAGCACATCTATTTGTAAAAGAAACATTACTAAAGCCTAAATCACACATAGATCCCCACACATTAATAATTGGAGAATTCACATGCCACATTCACCAAAGGACAAGTCATGATACAGAAACCAAGCAGAGAAATAAGTAAACTAACAGATGTGATGAATCAACTGGACCTAACAGAGAGAAAAACAAAGCAATTCCACTAAAATCAGGGAGAAAATAAGGCTGCCCACTTTCTCTGCAACTTTTCAATATAGTACTTGAAGTTCTTGCTAGAGCAAAAAGACAATTAAAGGTGATCAAAGGGATAAAATCAGAAAACAAGATATCAGTGTATACCTATTAGCAGATGATAGGATTGTATATAAAACTGGCCCCAAAATTCTAACAGAAAACTATAACAGCTAATAAATACCTTTATCAAAGTGTATTGATAAAAAATTAATTAAAAAATCAATAGCTCTCCTTTATACAAGTAACAAATAGGTTGAGAAAGAAACTAGGGAAACAACACACTTCACAATAGCCACAAGTAATATAAAGTATATTGGCATAACTCTAGCCAAGGAAGTAAAAGATCCATATAAAAAGAACTTCCCATCTCTCAAAAAAGAAACTGAAGAAGATAACAAAAGATGGAATGACCTCCCATGCTTATGAATTAACATAGTAAAAAAGGGCCTATTATATAAAGCAATCTATAGATTAAATGCACCCATAGATTAATCTATAGATTAATTCACACCAAACTACCAACATAATTCTTTACAGGCCTTGAAAGAACAGTTCTCAACTTCATATGGAAAAACAAAAAACCCAGAATAGCTAAGTATTCTATATAATAAAAGATAATAAAACAACATCTGGATATATCTCCATACCTGATTTCAAGATGTAATACAAAGCAATAGAAACAAAAACTACATGGTTTTATCATAGACTCAGACTTGGTGATCAATGTATTTGAATCAAAGACCCAGAAATAAACCCACATGCCTAAGGACATTTTTTTTTTTTGCAAAGAATCTGAAACCATACAGTGGGGGAAAAAGCATCTTCAACAAATTGTGCTGGTCCAACTGGAGTTCTACGTGTAGTAAAATGCAAAATATATCAATAGTTATCACTCTGCAAAAAATACAAGTCCAAGTGAATCAAAGACCTCAACATAAAACCAGAAACACTAAATCTATTTAGAAGGGAAACTGGGAACCAGCTTTGAGCTCTTTGACACAGGAGGCAACTTGCTGGACAAAACACCAACTGTTCAGGCTTAAATACTAGCAATTAATAAATGAAACTTCATAAAATTGAAAAGCATCTGTGAGTCAAGGACATTTTCTTTTTTTATTATTTTCCATTTTTACACATATTTATATTATTGCGCATACATACAATAAAATACATACAGCAAGAAGAACCGCAAAGCAATCAGGAATCTGTAAAATTTACATTCTTAGTGTTTTTGCTCTTCATATTTGGCAGCATTGAAGAAAATATCCTTACTATTTTGATGAATTCTAAAATTCTGAATGTAAATCAGAATCATATCTCATCTCTATCAACTCTATCTAGACATAGAAACATCTTATCGCATAAAAAAAACTATGATTAATTGTAAAACTAAACTCTCTGGTCTTCAGAGATTTGTGAAGGAATAAAAATAATTATCTGAGTAAACAGGACAGTCACTCAAAACACTGGAGCATCATCTTCAGCCTTCTGGCCCAGTATAACTGACAGACATTTTTGTGAGGCACAGCTATTGAGGACTTGCTTACCCTGTCTTGGCAGAGTTTGGCTGTTGACTGTGCTGGTCATTTCTAGTCAGAATTCTGTGTGTGGCCAAAAAAAGGACACTTGATCCGTGTATGGTTTGCCACAATTGAAGCCATCTCCATAAGGAGGTTCTTTGATGCTCATCATCTTCTTTGAGGTAGGCTCAGTGTTGCCAGGAGTTACCATATCTTATAGACAAAAAAAAAAAAAAAAAAAAAAAAGAAAATCTTTAAAATGATAAAAAAAAAAAAACTTTAAATTCCATATTCTGTAGGTCTCTGAGATTTTTGAAGACCGTATCTAACTATTTTACCTTATCTATCTATACAATCATATCTATCTGTTAAACCTTGGATGTATTTTTTTTTCTTTTTTTTACTACTTAAACAGTCTTTAATGAGAGCTGTGCGTGAGAGGCCTCTACTCCTGCATCTTCTCCATCATTTCTTCCTTGTGTTTGCCCTTCTCCTTTCCTACTTGTCAGGACTTGGCTTTCCTTTCCAGGATCTTCTTCCGGTCTTTGTCCAGCTTTAGCCTGGTGATGACCACCTTGCTCGGGTGATTGCCCACGTGGACAGTTGTGCTGTTAGCCTTTTCTCACTGCACTCGTTCAATGTAGATGTCGTATTTTTTTCCTGTATACCTGGACCACTTTTCCAATCTGCTGGCTTTTGTAGTGTCCTCAGACAACCTGAACTTCATCGTCCTTCCGAATGGGCATGGACCGGACGTTGTACTTCTGCCTCAGCTCTTTGGAAAGGGGGGAAGACATGATCTTCCTCCAAATGTGAGACGGGGCATTGAAATGGCATCTGCGGTTCTTGCTCCGGAATTCAGGGCATGGGCCTCATCAGGAGATCGATACTTCACTTTCATAATAGATTCTGAATGACAAATTTTCTCTTCAATTTAATGATAGTTCCAGGATTTAGGACATGTCCTTCCTGTCAGTGTTGACGCCAGAATTTTTTTTATTAATTTATTTGGATTATATCTCAGTTGTTGTCCACTCGCTTGTATCCTCTTGTTCCTCACTTGGTCCCACTTTCACCCTATTCCTTTTCTCTATGTCTGTGACTGAGGGGGACCTCCTCCCCCATAATATGATCACAGGCTATTATGTCTTATCCTGGTAGCCTGCTTATCCTTTCTCTGAGTGCCACCAGGCCTCCGGACCAAGGGAAGTAGTCACAAAGGGGACACCAGAGTTCATGTCTGAGTCAGTCCCCGCTCTCCACGCAACTTGGTGGTACGGAGGAGAGGGAAGTGGGGAGATGTTTTAGTTCACACAACAAAGCAATGTAAAATGCTGTATTTCTCTGCTTGGGTTGCAGTCACAGTATCCAACAGGCTTACAAAATAGCCTATTTTTCTAGAAGAAAAATATGTAATGTTTGTCCTAGGCTTTCTTTTTCCAGAATTCTCTTTCTTTGATATTCACGGAGCTACCTTCACATTTCACTTGTAAATAGTCATCTCTAGAGGCATGTGTTTTCCTCTCTTAAGGGTAGTGGTCTTACTGAAGTCGGGCAAATATTTATGCTAATTTACTGCTCACATTGGTGTTTAATACAATCAAGTAGTGGATGCTTAAAGACTCAGTATAAGAATTTGAGGCGAATAATTCTACTTGTGATAGTATACTGACTTTGATACAGAAAGATTGTTTAGCCTGAATTTTCAGGGATGATGCTTATCTTACACATCATGAGGGTTTCTAAACGTAGAAGAAGAAAGCAGAATAGTCATCATTGGGGTGATATTGTCTGAGAATAAAGATAAAAATTGGTCTAGGACCAAGGGAGGTAGGTATCCTGTGAAATCTGTAAAATACGAGACCTTTTTTTTTTTTTTTTTTTTTTTTTTTTGAGGTACATAAACTTCCACCAGTGTGTAGTTTGGTCTAATGAAAGCCGTCTCATATTCCCACCCCTAGGTAAGTAAGATAATGAAGGTTTTAAGCTACCAGATCCATAATGTTTTACAGCAGCAACTGGAACTGACCAGGATATTATAGTTGGTCAATTGCCTGTTCATCTGTTCTCTGGGAAGCCTACCCGCTGCTACTCCCTAGCAAACCTTCCTCTCCACAATTTTCTAATGTATTCAAATTGTTTACTAAGTGGCTGGAATAAATTGTTTTCATTAACAAACCACAGCATTTACTTCTTTAAATCATCACTCTGAATTAGGGAAATAAATTGGCAATCAGAGAGTTCATACACAGCCCAAACTTGAGAAACCAGTGAAAACTTTTGTTATGTTTTGAAAGTGCTATTTTTTTTCCCACAGGCTCATTTTATATTTGATTCCCAATCTGAAGGCAGTGCTTGGAAAATTATAAAAATTCAGACTGAAATCTTTTTTTTTTTTTTTTTTTTTTAGAGAAAGCAGGTCTATGGAAGGAGCTTGGGGATTGGAGTCTTGTGTTTTATAGTGCCACTCTCTGTGCCTTTTTTACCCCCAGGTCCACACAGATTACAGAAAGAACACATCCCAGCCACCACGCTTCTCCTCCCATGACGGCGTATATCTTTTCAAAATGATTCAAATATATATGTTCTTTCTTAAATTGATTATTGTCAGGTATTTTTCTTTACTATAATGAGAGACACAATGCGTCCTTTCATAAAAAAATCGTATCTTTAGAAACTTCAAAGGAGCAACTTAAGCAATTTCCCTGAAGTATGACTCTTCCCCGAGAATCCTATCCCGTTTTCTGGGGTATGTCTTACTCATCCTCCCTATCCAGTGCTTTCTTTTTCTTAACACCAGTGCTTAAAATCTACATTAAAATATGTTTTTTGTTGTTGTTGTCTTCTTTTGTTTCTTGAGACAGAGTTTATCTCTATAGCCCTGGCTTCTTGGAACTCACTCTGTAGATCAGGCTGTCCTTGCACTCAGAGATCTTCCTGTTTTTGCCTCCTGAGTGCTAAGAATAAAGGCATATGCCACCACGGCCTGGCTTTCTTTTCTTTTCTTTTTCTTTTTCTTTTTAGAAGAGAGTGTTTCTCTGTTTAGTCCTGGTTGTTCTAGAGTTCTATCTGTAAACCATGCTGATTCCAAACTCACAAAGATCTACCAGCCAAGTGCTGGGATTAAAGGTGTGCTCCAACACCACCCAGCCCTATAATAACTTATCTTAACAAATACAAATATGCCTTAGAGTTAGGTCTTAACCAGCTTGATTTCCTGTGTCCTATGACTCCCCCAGGTAGTATCTTCAACAACAGAGTGGAGACAAATCTGGGCAAAGTCTGATAAAGAATGCAAAATAGCTGACATAGTTTTATGAGGCTTTATGCTTTCAGAGCAGTAAAGTGGGGCGAAGGGGGAAGCTAAAAAAAATTTTAACATGATAGCTTTTATCTCAGTGTAGCAATTAAAAATACTAGCATCAGATCATAGTTATTAGAAAAATTATTTCAATTAAGGCTTTGACCAAACCAATTTTAAAGTATGATGTAACTTAAAGCAACAAATTCTTCAGACTGTCAGTAATAATTCTCTGTGTCATTATAAAGAATAATTTACTATAAAAAGCTGAATTACCTTCAATGTTTTATTTGGCAACTAATATGTACTGTAAAGTGCTGTGGAGTTTAAATATATATATTTATCAGGGTCAGATGTGGTGCCAGGTTCTTGTAATGCCAGCATTCAGACATTTGTACTGAGGGAAAAGGATTACTGTGTTTTCCCTCAGCATTGTCTACAATGTGAAATGCTATATCAGATAAATAAAAGAAATAATAAGCAAATAAATATATCCATCAAAATATAACAATAACAGTAGCATTAAACAAATAAATAAAGAAAAATATAAATGGCCCAGAAGCATTGAAGTTGTGATAATTATATGGTTGGAAGATGGAAAATAAAATTTAAAATGAGTCAGTTTAGTAAGTTTACCTCAAATAACTATATAGTAGTTTGAGAAATGCATTAAATTATTGTAAGAGGTTTTGTTGTATTTTGAAAAATGGCTACACTATTAAATAAAGTAACCAAAATATGTTTGACTCTTAAGTATTTGATAACTATTTTGTCTGCCAACAATATTTGTCAGTATTTTTATTTTAGAAAATAAGCAGTTTCCCTCCAATGTCAGAACCCTGGACAAGGAAAAAGCAAGTTTCTAACTCAATTCTATACCAAATTCAGTGAAACCTAGCAATTATTTCTCACTGCAAAGTCCTCTCTCTGCTGTAGACAGTCTCTAATTTGAAAGACAGCATTTTGTTCTTTGTGCTTTGAGGTACTTTGCATGAATAAGAGAATAATTGTAGAGACACTCAGTTGAGCTGTGTTAAGTATGATTTTCCCTATTTGGTGGAAATGGAATCAGAGTTCACAAGGCCTAGGGAGTCAATCCAAGTTGGAAAATAAAATGATGCTAGTCTACATCAAAAGAATATTGCCAGTTGGCCTAGTGCTATTGAATAAATCATTTACTGCACAAACACTTGTCTAAAGGTAGTTGTGAGGTTAAAGGGGTGGGTCACTATAAAAGTATACCAGTTAAATATAGAATAGATGAAAACCTTATAGTGGTATAACACATTGACCTAGTGTCACATATAGAATACGAAGGTTGCACTGATTGAGAAATGAAATGATAAGTACTCCAATGATTTTTGCACATAGGAAAAGGGAAACAGTTGAAAAGTTCCGTAAAATTTACTAAATTCAGACTCTCAATCATGCAGGTTATCCAGAGCACACTACACTACACTACACGCACACACACACACACACACACACACACACACACACACAAAGACACACATATACACACTCATTCACTCACTCACACACATGTATGCATACATGTATAAACAACAGAGAAAGACAGAGGCAGAGAGAGAGAGGGAGGGGGCAGGCAGGCGAACAGATACAGAGGCATTTACAGATATACACTTGCACCCATAAACGTGTATGCACACACACACACATTCTCACAAAACACAATCATACCATATACATTCAAACAAGCACACTCAAAATCTTGAAATATATATATTTTTGATTCAAATTCTATGTATCCTTTGAAGTCTTTTTAATTTACTTAAATATGCATTGCAAATAATTGTCAAAAGCCTTAAATACACATGCATGGCATTTATTAATTTTTTAGAATTCTGCCTCTGCTGGCAGGCTATACTTGTTCATTTTCTCAGGATCCTTGTGACTCATCAAACAACCTGTTATCTCAAGATAACTCATTGATATCATTCTAAACTCTAAGTAAATAAAAGGAGGAAATCTTTCATTTTCTAATTCCAAATTATTGTGCCAAATAATAACCAATCATCAAAAATGAGATACAAACACAATTATTATTGGAATCATCGGACACTTTAAAATTCATTTTGTTGAGACTCATTGGTGTCCCAGACCCATTACCATTAAGTCTTGACTGTTTACAGATGGCTGGATCATGTTCCATAGTTTCCATTAAATGATGTACGCACTATAGTCACTGCCATAGATCCTAGAAGGTTTCTACGGCCCTAAGTTTTCACATGATCCCTAATGTCCCCCTATTCTGTCAGCTCTCTCCCTTAGTACTTTCCTCCCCAACCTGACCTCTCTGTTCCCATCCTCACCTTCCCCCAGTGCACCTGCAAAATCTATTTTATTTCTCCTTCACAGGGAGATCTGTGTTCCCCTTAGAGCCCTCCTTGTTACTTAGCCTCTCTGGGTCTATTGTAGCTTGATATCCTTCACTGAACAACTAATATTCAGTTATAGGTGGGTATATATCACGCTTGTTTTTCTATGTCTGAGTTTCATCACTCAGGATGATGTTCTCTACTTCTATCCAACTGCCTGAAAAACGTATGATGTTATTTTTCTAACATATGTGTAATATTCCACTAACTTGAGGCACAAGCCATGTGAGGGAGCCTATGCTGGACACTGGCTGGATAGCTTGGAACTGGAAGCTAGATGTCTCAGTAGAACAACTGACAAAAAAACAAACAAACAAACAAACAGACAGACCAACAAACAAGCCAATGAAACGATTTCAAATGATATTCTGCTATAATCAAAGACTAATCAGTACCTAGCCCAGTTGTCGTCGGAGAGGATTACATCAGCGGTTGATGGAAGTAGATACTAAGACCCACACCCAAACATTAGGCAGAGCTCAGGGAACTCCAAAAGAAAGGATGAAGGTGGAGTAATGATTGCAGCAGCTGGTGAAATGAAGGACATTAGGGGCACACTGCCCACAGAATCAACTAATCAGGGCTCATAGGGGCTTCCAGAAATTGAAGCAGCAATCCAGGAGCCTGCATGGGTCTGTGGTAGGTCCTCTGCATGTATGCTGCGTCTGTATAGCTTGGTGTCCCTGTGGAACTCCTAACAGTGGGAGCAGCGCCTCTCTCTGAGACTTCTGCCTGCTCTTGGGACCCTCTTCCTTTCTACTGGGTCCAGCCTTCATATGAGAGTTTGTGGCTAGTATTATTGTATCTTCTTACGCTTTGTTTCATTGATATCACCCTCCCAAGTGATTTCTGAAGTGAAATGGAGGAACGTTGGATCTTTGGATGAGAAGAGATGAGGAGGAAACCTGGCAAGAGTAGAGAGAGAGAAGGCTGTGGTGTGGGTGGGGGGAGGTGTATTGTGAGAAAATACATAAAAATAAAACAAAAAAGTAAAATAGGACACGGATTGTCCTAAGAGTATTAAAAATCAATTTATTGGCTGAAACTTGCTTTTGTGAGCACCAATAGATGCTATTTAGAATCACATGAATATTACAATAAAAGCTAATGTTTCGAGGAATGTATTTGAGTCTAGTCAATGGTGAGAAATGATTTACTTTATTTTGCTTTTTATAAATCTGGTGTGTGATGAATTTTTATTATATATTTGTTATTTGAAAGTAAAATCATTGCTTACTAAAGCATATTTCATATTGTTGATTGCAATATTATTTCCATTTTATTAATTAGGTTTAAAAAATATAAATTGCCATCTACAATGTCCCTTTCTCTGGGAGTTTTATTAATTAATCTAACAATGCACAATATCGCACAGAAAGAAAATGCACATAATTAATGATGTAGAGTATAGCTATTCTAGGTTTCTGCCAGCACTGCTATATCAGAAAGTAGAACTGATATATTACAGTAGGAAATTATATTCCAGAAGTGTGGAGATGACAAATCTGAGAGAAAATGTTTTATGGTTTATTTTATTCTAATGTTACTTTCCTGGATTATGAGAGACTGTTCTTTTTTCCTTATGTTATCACAAGGTTTTTCTAATAAGATTAGTGACCACTCTGGAATAAGAACAACAACAAAAAAACAAAACAAAACAAAACAAAAAACAGTTTTTCTTTTAACCTAAGTGCCTTCTAAGGTCCTATCTACAATCTCAGTTACATTCAAGGATACCCAGGGGAAAACAGAATTGTACCTGGCAGACAAAAATTCTCAGCTCTGAAAAGGAACATTATTTTACCTTTATATTTTACCCTCTATCTTTTTTCCTACCTCAGACACTGTTGTGTCATTGAACTTCAGACTCCCATTTGTTGATTATAAAAATAAGACGATAGGCTCATTTATCTCTTAGGGTGGCTTGTTGTCTATGGCATAAGAGCTGGCGTTTCTATTGTACTTGAAACGTGCATTATTGTCCAGTTTTCACACTCATAAATCATTAATGGCAAAATAGAGAGTGTGAAAAATGAATTTTCCTTTTCCTAGGCAATCTGTCATGCACAAATCTCTTTATTTTAATGAAGACTTGTTTGCTCACACTATATTTCTCTTAAAGTTTCTATTCTGTTTCTCTCACTAACTGAGAAAGATTGTTTTTTTTTCCACTTGTATAAGTCCAGTTGTATTTATACTTCCATCTGTGTAGAATCAATATGAAAGGAATAATATTCTCTTTCAAAGTTACAACACTAAATTGTTTTATGGATGAACATAATTACAGTATTTTTATTCCTTAAATCTCTTAAATTTATTTTTAGTTGCATATATTTAACACCTTACATATTGAGTCCTATATTTAAAATACCTGAATTTTGATTTATAATAATCTGCCTATAGACAACTTCAAGAGTTCTCTTTGATGACTTCCTGTCCTGGCTGCTACTTTTTTGAGGGGCTGGGGTGAGGGTGGGGTTAGAGTAGTTGTAGGGTTTGTCACAGAAGCTTCCATATTCCTTATTCTCAACTGTGTTTGTACCATCATTGATATCAATTCAAAAGTAGTTTCCTTGTTCTTTACAGTGAGCAGGAGATGCATCATGAACTTGCACATGTTTTTTGATCATAGTACAGACTACAAACATGGCTTTCGTCTGCAGTAGAACTATTGACCCAGAAAAAAATATTTGGAGGTGTCCATGACCACAAATATGAACATAGACTCAATTGGCAGTGCAGGCCACTCATATCAATCTGGGCTCTGACCACAGCATGTCACAGATATCAACATTACTTCAGGCTGCAGAACAGACCACGGACATACATATGGACTTCAGTAGTATCCTAGGACACAGACATCAACATAGACTGTGGATGTGGTAGGACCACAGGACCAGACATGACCTTTAGGGCTATGATGGGCCTTGGTTATTCCTATGGCCTCAGGTGGCAGCACAGCCACTCAAATCTGTATGCCACTCAGTGGCAGCGTGGCCTATGAACATCAACATGACTTCAGTTGGCAGCCCAGACCATGGATATCCACATGACATTTGGTGGTGACATTGGCCAGGGACACAGACCCTGACTGCAGTAGGGCCCCTGCTTCAGATATGGCTCTTGGTGGCAGCTTGGATCTGGATATCACCATGGCCTTAGGAGGCAGCATAGACCACTCACATCAGCCTGTCCTCATCACCTTTGCTCAACCTAGTCTCCAGTTTCACCTTTCTCCACACTGTACCCAGTGACTCCACTTTTCTACCATTGCCCTCTCTCCATCTAGTATTTGTGGACATAGTGGTGCCTGTCACCTACACCACTAAGGTGGGGCAGCTTGGGTGACTTCCTTGGCCCTCACCTGAAAGACAGCATCGTATGCTCATTTCTGAAGTAAACTAATAGTACAGTGTCTCTATGTACCATTGCCCTCCTTTGCAGGTTACTATGATGCCCATGGCTGCACTGGTCAGGTCCAGTTACTTTATTTTCATACAAGTTATACAAGTTCCTCTCTCTCTCTGTCTGTCTCTGTCTCTCTGTCTGTCTGTCTGTCTCTGTCTGTCTCTGTCTGTCTCTCCCTTTCTTTTGTCATTTGTTTTTCCTTCCTTCTTTCCTTCCTTCCTTTGTTTATCATTTCTTTCCTTGCTTTTCTTTCATGCAGACTAACATCCTCTGTCTAGTTTGGAATTATTTCTGAGAGGTACAATTCCATTAATTCATTCACATAATATCAATGCTGTGGAAAGAAAGGAAGAAGACAGGAGAAAGAACAGGCCATGGG
Source organism: Acomys percivali (assembly GCA_907169655.1). Classification (NCBI taxonomy): domain Eukaryota; kingdom Metazoa; phylum Chordata; class Mammalia; order Rodentia; family Muridae; genus Acomys; species Acomys percivali. The sequence goes on along the minus strand of OU015747.1, from coordinate 13,523,440 downwards.
TAAAAAGAAACAAAGATAGTGGAAACAATAAAGGTAAAGAGAAAGAATTACATATTTGACATTTACTACATGAGAATCTTACATTATTATGTTTATTTTTAATGTTTTTTTCACTAACTGACTGAATATTGCCTTTGTAGCTTTTCAAAGATCAGATGCAAATTATTAAAATAGACAACTAAATGTGTGTTCAACTGTTCAAGAAAATGCATAGATCTGCTGATGTTAATTATGCTAATTATTATTGCATATTTCTGTTATTGTTTGACATCTTGATGAATAGATCTTCAAGAAAAATATAATTACTTAATTGAAAAAATATTAACATTATGACCTAAAATAAAGACCACAATGATTTGAACACACACACAGAGAGAGAGAGAGAGAGAGGGGGGGGGGGGGGAGTGAGAGACACTGCTAATAAAAATCAAACATCATTAGAAATTATTTTAAGCAATCATTATCAACATGTGGAGGTGATTTTCCATTGAACTCATTCTGGAGGTTTTCACATGTAATTATAAATTTATTTATTTTTCCTGCAGCAAGAAAAATATGGGCTCTTGCTTTCCAATTAAGCCTCTTAGGAGTATATACTTAAAATCTAATATTAATGTGTTAGTTGACTATAGCCCAAAATTTCCTTTATTACAACCAAATAATATTTTTTCCATATATTTCTAAAATTTAGCTATTAAGTTGATGCCTAAAACTGTTACAATGAAAGAAAAGATTTAAAAATAACTATGCTTGTTGTAAGAGTCATAGAATTAAGTTTGAATTAACTATTATTCCTATGGCATATATTATAAATTTTCTCTACTATAACTATATACATAATACATTTTCATATAACTGTATCATATATAATATTAACATAATTTTATGTGTCATTTTTATTTGGTCAAGGAATTCTGAAATTAAAAGTCCCTACCCACTATTACCTACCCTCCAAGAACATATAGAAACTATTTAAAGATAATTTCTATCTGTGAGATTATAAATAAAACCTCCTGCCAAAATTGTGAAAATGTATAACTTCAGATTGAATTTAACTTTAACTCATACAAATAATCTTTATTGATAACTATTTATAAGTGATTCAACATTCACTGAAACAAAACTACATATTTTTAATGCCTTTGTTGAGATTATTGCGTTCTTTGTCAGTTAAATGCTGTAGGTGATAGTTTGTATATACCTGTTACATAGTGGCAAGGCATAGAATTAATTGGTGTACTACAATAAATAAAAATGTATGATAATATCAGGCCAAAACAAATATGAGGTTTTCACCTAATTTTGAGTTTGTCATTTGTCACCATGGAAGCAAAGTACTTACACTTTAATCTCTTCGTAGCCAATTCTATCTTACATCATCTGTTTTGAAGAGGCTAGTCATTGTTTAGAAAGAATATATGCACATACATGCATTGTTATGGCTTTCTGCAAATTTGTGTTTTCTTCTAATGATAGACTGTGAAGACACTGCCTTGTTTTTAAAATCTAAAATATTCTGCTTTGTGGAAAAATCATCCATATTGTGGGATTCAATAAAACTAACTAGCTCTTTCTTCAAAGATGATAATGTATTCAGTATATCTTTTAGCAAAAAGATTCCTTTTATTGAGGACCATTTCTACATATTAATAAAAAGGTTCACTAAGGATGATGAGAAAATTATTTTGAAACAACCTCTAACATGTAAGATAGACATTAAATTTCTTTTTTCATTTTTTTTTCTTTTTCTTTTTTCTTTTTTCAAAGAACTTCTTTCTAGGGACTTTGAACACAGCATAAAATATTT
>OU015747.1:13508586-13521623 GCA_907169655.1 Acomys percivali | reverse complement strand
GATTATCAGTTGATGAGCTGCCTCCTTTAATTTGGCTTGTAATCAAGTCTGAGGTGTATTTGCTTGATTAATGATTGATATAGGAGAATTCCATCCACTGTGGGTGGTAGCACGGTTGGCTGGGGTTTGGATTTTATAAAAATCAAGCCAGTTAGCAATAGTTTGCCATGATTTCTGTTACAGTTCCTGTCATCAATTTCCTGTCTTGAGTTTCTGCCCTGACTTCTCTCAGTTTGCTGTGTGATCATTCACATCATGGTTATGTGAATTACTAGTCTATTTTTATCACAAGAATATATATCCTAGTTTTAAAAGATAAATATGATTCTATATATAGATAAGGTAAAGTAGTTAGATAAGGTCTTCAAACACCTCAGAGACCTACAGAATATGGCATTTAAAGATGTCTATATTCTCTTTAAGATTTTTTGGCAAGTCAGGTTAACTCTTGTCAACACTCAGCCCACCTCAAAGAAGATGATGAACATCAATGACCCTCCTTATAGAGCTGGCTTCAAATGTGACAAATTAGCCAAAAATGTCCTTGTTTCCACCAGTGACAGAATTCTGCCTAAAAAAGGACAAGCTTGGATGCAGCCAGAGTCTACTGCCAAACTCTGGCAAGACAGAGTTAGCAAGCCCTAAATAGTTCCTACCTCACAAATATGTCTGTTGTTTTATTTTTAATCATTTGAGGAACTGCATTTAAGCATCTATCTTTCTATCTATCTATCTATCTATCTATCTATCTATCTATCTATCTACCTACCTACCTACCTAATCTATCTATCTAATGTGTCTATCATCTATCATTTATAAATCTGTAAATAGAACTCAGTCTTCAGAGCCATTTTGACTATTTCTTTCTCGCTTGCTCGCTCGCTCTGTCCATGTGCTGTCATGTGTGTTTGTGTGTGTGTGTGTGTGTGTGTGTGTGTGTGTGTGTGGTTTGTGTGTGTATATGTGTGTGTGTGCATGTATGTGATTGAATAAGTGCTGGGGAAAAGTTTCATGCACAAAATATATTAATACTACTACATAAAATGGGCTTTAAATCCATAATTCTTACCACTTAAAAATAGAATGCGTTGTATATAAATTTGGGTAGAAGAAAAGAAAAAGAGAAGAGAAGAGGAGGAAGAAGGTAGAAAATTGTGGAAGGAATATCTTGTGTCTGTATGGAAGTATTACTTCTCAATAAGAAGCTAATGGTCTATAGCTGAGGCAGGATAGAAGGTGAGAAATCCAGCAGACCTGAAGGAGCCAGGTGTGAGAGAATTGATTTGTATACAATTATTTCCTTACTGTCTATATGACAGTAAGGTATCTGTTTTTTTTATTCTCTAAAGAATTATCTGTCAAATTCTTTGCAATGGCATCTTTATTAGAGTATTAACTGATATAACAAACAGTATAAGTCACTGTGGTCTGCTCATATCGTTTAACTTTTTGGACCAGTGTATTTGGGTAGTGATGTCAAGCCACACTTTATAATGTCTCACTGCCATCATTTATGACTCTAGATTCTGCCAGAGGTTCTCTACTCAGCACAGGGCAGGAAGAGGAAAGGAATCTCCTGGGAAATATCAAAAGATAAACTTATAAGTGATATAGATGCCATTATTCAGAATCCAGTGTGTGTCTCAATTTGTCATATCACAAATGCCCAAGTTGCTCCACAACAGAAAGTTCATTAGCAGTATCTTGCACTGTGAGTGTGCTGAGGCTACATAGAGATCAATTCTATTAAAAGATGTACTTAGGATTTAGAGACTGTGACATGGTAACAAGTCTCTTAGAGAATCAAATAACTATTATTTACATGAGAGTTTTAATATTTCTGATAATATGTAACATTGTAAACATGTTAAGCAAACAGAAAATGGAAATATTGTGTAATATACACAAAAACAAGACTTGTTATGGAAGCCATTGTTGCAAAATTATCATCCTTGGAATTTTGAATAAGAAGAGGAAACGCTTCAATAGATACGATTAGTCATATAGGAAATGGTAGCTACCCAACATAGGCTAAACATATCCTCTAAGTTCTTTGTAATGATTTAGTGACAAATTTGTACTCATAGAAGAATGTTAATTCTAAAAATGGGTAGTTTAGATTTTGATAAATGGCTCAATGTTCTGTTCTTCAGAGGACCCGATACAGTCCCATCCCCCACAACTGGTAAAGTACCATTGTCTGTAACTTCAGAGGGACCTTAGTGTCTGATAACCTTCTTCTAGTTTCTTTAAACTCTGAACTCACATCTTTGTCCAAACATAATTATACATATATTACGAAAATATAATAAAAATAATGTGCTTCCTAGATGCAATAGGACGGCGGCACAAGTAAAATAACGAAGATTGAAATGGGATACATAAGACTTTAACAAGTTCATGACAGAAAAATCAAGCATCGAGATGGACAGATGGGCACCAAGTCCACCTCTTGCTGAAGAGCTAATGGCATTTTGCATATGCAAAGGGAAGAAAACCCAGTTTTGTTGAAGAGTTTGACTACAGTTACTCTGCTGACTAGTGCTTATCCTACACAGGGGACAGATCACACAAATCACTTGGCCGACCGAGTCATTAGTAGTTTCCATGTATTACTTTAGCCACGATTCTGCGTTTATAACCTGTGTCTTGGTGAGGACTTATTTTTTAATAGAGTTCTGAAATGATATATATTACACTTCATTTCAACAAGCCTACCTTGCTCATTTGGCCTGTTGTGCTTATCAGCAGTGGGAGAAACAGAAGCTTTACAGTAAGTAGCTACTGATTCATGTTAGCCCTTCTGATCCTTGCCCCCTCTAAATACAATAATATGTATAATAGTTATCAATAGACTATGATGGGTCTAAATGGTAAGGCCAAACATTCAATATCTTTCAATACTGCCTGTTCACAATAGATGATTAGGAAGAAACTAACCGGTTTTTTATCTGATTTTTGTTCATTTGCTTGGCTTTTGTTTCTCTTCTTGTTGCTGTTTTTCGTTATGGCATGGCCAGTGTCAACATGAAAGTAATGGCATGAATCTATGGTACTTTTATTAAAAACATTTTCAGGAAATAAATGGATTTCTCATGGCAGATTTCTACATCTAAATGGAAATAATTAGACAATTGGTCCTATACAAAGTATGGCTAGGTAAACGCAGTCTACTAATCTCAGAAAATTCTCAACTTCTGATCTGAGATGTGGAAGATCCTAGGAATGATGCAGTGAGGTTTTGTTGTAAAACAAGAACTTCCTGACAAAAATACTGAGATTTCCTCAAACAGTGGAGGAAGGAGAAAGCATTTATGCATATATAATACACCTGATAAAGTAATCACAGCTTCAAAATGTGAGAGAAAACTTAATGATTCCCAACAATTTCATTCCAACTGGATTATTCTGTAAATGGCAAAACATATACCACAATACCTTCCTTCCTGATGAAGATTTTATGGCTTATATGTCAGTACAACTGATATTTCAGTAACAAGCGAGACAGCAAGCAAAGATGGCAATACCCGGTCAGGCAGACAAAAATGCATGAATGTGCCCAGTATTCTTCATAAATATTTTTCTTTACTGGCAACAACAATGTGACTGTGAGAAAAACTGACATAAAAAGGGTAGTGAATTAGAATTGATGCCTGTCAAGTATGCACAGAAATAAGATAGACTAGATAGCTTGTGGCATGTCCACTTAGAATTTCTGTATACAGAGGAGGAGTAAATATATTGAGTGAGGGAGAAAAAGCCCTATAAATTGCTCTGCCATCAGCAAAGTAATTGCTAGTTTGGAGATAAAGAACTTCTGTGTATTCATTAGGGATATTTTGATTGATAGTGTTAGTATAAAAGATTGCATTAACTACTGAATCTGTATGTGGGTCAATGCATTTCCAATTTCCAATTTCTTCTTTCTTACATACACACACATGCACACACACGTATACACACATAAACATGCACACACATACATCATGCACACACACACAAAGAATGACACTAAAATAAAGAAAAATCTTCCATAATATTTGTATTTATGTTTTTGTGGATATAAACTTATTTCTATAATATTTAAAGGTTTGTATTATTATTTCAGGAGACTATACACACTTCACTAAAGCAAAAATAGAATATTTTTAATCAAGACTAAAGATAAATGTAAGGTATTTGAAATTATGTTGAAGTACTCTATAAGCCAAATGAAATGTACCATTATTTTCATTCTCAAATATTAATTTTAAAAATCAAGAAAATAAGTTATCTTTAAATTTCAATGCATCTTGTTTTACCTACATTTTGATTATACAAATTAATTTTCCCTAGGTCAAATTAAAATACAGCATAAATAAAAAGACATGATTTTATTGTGCCTAGATTTAGAGGTTTACCTCAGATGTAGTATCAGAATGGATTTTGTAATCATTTCAAAGAATAAAGCTGTATATATACAATACGAATAGAGTATAAAGTTACATGTCTACATTACAATGTCAGTAGTAACATTCAGAAATTTAAAGTCATCCATATATTAAAAGGTACCACAAAACAACTAATAGAGAAGAGAACAAATAATTTACACTCTCAGAAACAAATAAGAAAAGGGAAAATATCAAGCCAAAATATAAATATTCCATTAACTAATCAAATGTAAGTGGTTTACATTCACTTAGAGAGATGTTAGTAATTAGTAAAAAAAAGAATAACAAAAATTAATAATTTATGGAAGCCTAACCCAATATCATGAGGCAAAATATGCTCTTTATGTGAAAGTTCCTTAGAATATGATGAATGGTTAGATTTATAGTAAATAATTTATATTTGCCATACACCGTGGTTACGTTTGATTTTCAATTTTGTTGGTCTAAGAATGGCCTAAAGACTAGTGGAGCGCACTTCTGAGTGTGCTTGCATCGTTTTAACCAGTGGGTTAATCTTTTGAAGAATCACAATTAGTAGCATTAGTAGCAGTTGGTGAATATAGTAGGAAAAAAGTACATTATGTGGATCATGCCTTGGGCATATAACTTATTAAGGCCTCTTCCATGTTCATCTCTCCTGATTTCTGTTTGCCACGAGGACGCTTATGTGCCATATATTCCATTCAAGCCAATGGAGCCGAGGATCATACACTGAAACCTCTGATACTCTGGACAAATGGACGGCGTATCATTTTCTTGTTCCTTCCAGTGTTTTGGGCAAGATCCTGGAAGTGTGATAACGTGCCCAAAGTTACTCTACAAAACGGACTTGAACAGCTGGAGAACAGCTCAGTGGTGAAGAGCACTAGCTGCTTGTTTCCCTGCTCCACCTCTTCTTTCACATCCAGGTCTAGTGAATCCAGCAGCTCACCTGGCCTCTACAGTGACCAGGCAAGTGATCACGCACTTACGTCCATGCAAACAAGTGCTCATCCACATAAAATGAAGACCAATAACTTTATAAAACATTTTGGTTTTAATATGATCACATAAATTTGATTTTATAGTAATGAAACCTCATAGAGAAATCGACAAGAAAAAGATACCATACATCAATAAAAGGCTCCTTTTTTTACTAAGAATGTTAATAATTATTTGCCAAAATAACTTTAGTTTTATCCATTTCTCCCACAGAAACAATGCAAGTTGATACGAAAAGGAATCAAGACATTGTTCTTACTTTTGTAATATATAATCCAAATCAAAGCCACACATGCCAAAACATCTTTAAAATTCCTCATTACAAACATATATCTCCAGTCAGGAGAGCTGGCCCTGAGGTCATGAGAGCAGAAGAGCTAAACCTGCCTATAGCACCAGGGAGAGCAGGCCCTGCACTTAGCCTGGGCAGTACAATGGAGTTGGCTCTGATGTCGAATATATGGGTTAGTCATCCCTGAGGGTGTGATAACAGGATAGCTGGTCCAGCCCCTCACAGAGTACAGCATTTGTAGGAGTATCACCCACACCTTGACTGCCTAGCTTAGCAGAGTTCACAGGAGGGTAGGAGGGAGGGTTTGGGTGAGCTAGCCCCGAGGGTATGAGAGCAGGTGAGCTTGCGTTGCAGTGCTGGGGAGCTTGCTTTGGTGGTGCTGATGAGGGAGATCCAGCAGGCTGACCAGGTCAGCTACCACCCAGAACTAGATCCAGGTCTCTAAAATTTGGCCCACTCCAAAATCTGTATTATCTGTGAGTGACTGAGATGCATAAAAGGTCCAGTACTGGTGTTCCAAAACTGCAGGATCTCCGTGATACAAGGCAACAACGGGACAACCAGGAAAAGCTCTGATGAGAATCTGGTATTGATTGTGTCACTGAAGCCAGAGATCTCAAACCAGACCAATGATTCATTGCAAGAAACATTTGCAAATGAAGATGTGTGGGCTGAGGGATATGCTGTGGGACACACTGTGGCACACTACAGCTGCCACAATGAGATGCTTGCTATGCTTGGGTTTTGTTTGCTTATTTGAGGATGTTTTACTTTGGACTGCTGTGAATGATATGAAATGAACAAAAATCAATAAAAAGTTTTTAAAATATATATATATCTCATTATGAGGCTCTTTTAAAAATTCTATTAGGATGGCATAATTTTCCATGTTGCATACCCTCTCTTTCAAACAAATACCGACAAATGAAACTTTGTTTGGCTATAGGTTTAGATTGGAACATAAAAAAGATTATTATAAATAAGGAAAAATAAAACCTAATCCAAAACCTAGAAAGATAACTCTAACTACAGGATGAAGAAAAAAACAGCTAAATGTTGAAGGACAAGAATGTGAGAGAAAACAGTATTTTAGCAGTCCTCAGTAGATGAGAGGGGGCCTGGACTAGGGTGGGAGCCCTGGCACTGAAAAGAAAAGACTAAAGCATGGATAGAATTAAGACACATTAATTTTTATTGATAAATTGGATGCTTGTCTTTATTTAGGCCTCAAGATTCATGTTGAGTTTGCCACGAGTGCACAGAACATTATCATCATAATTAATAAATGTGGGCTGTACCATTCCAAGGACTGAAATCTGAGTGAATAAAAAGGAGGAAGTCTAGGTAGATAATTTTTTAAAGTCCACAATAATAGCAACAACAAAAACTGAGAAAGACAGATGAGCTGCAGGATTTAACTTTCTCTGCTTCCTTATTGTAAATGTAATGTAAGCAGCTGCCTCACTTCTCCTGGTACCAAGGCTGGAGCACCTCTGAACACAAAGTCTTCAATACTCTACCTCCATGTCCCTACTCTATATTCAAAGCAAGAGAAAACAAACAAGCAACACAAACCCTATGTTCTTTGAATTGGCTTCTTGTTTAAAATGTGGTCAGAGCAACTGTGGAAATAAGCAAGACAAATGCAATTGCCAAGCATGCAGGAAATGGTTTTTGTTGTAATGGAAGAACCACAATTCGAGCGTGCATATACAGAGCCTGTGCTAGGATGTAGCACACAAGCCAACTACGTGACGATGCAGAGTCAACTTTCTGTCCAAGTTGGATGCTGCTAAAATAAAACCTGACAGAGCAGAAACCAATTTTATTTCACAGCTATTACAAAGGCTATAGATAAGGAAGAGAGAGGCCTGAACAACTGCTGGGAAGTGTAAACTCAAAGGGCTAATAAAGAGACCATCTCACAGACCTACAGTTTGGAAAAATCTATATTACCTTCCATACACTGAAGAAACTCGGTAACTATGGGTTTTAGCAAAAGTCCTGCAGTGCATTTAAAGTGTGCAAATGCAGTGGGCTCAATTAGATCTGTGAAATTCCAGCAATCTATATTAGGTTCACACAATTGCAGAGTTTAAATAAAAGTGTAAATAATGCCCATTGCAGATAATTTTCTTTCTTTTATTTTAGGCTTCTTTTTCCTTTTATTTTTTTGTGGGGGGAGAGACAGGTAATTATCAGTGTTCTCAGAGTATATTCCCTCGAGAATCTACAGAATACTATTCTTTTTTTTCAGGACAGCATTGCAGCCAATCAAAAGAATGCTTTCTAATGCTATGCTTATCTTAGTGTATGCTTAAGAAGTTGCTAAGTTAGGTGTTGATATTATATTTTAGAATCACATATACTTAGTATTTTATGTGCAAATAATTTAATAATATGCTTTGCTCTGGATTTGGGACATTGTATTATATGAAAACATGTTTTAAATTACATCAAAGGAAATGAGTAGACACCATTGAGTTAATGGTAATGAATATCATGACAGATCAAAACTCACCTGTCACTTTAATACTTATGCTTAAATACAGTTTATGCTTAAATGCCTTTGAACATTGTGCCTTTTGTTTTCTCCCATGTAAAATGTACAATATCCTCTTTATACAATATTTGTTTACCCTTGAGAAAAATCCTTGACCTTTTGAACCTAAGAATATAACTCTTTTTACGTAGAAAGCACACTGGTATTCAAGCCGTGGTGATTCCTTCCCAGCCCACACTCCCCCAGCATAAGAAGGCCTTGGTATTTCATTTGATCCAGGGTACTTATAAGATGTTGGAATTTAGTTTTCTGCCTTCTCCATGGTCAAGAGGAATCAAAAAGAAACAAGTGTTCTGAATCTGTAGCACACAGTTTAGTATGTGTCATGGAAGAAAAGAGTTTGTATTCATGTTACCAGCCCTAGAATAAATTTATACTAAATATTTTAATTGACTAATTTGATTAATAAGTAGATGGAATTAACAAACTCATCTTTGCGAAGATATATTACTCATTAAGAGACTGTTAATACCTATGGTAGCATTTTCTAAACAAAAGCTAAAATAAGAAATTACAAATAATAGGCAATATTAGAGTTGAATAATTGTTTAATTGAATAGGTTTGAATTTGACAGCATAAAATAGATAGTCTTTGTATGTATGAAAAGGAGATAATTTTAGCACAGTAAATTACTAGTTTCAATGGAAGTACTCACTTCTGGGAGTAGGAACAAATCAATATAGATAAGATGTCTTTATTTCACAGAAAAAAACCCGAAAATTTTGCATCCATTTTGTCTTTACAAAAAAATTAGTACTTATTTTATTACTTCATTTATATTTTTGTTTCTATTCAATTAGTTTATATTCTGATTTTATTAATTATTTCCCCCTACTCTTATAGAGTTTTTGTTGTTGTAGTGGTTCTTGACTATCCAAGGCCTTAAAATAAATTAAGTTGATAAGTTGATGGCCTCACAATCATGATCATATAAGCAATACTAATTTGGCTTAGGAAGCTTTTAAGAGAACCTTTTCTGAGAGTGGTGTGGAAGGATGGGGGGATGGAAGGACCCAGAGGGTTCAGGATCTCCACAAGGAGACCATTAAGGCTGATGAATCTAGACTCAGGGGGGCCACTGCACAAATTGTTGCACCAACCAAGGACAATACATGCAATAAACCTAGACCCCCTGTTCAGATCTAGCCAATGGACAGCTCATTCTCTGTGGCTGTGAGGAGAGCAGGGACTGCCTCTGACATGAACTCCAGTGCCCATGATTTGACCACTTTGTACTGGTGGAGAGGCCCACTGCTATATACAGGAAGGGTAAGCAGAATATCCGGATGAGACCTGATGGCATGTGGTCATATGGTAGAGGAAGACGTCCCCTTCTGTCAGAGGTCTAGGAGAGGGGAAGAGGGTGGAAGAGGGAGGGAGGGTGAGAATAGGGAGATGAAAGTGAGGGGTTAGCAATCGGGTTGTAATCTGAATAAATTATAGTACATTAAATTTTTTAAAAATCACACTGGGCTGAAGAAATGGCTCATTAGTTAAGAGCACTGGCTCTTCTTCCAGAGCACCTGGGTTCAGTTCCCAGCACCCACATGGCAGCTCACACTTGTCTGTAACTCCAGTTCTAGGGGATTTGACACCCTCACATTTATGCACATAAAATTAAATAAATTTAAGAAATTCACATTATGCACTCAATATAAAAAAGGATAAAGTAGTAACTAGCTATTTATTTATTTTTAGTTTAGAGACAGTCTTTTGATATAGCCCTAGATGGCCTATTGTTTACTGCATAGCTAAGGATGACCAACAACGGGCAGCACTCCACCTATTTCTAAATACATACCAGGAATAGCCTCCATTCCTGGCTAAAATGTATATTTGTAAGGTTTTAATTTCAAAAGATGACATTTAAATAAGAAAATTTGATGAGTTATCTGGAAGAAAATTTGCCAAGTACATTATTTATTATTGTGTTTGAATCTTGGATATAGCATATTGAAAGTCCATATAATTATATACTTTTTCAACATTTATGATATTGATGTAAAGCAAATTTAGGTCTATACATGTGAAATTTTATTGGCTATTTGGCTGCTGAGTATATTCATATCTAAATGTAAATATCTCTGCAAAGTGCAGTGTGAGATTACTAATTTTCATAGAAGATATTCTAAAATTTGCATATATAATTGCATATTTCTTCATGCAAATAAATCTTAGTTTTACCCGCTGGCAAATGTATTTATGTATTTATTTGTGTATACTAAAAGTGTATGCAAACATTTATATTTGCATACATACATATTCATTGTGCTTAGGTATCTCTTGTTTTTATATGTGTATTATAAGCAGCTTAATCTTCATACAATAAACATTGCTACTGTTAAACATGACCGTTAACAAATCTAGAGCAACTGAATTTTATGAATATTATACCTACTTAGAATACAGGAAGTGATTTCTTTTCAAATGATTACAAGGTACCTTGTATATGAAAGTTAAGAGTCTTTGCATATACTTCAATGCATATATATTTTTGGTATACTTTAAACATATTTTTTGAGCAGAAAAATATTAAGAGCACTTGTAGGCTTGAATGGCTTCTTAGTCAGGCAGGTCTGCAAATGAGAAGTGAAGATATGAAAAAGAATGACTGTGCCTACTTCATATGACTAGGCATCCATGCAGAATTTTCTTCTAACATATGCTTCCTGGGATGCAGACCGTGTCACAGCCGTTTTGTGCTAGAGTCTTCTAAATATAAAGGTTTGGTGTTGTCATAATACATATTTAGCTCCTAAGATTGATGGATTGCTTCAGTGAACAAGTTTATAAGGCATTTTTCCCCTTATCTGAGTCAATGTTTTCCCCAATACCATGAAGTAAATTAAAATAAAGTGCTTAAATCTCCTTCTTAAGATAAAGAAGACCAAATCTCATTCTAATAAATGTGAAATACAGCTTGTCATGTTCCCGTCACTCTGCAGAAATGCGACCACAAGGCTTTGCCAGTTAAGTCTAATATGTTGACATTTATTTTTGCTGCAATAAATGTTAGGATTATATTTTTGCATTAAATTCTGGCATTTTTAAAGATCACGATGACAAGTAATTTATTCCTCAAATCACTCCGGTTTGTTTTTACTTTTTGAATATGGATTTGGCCGTGTGTCTCCAAGGCACAGTACAAAGCATATTTCATATGTTGTGCAACCTATTAGTTTGATTTAAATCCACTTTTTCCATCTGGATTTATGCAAGCTTTCCTTGATGTTATTTGCTCTGAATTATTGCCCAGAAATAAGCACACTGAATCCAATTTTACACTGGCTGTGTGGCCTACCAAGTCTGCCACTGTAAAGCTTTAAAGCTTTTATTGCTTGTTTCAATGAGGACAATTTCTCTACTATTCTACATGTGAATATGTAATATAGTGTCCTGACACTCATTTAAAAACATTTCCTCTGCCCTTCCTTAAATCCAGAAGGAATGAGATCACATATCCCAGAAATTATGTCATTAAATAAGTAGAACAGACCAGCACATTAAAAAATATATGTTTTCTGTCTTTATGACAAATATGATACTTTGAGTCAGTGTGAATTAGATTTAAATCAAAATCCCAAGTTCTGGAAGATGAGAGCGAGGGGAGGGAATTATATTCTTGAGATAACAGTCTTGGAATAGAAGGTCTTTCTGAAGCTTGTGATACCAAGGAAATTATGAAACATATAGACATTGACAGTAATCCCAATCTGCAGGAAACTGGGCCTGCGGTTATGCTGAAATTCAAGCATTGGACCATTTAAGTTTCTTCTGACATTTTATATTCTGACAAACTGTGGACAGCAGCAGAAGCTTGATGGGTACCATATTTCAGGGGCATGGTGGTGGAAACAGGCAGATGCCTCCATTGAGTGTCCAGTTATCTGAACATAGTAGCAAGTTGTAATTTGGTAAGAAACCATGTCTGAAAAACAAACAAACTAAAGATACACAGCAAATACCCTTGGGTTTGGTCTCTGTCATCTGCATTCGTAAATGCACACGCCCCCAGCACACACGTGTCCAATCCCACACATACAAACAGGCACAAAAATACACACATACTGTTAAAAAAAAGTTTGTTTGTACAAAGTAAATTTTAAAACTACATTCAAAATTAAATCTTTAAATAATTAGAATCCAGAGTGCCTGAAAGAATAATAGTTCGTCTCTAGTCCCTTAGGCAACTATTTACATAAGATTTTTTTCTATCAGTTCTTTTTGATTCACATAATTTTCATGCAAATTATCTTCAGTGTAAATTAATATCCATTATATGCTGGTTATATTATGCATGCACTAGTCACATAGAGCAATGGTTGTATGTGGGTAAACTTAAAGCTATGCTAAACCACCACAGTTAGAGACAGTGGATATAAAAAGACTGTAAACCAAATGTCCTAAGTGGTATCAAATTTTGTAATTATCAAATGTATTGAGTTAAATCTCATTTTTACATTTCCCATCATTGCAGTTTATTATTAGAATCTACCTTAAGCCATTCCTTGGAGATCAAGCCCTCATTCTACATAGCCAGAAGGCTCAAATGTAAGGATTGCACATTCTGTGGATGGTTTAGTATACAGTGAGTTCAGCTCCAGCCTGGATAACTTTAAAAAGTAAAAAGTAAAAAGAGGGCATTGGATATAAGTGAGTGGAAGAGTGCTTGCCTAGTTGCATGTGTGAGATTTTTGGTTCAATTGCTGTTAAGGCTGGTAATAATAATAATAATAATAATAATAATAATAATAATAATAATAATAATAA
>OU015747.1:13469760-13502109 GCA_907169655.1 Acomys percivali | reverse complement strand
TTATAGAGCAAATGTTACCCACTGAGTTATTGCTAATTTCCCTAACATATTTTTGAGATGTTTCAGAAGTCTGGTCAATGTAATGATTAGGAACAAGATTCAGTGGAGTGCAATATTTATAATGAGTGGGAACAAAAAAAAATGAAATTACATGATATTCACAAAGCCATGAGCACTTGGAAAATTTGACCATTAACAATGCATAAAACTACAACTATTATCGTTCTTAACCATTCTTTCCAATGATGTGTCTCTTTTGATTTCTGGATAGAGTTTACTTACAAAATACAAAACTCCCTAAGTCACACTCTGATATTTTATTCTAAGATTGTTAAATATCTACACAATTAACTAGGAAAGAATTTCTCAGATTATCTGTTAAGATTATAAATATTTGGGAATTGAAGTAATAGATATTCATTAAGCTTTATACCTGTTTAATTAATATTTAAAATTTGGGTTCAATCACTATATTTGACTTCATGTAATCCCTTATTGTTGCTAAATTATTTAGGAGGAATTAGGTACTGAGACTGTATATAGCTATAAACCTAAAAGAAATGTTGAGATCAGTGATATTCAATTATTTTAGATCTGCAGCAGCTGTGCTACATTTTCTGGGGTCTTTGGAAGAAGCTACTTGAAAGTTCACTGCATCTTTAGGGTTGTTTTCCTGGATAGATATGAAACCTTTAGTCACTATAAATATGAATTCCAAAAGACAAAAAATATTCTAAGTCCAGATTGTAGGTCTAATGACTTTATTGGGGATAAATTCAGAACTATGTGCCACCAAACAGTAACTTCATAAGAAGGAAATCTCATCCCACAATAAATGGTGATAATTAGAGGCTGCACCACCGAAATCCCACCCTCAGTTAAGCATCCATCTCTGAAAGACCCTGTCCCTAAGACAATATAGCAGGTGTGCAAGCGTACATTTTAGCTGGAATCTCTGATGAGGAACTGGTGCGCTATCCCATCCTTGTTTACTCTCATTCTACATTTCCATTAGAAATGTTAACAGAGTTATGATTATGACTGATCTGATTGCTATTGATTTGCTTAGTTCATTGCATGTCTATGAGGACATGATGTTAATCAGAACAATCTACACCCTCGAGGTCAGTGGTATATGAGGTCTTGAGACTAGTGTATGGATAAATTAATAGATACTGCCTTATCCCCTTCTAATTTGTGAACAGTATAAAAGTTCATTAAAAATAACTATGAGTAGGTCAGAGAGATGGCTTACAAGTCAGACATTTGCAGCACATGTGTGAGGACCCGAGTTTATAGCCCAGAAATCACTTAAAGCCAGGCTTGTATCTCACATTTGTAATTCTAGCATTCCTATAGTTGGATAAGAGGCACAGAAAGCGAGGATTCCCGGAAGTTATTAGGCCAGATAAATTGGTATATGAAGAGACTATCTCTGCTTCAAAAGAGTAGGTTAAGAAAAACTTTCAAGGCTATTGTCTAACTTCTGTATGTGCACAACTGCAAGTAAATACTTTGTTCAATCTCTCTCTCTCTGTCTCTGTCTCTGTCTCTGTCTCTCTCTCTCTCTCTGTCTCTCTCTCTCTTCCCCTCATACACACCACACACACACACAGAGAGAGAGAGAGAGAGAGAGAGAGAGAGAGAGAGAGAGAGAGAGAGAGAAGGAGAGGGAGAGGGAGAGAGAGGGGGGAAGGGAGGGAGATTATTACAACATGTTTATTGTTAGAGTAATTCTGAAATAACTGTGACCATTGAAAGGCCAAAATAGGATACTATGCTTTATGGTTACAAATTGTAACTTGTGTTAAATGTTCATTTTTGCTGATAAGTGACCAATATTCAAATTGAACAATTATAATTAAAATTATACTTGATAGACTTCAAAATATATCTAGTGCTTTTTTTATACTGTCTATCATGAGAAAGTTACTCAAAAATTACATTTATACCAATGAGAAGCAGTTGTAACATTAATATCACAATTACATAAAACTACTACAAGAGAAATCCTTCACATAAACAATCAGTTGTGTATAGGTAGTTATAAAATTGTGAATATAATGGAATTTATAAGGATAAATTCCTTACAAATTCACTGTGTGAAGGTTGAAATTTTTAATTGATTTAATTAACTGTAGGTAATCTCTCTCTGGTTTTTATTCTTTGTCTATCTATTTTTTGCCTCCCCCAACATGTTTAATCTAGAGGTCATGGCTAAACATCTTGTACCTATTCTAAAACCAGAAGTCATGATAAAATTAATAATAAAAAAGAAGGGGCCATCTATTTATTTATTCAAAATACTTTTGCCCTTCCTATTTGTTTATCAGCAAATACAGTATGATAAGAATGATGCAATGCTATTTGGATCCAGATTACTGAACTTTAGTAAAGGAAAGATTGTGAAATTTCATAAGCCATTATGTTATGTTGATGAGATACAGAAGAGGGAGATGACAGACCCATATACTCTCTAAAAGAAGATATGATATTGTCAAGGACAAAAGATTTTTAGGAAGAGAAAATCATGGGACGAAGTCCTAAGCAAGGCAAGAGTGGGAATATTTGCAAAAGAGGATCCCTTTGTAGTTATGGAGAGAATGTAGACCTATAATAGAAATAGAAATCAAGAGTATTAAAGAATGCTTTTGTAAGATTTTGTGAATCATAGTAAGATGCCCATATTTAATCTGAATAAACTGAAAAAACTATTAGAGGCATTTAAACATGAAGTGATTTTATTTAACTGAGGTATTAATGCATTTTTTCCTGACTTTTGTAGTGAGGATAAACTCAGAGACCTAAAGTGGAGACTACCCAAAAAAGTTTTATGTCAATAATTCAGAGGATCCAACACATTTTGCATGAAGGTCTTACAGCCGACCAAGAGACAGGTAGTCCACTTCACATATGTTACCAGGGGGTCATTATTAAGATTTGATGTAGGACTTGATACAGTGAAAAGGAGTGAATGGTGTTAACATGTCATGTATAGTAGGAATCATGCTCTTCTTAAAGGGACCTTAAATACCTCTTATTTCATACGAAGCTATAAGAAGAGATCAATCTACATTACGGAATAGAGCCTTCACACACACCCCTGACCATAGTGTCTTCACAATCTTGGCCTTCTCGGTAGTCAGTACAATGGGAAACACCTTTCCACTTAATCTCGTTTAGCTGTTGTTTGGGTTGCAGGGTTGTGCCAGTTCAAACTATTTGAAGCACATTTCCTGGTCTGCCATATTGGAAAGGCTGATTCAACTGAAAGAAATAAAGAAGATGGAGGAGTTTGGTTTTAAAAATCCATGTATATCCAGAAGTAGATTCAGATTCAAATTCTGTGGTGCCTCTTTCATTCCACTTGAATGTCGTGTTAGCTGCTCTTCATTTCTGTGAACTCTAGGGCAGTGCATCTTCTCCTTACTGATGCTGTGAGCCTTGTGCTCCTCATCTTCCGCTGATCTTCAACCATTCACTTTGTTGCTACTTCATAATTGTACCTTTGCTACTATTCTGAATCACAATGGAAATATTTCTGGAGACAAAAGTTTGCCCAAGGACTCACCGCCCACCGTTTGAGAACCATTGCTCTAGGGTGAGAACTAATGGAAGGACAGACTTGGGAATCAGCAGTACATAGATGATAACGAAGGAAGGTGACCAGCACAAAACATGAGTGTCCATGCAAGATCTTTTAAAACAATCTATAAGAAGGAATTCAAGATTTAGATTACAAAGAAAAAAAAAAAGCTTTCAAAAGAAAAAATGTCTAGATACAGATAAAGAGGGAAACTCAACAGCAGTCTTTTCTGGAACCCAAGCAGGAGACTGAGGAAACATTTGTTACTGTCTTTTTCAAGTCGGATGAAATTTGCATATGACCATTCCATAAGTGTAGCAATGCAGTACTTATTACTGACCTTTTGATAAGAATCATTACACAAAAGTGATTAATTAAAACTAACAGCAGTAAATATGAGGCAATAAGAAAAATACTTTGAAGTTATCAAATTTAAAATAATAATTTTAAAACCTTTACTGGGAAATGGAGGACAATAGTAGATAGCTCAGTAGCTGAAATATCAAGCACAACTAGTGAGATTGTCACTGACTGGGAAACTTGCATGTTCGACTGTCAGGTTTACTGAAGCAGTATAAATACTAGAAAGGAAAGCTTAGGATATTTAATAATTAGCTAATTCAGAAGTCTCCCAAATTCATCTATAAACTTTTAGAATAATTAGTATTCTAATAGAAGTACTATATCTATAAATTTATTTTTGTAAATGTATAAATATAAAATGCTGACATTATGAGAACTACCACAGCGATTATGAAATAGCAACTGCTCTAAAACACTGCCTTTATGTAGTATATTCTGAGTATTTTGTGATACACACTTTGTGATTTAAGAGGATTTGAGAACATCCTTTTCTCAAGGTAGCCTATCTTCTAGGCAAACTTAAGGCGTATAACTCATCCACCTTAGGAACTGAAATATTAATATATTTTGCTTTAATGTACATTTTGTTTTCTAAAGAGGAAATAACCTGAATGGCTATAGAAACTATAAACACTTTAAAGCGTCTAATACTTTTTTTCTAATTTGAAGCGCAGAGGGTGTCAGAGAATTAGTTCCTTCTTCAATGGAGTCGTAGCTAAAAGAAACTCTAGTCAGAATGCCTCACAGGAGAAGAATAACTCCACTCATAAACAAGAAGGAAGAACAGTTTAGAAGATGATTGAGATTTTGGAAGAATGAACAAGAAAGATTAAGCTAAGTGAACAAATTCTTAATTATCTACAATGTATGGGGAATATTTAATGAACTGAAAAAAACACAGTTTTGTGCATAACAACTTTGAGACAAAACACTCAAAACTTCATATGGAAAATTACAGTGAGATATAAGTCAGTCTAGGAGATTCACTGCGGCCTCTGACCAAGGGAAACATCACAAAGACTTCACTACTTACGGTGGCTTGAATAAGAGGGCTCCCATTGGCTCATAAATTTGAGTCCTTAGTAACCAGGGAGAGGAAGGATTAAAAGACTAAGAGGTTTGGTCTTCTTAGAGTTGCTGTGGCCCTTTTTGAAGAAATATTTCACTGGGTAAAAGCTGTAAGATTTCAAGTCTGGCAGAGATATTAGGCCAGAAAGCCGAAAATGAGTCTCCAATGTTATAAGGTGTATTGGGTGACTGGTCAGGCCGTAAACTGTTTTAAGTCAATTTGTTTTATTTTGGAAGCTGCTAACCCGCACTGCTGGTTGGCTCAGCAATTTAAGTTTTATTCCTTCTCAAGTCTCTGTGGGGTTGTTGAAGACAAGTTAGTATACTTTTACAACGAAGCTTAGTTGATTAGGGGACAAGATCAATTTCGATCAAGATAAAGAAGTTAAGCTATCAGAGTTGAGACAGGATAGATATCAAATCTCATTTGGAAATTTAGACCCAACAAGACAGGAAAGACACTTACTTCAAACTGAATGAATGCAGATGGCCGATTCACTATGAATGTAACATGTATAGAATTCCTTATTCTCATGATTGTCACATGGTTCTCCCTGCTGTATGTAGTTTGCTTTATACATGTGTAATAAAATAAAAGTATTTAAAAAAGATTTCAAAGGGCCACACCAGGCTTAATATCTCCCTCTCTCTTTTTCTGCCAGCTGCATGCAGATCAGGATGTAGAACTGTCAGTTGCTTCTCCAACTTCATGTCTACTTTCCCGCAGCCAAGCTTCGCACCATGGTGATAGTGGAGTAAGCCTCATCTATTGAAAGCAAGTCCCCAGTAAATTTTTATTTTTAAATAGGAGTTTCCTGGGTCATGGTATATCGTCACAGAAATAGAACAGTTTTAAGATACGACTCTATAATTTTCTCAAGTATATCATTTCATATTTTGCTGTCTATTCTTGGTAATGATCCTTTCCACAGCTTAATGTACAATATAAAACAGTCATCACTGAGTTGGAAAAACCCAAATGAACTGTAACTAAATGGTCAGTGACAGAAGAGCAGCAGAACCCATAGAAATACAGTGATTCATAACCTGGAAACTGCTTAACATTCACTACTAGTAAAATGAGGAAGGGTTCTATCACAGCTGAAGAGGAAACAGAGAGAGAGGGAAAGGAGGAAGGACCTTCACTGGTCTTACATAACAGTCATATGGTTGCCTAGAAATCATGGGTATGTCTAAGTCACAAAATGCATCCCCTAGACTCATGTATCCTCAAAACATTTTAAAAGACAATCTTGTTAAGCATGATCATTGGAAAGATGAGTTGAAACATCGACCAAACGTAACATTATTGAGAATCATTATGCTGACCTCATCGTACAATTGGATAATATATGTATCTAATAATATGGATTTCCTATATGCCTTACTTTTACTAATTTTCTTTTCATTTGAAGCACATTTAATCTTAACATATTTTAAAGTGTATAAAAAATCCTTTGCAACTTATTTTCATTAAAACAGTCATTTCAGGCATACGATTATTGAAAAAGCAAATTTAACTTTCACTGACATAGGCACATGAAATAATGGAATGAAATCAGCAAATTCCTCATTCAACAGGCTTTATACAATATGGTCTGAACTCCCACACTTACAAGGTGATTCTAGCTCCATCCCTGCCAAGTGCCTCACTAGAAAGGCTATGGCCTTAGGGTCTTAGGCGTGATAAATGCATTCTCTCCAGACAAAGATTTCCTCTGCTTCTTTGCTTGTCTACTCAGCAGAATAATGGCCTTGATGGAGGTGTTAATAGGCCTCTCTAGCCTGAAGGCAATTTTGCTTTTTCATAGTCAATAGAGACAAAAGTGTTGGCAACAAAGCACAGCCCAAAACTCATTCTAAATGTGGACACACTTTTTTCTCTTGTACACTTGAGGATACATTCAGTAACCCCCACCCTTTTTGTGCATGTTTGTTCTTTATACATTTTGACACCTTGGCTTTTGCTAGCATCTCATTTATTTATTTATTTAGAATTGTCAACTTTACTGCTAGTATTACAAGTGAGGAAAAGTCCTCACTTAGGGAAGCCATAGGCTTGACATGCATCTAGACGCACTAGATGCACATCCTGAACTAAAGTAGCAGTGCCTTGCTGGGTGTTCTCTGCTTCTGAAAGAAGCATTCTCCTCGAAGAATTTAAGCTATGGCTTAAGAGTTAAAATGGCCGTCTTTCTTAACTGCTGCATCATCTCTAGTGGAGCTCCTAAGTTTTTTCTTTGTATGTATTGTGGTGTTCCTTAAAGAACATTGTGGGTGTCACTCATTTACGCACTTCTTCATTCACTGATCCCTATGGAGTACCACGGTCAAGCTAATTTTGATATAGGCAACGACTACATCGTGGTGTTTGCAAGAAATGCAAAAGGAACTCTTATAGTTGTTTATTTGCATTAAAAATTAAGAAAAACGTTAGTATGAAAATGTGAATACATATTTGAGTTAGTCTATTAAATAGATGTCCAGTAATTTAATACGCCAAATCCAATAGGCTTTTGTAAATAGTGGTTTAGTCTGTTTGTCTTCATCAATGAGCAGCTTTGCCAGGCTAGAGACCTTTTTCAGTGTCTGGATACATTTTTGATTGTCACAGGTGCTAGTGGAACATACTGAACACACTAGGGATATTATTAAACATCTTGTAAATCATAGACTAATGTCATCAGTGAAAAAATAATTTGCACCCCAGCAGTATATAATAAATTGTGCATAAGGAATAAATGGACTGTATGTACATTTTCTTTTACCTGAAGTCTGTGGCTATATGTGTACTCCTGTAGCAGAACTGAGAGGCTGCAAAGGAGATCACTTATTCTATAAAGCCTGTTGTTTATTTTATGTTCCTTTAAGGGAAATTATAATGTAGAAAGTAAAATGATACATACTGAAAAGTGGGGTATTAGAACATCATCACAGAAATCTTGGGTTGAGGTGGAAAGCAGGACTATCAAAGTCACTGTCTGTGATGAAATAGGAGAGGCAGCTAATATTAGTGAACATTATAGGGTGGTATGAAGTATTATACATGTGTAATAACATCTATGTTATTCATATGTGAGTGTATGTATGTATGAAGGTGATCGTTAAGGACCCACAAATAATCGGTGAAACAGAGTCCAAACTGGACATCCCTTGTTACCTAATGAAGCTTCAAGTACAAAAATTGGGTTATATCTAATTGAGTTGCTGGCTCCAGGGCCCCCATTGTAATCAACAAGCAAAGCACGCTGTATCCGAGACTATAGGTTGCTCTCCACAAACTTAGAGTAAGGCCTCATTGTTGAAGACATCTATGCAACTCATTAAAAATGAGTACGTAGACCTTGTGCCTACGTAGAATCTTCACCCCTACTTTCCAGTGTCTTTGGTATAGTAACATACTCTGTATACTCTCAAAGGAGAAACTCAGATACCATGCCAGCCACAAGAACCTAAAATTTGCTTGGTAGGAAGGGGAAAAGCATCCTGAGGGACTTTGGGGAGGGGCTAATGGGATCAAAATACATTTGAAATTGAAAATTGTTTACAACGGGCTGGAGAGATGACTTAGGGACTAAGGGCGCCGCCTGCTCCTCCAGAGGTCCTGAGTTCAATTCCCAGCAACCACATGGTGGCTCACAGCCATCTATAGTGTGATCTGATGCCCTTTTCTGTCCTTCAGGGTACATGCAGATAGAGCACTCTGTACATAATAATAAATAAAATCTTTTTTTAAAAAAAAGAAAAGAAAATTGTTTACAAAAGGAAATATATGATTTAAAAACAAAAACTGAGAAAAATCCAACACAATAGATTTAGATACAAATTGAAAGGAAGAAGAATACATATTCCAGTCCTTCAGCAATACTCTGCAATGGAAATAAGGCAGAAAGGAATAAGAACAGCTCTTAAAGTGGGGCATTGGTAATGTAAGGAAGAATGCTATGAGAAGAGACAAAGAAGTTAAATTAGAGTCAGGTGAGATGAGCTGTGTTAAAACATATAGGTGTGTTGTCGTCTTACTTTTAATGGAAAGCAACTGGCTTTTACTCATGAAAGTGTACACAATGAGTTGATACATTTTAGAAATCACAGCATAAAACATCAAAACACAGAACTTTATAGAGGCATATGTAATGATTTTAATAATGTCTACATTGTCCTCCACAACCCTCTATGTTTCCCAGAGAAAATTATAAAAATGACAGTGCTGTGGTAAGGTCCCCCTACCCTATTCTTTGACTCCAACTTTTGAAAGAAAACAATGAAAGCTCTGATGAATGAAAGTATCCCATGATCTATCGTTTGCATAGTAAAAGCCAACAGAACCTGGTAACACAATGTAGCATGGAGCTACAGGCCTGAAAAACATGGGAGCCACCTGCAAATATCCTACGTCTAGATCAGAAAAAAATGAGATAAATTTCACCTGAAACAGACTGTAAAAATAAAAAACGACTTGTTTGTATTTTGGGGGCCTAAGATGGTGAGTAAAGATCCAATTTAGTTTACATACATTGTTTACTCTAGTTACGTAATCTATCAATTCTTCATAGTTTCTGAATGCAAAACTAAGCTCATATTGAGAAGACCAGTTTCTTAATGTCTTCTCATTCCCATTTTGTCTTTGGCTCCATTAAATAAACAAAGAAAAACGGCATCAAAACTCCACCTTCATCTTCTACTTCTGAAAACTATTAACTGTCTCTCACCTAAGATATTTCCTACAGTCCCCAGAAGCAAGATCAAGTGGTTCACAATCTGTATATCATTTCACTAATGTAAAGATGCCCCTACATTCACATCATACATGGAAGTAAAACTAAATATAAATATTTGTTAACATTATATATGTCAGATAATTCTGTATAATGTCTCTAAAACATACACGGTTCTAAATCATTTCTTTTTCACTATCTCTTCCCTCTCTCTGTAATTTTGTTTCCTTTTTTAAAAAAATGTTAGTAGTACCAAGCACAGAACATATAACGTAAGCTAATTTCAATTTCTAAATTTGAGAACATATCTTAAAGTTTCTCTCAGTAGTATCATATTACATTTCCATGTGTATTGCACATAATTTATCATCTTTCATAGGATAAAATTCAACATTTAAGCATATAGCTATGATTTTTAGTGTGTTCCTGATGCTGTACAACAGGCACAACAGTGTAATTCTACATAATTTCTATCACTCCCTCAAGAGACTCTGTTCTTATGAAGTCAGACTCTATTCCCTGGCCACTCTATCTACTCTTCATCTCTAATGAGTATATCCTCTGTCTGTAATGGTTCAATGATGCAAATAATTTAAAAGCAAAATGCCCAGGTAGTTTCACAAGGGTCAAAATCTGTCAGGAGTTTTGGAAAACACATGGTTGCGCTACAGTAAAAATAAAACTATAGCCAAGTTGTCACAGAGGAGTCTCTGAAGTGCATGTGAGAGATTAGAATCGCTGAGAAGATCTAGAATTAGAACTGATCACTGCTGTCTGGGACACTGTGGAAGGAGGCCTTCCTGAAAGAGAAAGTGGTTTAAACAAGCCTCGTGGGATTGGCAGCTTTGAACTAAGGCAAGAAACTAAGAAAATTCAAAAGCGGTAGAGATGGAGCAAAGGGTACACTATCCAGGAAGCTGCTCAGTGGGAACATACAAATCACTATCTCATCTACTATAGTGGGGGAATTTCTTAATATTTTTAAGTTCCATCTCTTCGTTTTGTAAAATATTGAAATGGTACCTGATTCATACTACAGTTACATGGTGTGAGTTTAATAGAACATACTTCACACTGTGGCTAAAGCCCATTGTTTATTTACAATACAATGAACTTAACAGGAACCCTGACATTTAAGAAGTACTCACTAAGTTGTTTTCATATCTATAATCAGTCCTACATGGTTGAATGGAAAATACCTGATGCATAGGATGTGGTAAAGTTAAAAGTGCATAATAAAACATGGTAAGGCTTTTGGATGACACAGTACTGTCCAGAGTGTGGTGGATGACCCTGTAACACTTTCAAAAAGTGCTCATGATAGTTTGACATTCCCTCTGACCTGAAGTTGAACTAGAAAATTACAGGTCTATGTAGGGACACAATTGCAAGTATTTAGTGAGATTTCCTGAGTAAACGAAGTTCTTATTCCTTCAACATTAGCAAGTTGAAGAGTCTGGAGAGATAGGGAAACAAGAAATAGAAAGATTATCTTGTGCATAGTCATAGGACGTGAGTTAGAATCCCGCGTATCCATATACAAAGGTTGAACGTGGCCACATGTGCCTGTAAGAGCCAGCATTGGCAAGCAAGCCAGAGGACAGTCTGAGAAGTTCTCTGGTGAGGTAACCTGACAAAAATAGCAAGCTTTACATATAGTGAAAGTATTTCTTCCAAAGTATAAGAAAGCAACAGAACAAGATACCCCAAATCATATATCATATTCTGGCTTCTTCATGTACACACACACACACACACACACACACACACACACACATACACACACACACACACACATGCATACAAGCTTAAACTATAAACATTGGAGAGGAGAGGAGAACAGAGAGAAGAGATTGGGACAGAAGGAGGAGATAGAAGAGGAGGTGGGGGAGAAGGAGGAACTGATGAAGGGTAGCAAGATAGAAAACTAATATGACAGGAGGAGGGAAAGAATCTCCTTTGGTTTAAGCTTGCATGTGCCTGCTATGAAGTAAAGTCGTGGACAAATTTGGAAATTAAAATTAGTGTCTTTTTATCACCTGGATCATCATTAAGACAAAGAATGTCATGGAAATTGAAGCTCTCTCATTAGCTCCAAGGGAACCCTCTGGCTTCTTTGGCGATAAAAGATAGGTGCCGTCATCCTGGATTTTTGTGTAGCCACAAGCATCTTCCTGTTACAAGGCAAGGCCTTTATTCACTGAGCCATTTCCCAAATAGGAATGTTTAAAATAAAACAACAGTCATTTAAAAGACCAAAGTGCACATGGCTGCTCTTTCCCAGTAAATCTGTCTGTTAATCTCACAAGGGATGCTTTTTATGTTAAAAACCACATCTTGTCCTCCAGGTGCACTTCATGTGAATCATGGTTTCACTACTTCTCAGGTACTTTGACAGCCATGCTATAGATAAAGATTTACCTTTCACAAGATTAAAACAGGCACACACATACATACACACTCACACACACATACACACAGAGACAGAGAAAGAGAGACAGAGACAGAGAGACAGAAAATAGGAAAAGAGAGAGACAGAGAGAAACAAAAACAGAGAGATAGAGATAGAAATCACCAGAAACTTGTTGAGGAATGAAGTTCCCTAGGGCCTATCAAATATTATTCATGATTACTGCTGAGAGACTCAGATGCCAGTCTCCTTTGAAAAGGCCACACGAACTCTACTGAAAGAGCCTTGTGCTCTTCCTGAGTAGCTCTCGTTCCACAAGTTTCCATGCTTAAGAAAGCCTCCAACTCTGATTCAAAATGGCTTATTCTAAAATCACCTTCTGTGGCAAAGCCTCACTGGAAGGAATGCCTCACTCTTCTGGCAGAATCGTGTTAGTGTTTGCTGACATGAGGAATTTAGACATTTGAGTCATTGCACAAGTCACACAAGGTTACATGCTACTTAGTTTCTTTCTAATAATATCTATTAAAGACCTACACCATCTAGGTCCACTTGCTAACACCTGAAGTGGGCACTCACATTTACTCACTGTAACCATCATTTCAGACATGGCTTATTATTAATCCCTAATGCCTCAGTGATAAATACAAGGACCAAAAAACTAATAATTTATACCATAAGTGTTTTTTAGGTAGAAAAAAGGAGACACCTCCTCAATAAATCTTTTCTCTGGCATTATGTCAGTGGCATAAAAATTTGATGTGGACATTGGGAATATCTTCAGGGTACTAATGATGGAGCATTCTTCCTGGTATATGAAGACGTGTATTTTTGAAAAATATTTTATCTTTTATTTTAGAGATTGTAATATTATTTTCCCTTCACTTTCCTCACTTCAAATCCTCCCATATATTGCTCCTTTGTCTCCTTCAAATTAATGGCATCTTTTTCACTATTATATGCATATATGTATATACATATATATTTCTAAATGTAGCCTGCTCAGTCTGTACAATGTTACTTATGTGTATGTTTTCAGGGCTAGCCATTTAGCAGTGAATAACCAATTTCCGTGATCTTTCCTGGGGAAGACTATTTGAGAGGATCTCCTATTAAACACAAGGGTCATTTGTTGACTACTCTTGTACATCTGTCTTTGTTACTGTTCTATTGCTGTAAAGACACAGCATGGCCAAGACTTATGTAAGGAATCATTTCATTACTGGCTTGCTTACAATTTCAATGGTGAGTTTATGATCACCATGGCATGAAACATGGCAGCAAGAAGGCAGGCTTGGCACTGGAGCAGTAACCTGAAAGCTTCCATCTTTATCTGAAGTCAGAATGAAGCTGGAGAGAGACTGGGCCTGGCATGGGCATTTGAAACCTTTAGTTCACTGCCATGACACACCTCCTCTAAGGATGCTGGGGCTTTTAAAAATCCCTGAACAGTTCATCATCTAAGGGAACAAGCATGCAATTATATTGTCCTATGTGGGTCATTTTAATATAAACAACCATAGACCTCTTCTGTCTGTGTTATCTACTAAGTAAAAGAGTGACAAATTCTACATATGTTTCTCAAAATACTAATGTAATCATGCTTTCATTAAACAGAACTGGGTAATGAAATTTATAAACACTATCCAATCCAATAAGTATTCACAGCAGGTTTCTTGTCTTTGATCAAAAACTTGTGATACAATTGTTGGTAGTTTTCCCATGAGACTACAACATGAAGACTCAAATACAAAACACTGAATTAGAGTAAACATAAACTTCACATCCAAGGAACACAAATATCTTTGGTTGGTTGGTTTGGTTTGGCTTTTCAAGGCAGGGTTTCCATGTGTAGCCTTGGCTGTCCTGGTACTCAGTTTGTAGGCCTAGTTGGCTTTGAACTCAGAGATCTGTCTGCCTGTCCCTCCCAAGTTCTAGGATTAAAAACATATGCCACTATGCCCTGCTCGCAAATATCAGTTTCTATTGAGCCAAACATAATCTAAACAATCTGAGCCTCCACATATTTGGCCTCATTTGTCCAAGTTTTAGTTCCTATGAATTGGGACAGGTAATATTAATGAGATTGCATCAAACCTGAAATGAAGTACAAGGAACCAATTTACATTAATTATTACAATCTACAATGATTTATTGTAAATGTTTTCTTTTCTCTTCTTGAAAATAAAGGGTTTTCTAATACAACATAATCTGATTGCATTTTCTTCTCACCTTACTCTACTCTTTGCTATTTGTCCCAGTTCTTCCCCATTTCCTCTTCCATCTAGATATATACCTTTTCTATCTCTCCTTAGCAACCAGACATATAAGAAATAAACATAAAATAAAATAAAACAATTAAAAATCGACACATGACAAAACAAACAAGTAAGAAAAATAAAAATTAAAAAAAAAAACCCACACACACAGGAAACCCATATAGGTGCTGAGACACACTTTCACACACTTGGGAATAACATTAAAAAAAACCCAACCCAGAAATCATAATATATATGCAAAGTATCTGTAAGGTAGAATTAATAAAACCAAAACAAAACAAAAGAAAAAAAAAAAAAACAGCCATTACTCAGCATCATGAAACTAAGAACTTCCAAAAACGACTCTGAGTTAGCTTTGTTGGTCTTCTACTACTAAATATGTGATCTACTCTTAAAGACGGTTTGTTTCTCCATTGAGACTCCCTTGGAGACAACTCGGTTCTCATTTGCAAGTGACCATCAATTGGAAGAGGCCTCTGTCTTAGGGATGGGTTGTGTGTCAGCCTTAGGAATGTGTCTGCAACAGACACAGCAGACATTGTGCATGCAGCTACAGTCTCTTAGAGTTTTTAAAGACTTCCTCAAATTAATACGTAAAAAAGAAAGGAACATTGTCCAACCCTTTTTCATGGCCACAGATACTCTGACACCTAAACCACATAAACAGGCAACAAAGAAAAATAGTTAAAACCAATTTCTTTATGAATGTACATAATAATTTCTCAATATAATATTTGCATACAAAATGTAAGAACATATCAAAAAGATCATCCATCTTGATTGTCTAAGCTTCATTCAAGAAACGCAGGGATGGTTCAACATATATAAATCAATATGTATACCATACAAATACACTGAAAAGTCACATCATCTTCTCATTGGGTACTGAAAGAGCCTTTTATAAACTCCAACACTCTTTTATAAAGAAGTCCTAGAGAGATTAGCACTTAGTGACAAAGGGCATTTACGCATAATAAAGGCAATTTACTGCAGGCCATAGCCAGCATCAACTTAAATGGGAGAAATTCAAAACAATTCTACTAAAATCAGCAAAAAGGCTGTCCACCCTCTCTATATCTACTCAATATAGTATCTGTAGTCTTAACTAGACAAATAAGACAACTGAAGAAAATCAAAGGGATGAAAATTGGAAAGGAAGAAATAAAAGTATCTTTATTTGCAGACAACATGATAGCATGCTTGTGATCCTCAAATTTCCACCAGTGAACTCCTACAGCTCATAAATACTTTCAATAATGCAGCATAGCAGGATACAATTTTAAGAAACTAAAGTCAGTAGTCTTTCTATACACAAATTAAAAATGAAATAAGAAAGAAATCAGGGAAACAAAACCTTTCATAATAGCCCTAAATACTATAAATATCTTGGAGTAACTCTAACCAAACAAGTGAAAGATTTGAATGATAAAAACTTTAAACATTAAAGAAAAAATAAAGAAGGTATTAGAAAATGGAAAGATCTCCCATGTTCATAGCTTGGTATAGATTTGTAAGATGAATATAGTAAAAATGCCATTCCTACCAAAAGCAATCTACAGATTGATTCCATGCCATGTCCATCAAAATTCTAACACTCTTCTTTAAAGACCTTGAAAGGACTTCGGACTGAGTGGTTGATTTTCTAAACTGGAAGAAAATAATTAGGGAAACTGTTTTGTTTGTTTGTTTTGTTTTGTTTTGTTTTGTTTGAGACAGGGTTTCTTCATGTAGCCTTGGCTGTCCTGGACTCGCTTTGTAAACCAGTCTGGCCTCGAACTCACATCAATCTGCCTGCCTCTGTCTCCAAAGTTCTGGGACTAAAGGCGTGTGCCACCAGTATCCAAAAATGAGTTAAATATAGATCAAGTTGATTAATTATGGCTGCCAGTGGATCACAACTCATGACAGCACTAAATCTTCACAAGAAAATGATTGTTTTATTTACAAAGCCAGACTACTTATGAAATAATTGGTAAATGAGTGATTCCTTTTGCTATTGTTAGGAAAGAATTGAGTGATGAGTGGAATCTAGAAAAGATAAGCAGAGAGAGAATTGATGTGTAACTTAACAGCAGTAGGATTGGATTCCATCATCTACCTATACATGTGATGGTGTGAGTCAAGAATAATTGAAAAGTTGCCTCCCAAGAAGAAGAGGATCAGGTTACCAAACTTCTTTCTTTGGTATTTAAAGACAAATACTTCTGGGATGGAGAGATGGCTCAGAGGTTAAGAGTACTGGCTGCTCTTCCATGGGCCTCATCTATTCCTACCATCCACATGGCAGCTCACTACTGTCCTTATCTCCAGTTCCAAGGGATCTGACACCCTCACACAGACATAGCATCAGTGCACATAAAATAAACATTTTTAAACAGTTTAAAAAATGGCAAACACTTTCATCAAGAAATCGAAGATATCTAAAATAGATGCCAACCATGTACCAACAAACTTTTTATGCATTTCAGCTATATTAACTTCTGAAGCATGGCTACCATTTTGGTTTCATGCTCCAAATAAAAGCAATAAAAGAGTGAAATTCATGAGACCCAACTAAATAGCTCATCCAGGGTTAATCTTTGGTGTCACTAGCACATGAA
Source organism: Acomys percivali (assembly GCA_907169655.1). NCBI lineage: Eukaryota > Metazoa > Chordata > Mammalia > Rodentia > Muridae > Acomys > Acomys percivali. Next base: position 13,485,085 of record OU015747.1, on the reverse strand, counting down.
AAAGTAAGGACCTTAACTAGAGACATTTGCATTGCAATTCTGTATTCATTGCTATCCAGAAAAGGGAGCTATTTAACTCTAAATATAGTCCATTATGTGGATGTGTTTCAGTTAACTTTATTGCATCATAAATCACTCCAGAGCTTAGTGGCTTAAAACAAAAACAGATTTCTTTCAACTAAGTGGTTGACTAATCAGTTCTATGTATGTGATATTGACTGGGCTTGTTAGGTCTGCAATGGACTCACTCTTGTATGGAGATGTTTGTAGGATGGAATCTCTGATAGATCATTTGGCTTGGAAACTTGGAAGTCTGTGCATGGCTGTTAGGGTTTCACAACTTGGAAAGCTGATATTACAGAATTCATTGAAATGTACTTTTGGTAATTATAAGGCCATAGAAAGGCTCTGCTATTGAAGGCTACTTGGTTATTATCTGGTGATATATTGGGAGGTAACCAGATCATGAGGGCACAATGTTCATAAGAAGCTAGGAAGAGATAGGACATCATTAGAAGAAATAGGTTCCTGTGGGCATGACCAGGCAGGATATATTTCCCACAGTCTTTATGTCTGTCTGTCGCTGCTTCTATGGTTATGCAATGAGAAATTCTGCTCCCTTCTGCCCTTTCACCTGAGAAATGCTCTGTAGCTGTAACTACAGGCCGGCTGAGCTGAGGTCAAGTGATCAAGCATCAACTCTTCTGGAACAAAAAGGAAACCATTCCTCTTTTAAATTGTTCTTTCAGTATTTATTACAGTGATTAAAATTAGTCAAATATAGAAAAGAAAAAAGAAAAAAATGAAGACCTTTGGAGACTTGGAGTTTAAAGTCTTAAAGCAAGCTCCTTTCCCCTTTTACTGTTTAAGCTATGGCACATACAGCAGAGTCTGAAGGAAAAGAGAATAAATCTCTATTTTCCAGGAGAAAAAAATTCCTTTAACTTGTGTGAATGAATGAATACAAGTGGTGTCATTCCTTGGAAAATATTAGATTCTAAAAAGAGAGCCAGCATCATGGCTCAGAAGGCCAAGGGTTTTGCTGCCAACTGATGACCAGAATTCCTGAGTTTGCTCAGAAAGAACCAATTCTCTAGGATTACCATCTGATCATGACACATAGGCCTTGGCATGGGCTCCTCCAACAGTAATATATAAACTATTAAAATTAGACATTAAGAAGAATATAGATATTCTTTGGACTCTGGTTCATAAGTATCCCTGATGATCATAAACTAAGAAAAATGTTTACTACTAAACTGAAGCACCCTGTTTGGCCTTTGTTTTATGCAAGACTGAAGATAATACCATGTAACATAGCAAGCACTGTTCTTTGAGCAACTGATTTTGATTTCACATAGAAGGGAATGTCCTTAGGATGGCTCAATAATAATGTTGTGGTTATTATAGTGGTTCACAAAGAAATTTCTAAACACTTGCTTCACTTGCCAGCTCTCTATGCCACTGAAGGAATCTCAGATCTGTTATTTAATGCATTTGACAGTGGATTATAGTAGAATTAAATGCTAGGAGAAAACAAAGTTCTTTTAATGGTGCTGAATAATCTAAATGTAGAAATTATTCTAGTTCAATGGAGGGTAAAATTATAGGATGTTGAATTCTTTCCAACATGATGAATTGGGAAGATGAGATGTGGAGATTAAGTGCAGACTACTGTACAGACTTGTACTGTAACACAAGAGAGAAAATTATGCAGGTAGGGTGAAAAAGGCAGAATTCTAGCACATTGAAAAGGGGGATTCCAGTTCATTAAATATAGGGCTGTCAGAAGCTCACAGATTTTATGACAGCATAGTAAAGATAAATAGTTATAAAGACCCTTTCTGCTCAGTGAGAAAATTCCTAGCTACTGAAATGCTTTTTGCATTTGTGGATGGATGGTCCTTGCTGAATAAAGCTCAAATGAAGGCATGTCAGGTCTCTTCATCTGCTGTGAATGATTTTAAAGGGAAATGGTATATTTATTCTATGTTGTTTTCTCAAGAAATGTGGTAGGCAATTTAAAATCTCCTGACATTTTCTGATAAAGCAGCATCATGGAAATGCGTGTTTCATATTAATAAGGATTAGGGTTTAATTCAAAATGCAGTGTTTATTGTCAAATTGAATGCTGAACAAACTTTATTAAATAGTTAAATACTTACTATACCACACAGTCACTGATCAGGAGATGTTGAATTAAATGAGCTATTTGGCCTCAACAACTTCTTAAAATAGACAATGACGCAAATACGCTCTAAGATTATTATCATAGAACTATAGTAGAAAATAAGGGTTGACCCTTTGCATAGACTAATAGATTAGTGATGCCTTATACATGAGAGGGTACTACATAATGTGAGTGTCAGAAGGCTGTTTAGACAAGTATATAAACGTCACAGTTTAGGAAACATTAAAAACAGAGACATTTTTAAAACTGTCAGGTCATAGGAAATTTTGTTAGGCTTAAAATTGTTTAGACTGGTGGGAGTCATAAGCTGACTAATTTTATGTCAACTAGAGCCATTTGGGAAAATGGAACCTCCACTGAGAAAATCTCCTCATGAGATTGGGTCTGTATGTAAGCCTCTAGTGCATTTCCTTGGTTGATAAACTGTGACAACAATAGGCTAGTAGTCCTGGATGTTATAAGAATAAAAGACAGAGAAAGCTAAAAAATAGTGGTCCAGCAAACTGAACTCCAATGGTCTCTGCACCTGCTGCTCCCTCTGGGTCACTGACCTGACTTACTTTCTGTCCTAACCTCCCTCAGTGATGGAGTGGGACAGAGAGCCCTAATTAGAAATTAATCCTTTCCTCCCACACTTGCTTTTGGTCATGATGTTTTATCACATCAATAGAAATGCAAAAATGCAACATAAATAGGTAGGTAGAGACCATAGTTAACTAGCAGATAGCATAATATGTTATACTAGCACATAAACCAAACACCTTTCTGATTGCCCAGCTGTGCACATGTTGTTTTCAACCGCATAAAACATAACTATTGGTGATCACAATAGTTTTGCGGTCATTTATTTTTAATTTTCTGAGTAGAATTTAGGGAACCAAATTCATGCCAGTCCCTGAAAATAAAAGAAAAATGCTCTTAGGTATAAAATGTGTGACATATGTTTAATACGCACACACATCAATTTTATGTTATCATTAATACTTTAACTATTCTAAGTGATAATTGATCAAAAAGAGTATTTGAGGCATATTTGAGATGCTGAATCATGAAGAAAAGCTATTTTCCTTAAAACCTCTCCATGTGGAAATCCATTACTGTACTCAAGTTGCAGCTATAAGGTTTATATATGCAATAAATGTCTTTCTTGTAATTTTTTCACAAGAATGTAGTGTGCCAATGCTTTGCATGTGCCTTGATTCGTCAAGGAAATAGAAACTCTATGCAATTTCCATTGTTTTCTAATGAAACTCGTTGTAGATAGTCTTAAAACATTTAGGTATTTAATAACAGAAATAAAACAAACAAACAAAAAAAGAAAACAAAACATTTGCGAATATCCACATTAGAAACCGTTAAAATTCAAACCTTTATGTTTTCTTTAAGGAAAAAAGAAAGAAGCAAAGAATAGAAAATGAGGAGAGGAGAAAATCTGACAAATGTCAACTAGTTTCTCAAACTGACTAGAGAATAAGAAAGGGAAAAGGAACTTTCTGTGTACATGCAGATCCACAGGGACTGTTTTTCCCCTGTGGTGGCGATAGCTCTATTTTTCTTTTTTTGTCTGTTCAATGGAGCAAGCTGATGTGGACACAGTGAAGCAGAAAGTATCCTTAAGCCACCAAATTTGCTGCTGCTGTGTAGACTCTACTGCAGAGATCAGCTCAGTCAGTTGGTAGGCCTAGGAATTTGTGAAGAGCCAAGGGTAATTACTGTAGGAGTTGTAATAAACAGCTGTTGCATATTTCAGTAATATCTTAGAAATAAAACACACAAGAAACTACTAGGTGAAACTTCTTTAAACGTTTCTCTCTTTGAAAGTAACATCTTCCATAATATTTCCATTTGTACCTAGGAACTCGATCATAGATATTATATGATCTTCAACATATGTACTTCAACATAACAGGGATGACTTTAGGGTTTGTAAACAAGTTAACAATGCAATAATAATACAAATTTGCCCTTAACTATATTCACATTCAAGGTCTACATACAGTCCTGTTTAGTTTTAAAATGCTGTCATAACATAAACTAAATATTTAAATGAAATATAAATATATGATTGGTTGAACAGAAATATAAAACTAATAAAATTCTAATAATGTCATGTTTCAATAAAATTAAAAATTTACTGAGTACAAAGTTAGGTTATTCAATTCCTCTTTCAATGTTAAGACCTATTAAATCATTGATCAGAGACTTGAATATGCCCTTTGTGATGTGATAAGGTATTTCTTTAAGGGATGCTTTATTTTTGTGGTTTGGAGTGGGTTAGAAAGATCTTTGCCAACAATAGAATGAATACAGAGGAAAAAAATAGAAAAGCAAAAACTAAAAATCCTGAGACTCTACTTATTTTTCTCCCAACCTCTACCTTTTTTGACCTCCTTCTGAGGGTGTATGAGGATGTAAGCTGTCTTCACAAACATGCAGGAACATACAGACATTTGTTAGTAGAGAATCAGACGTGATCTCTACAATGGAACAACTAAGTTTCACGGCAAACTCTAAAGATTTCTGAGAATAAAAAGGACTCTTAAATTCAAGATCAAATTAATATTAGACAATTAGTAGTGGTGCTACCCACCCCAACCACTGACCGAACATTTGAATATTGATTAATACAAGTGTAAGGTGGCTTTTCCAAATACCACCATTATTCAATGATTGTTTCCAAAGCTGGAGGTAACTGAACTGGTAATTTACTTTGTTCAATAAAAATGATTTTGTGAGCCCCCATCTCTCTGCCCACATATTTTAGTTCATGCTATCTTTCCCTGATTCCTACCTGCCCAGAGCCCACAAAGTATGACTCCAAAAAAGACTTGTAGGAAAACCTCTTAAACTAAGCCTTGTAGCTGCTGATGTATTATAGCAAAACCTCTTTAATCTGTCTGTATTTGTAGCTGTATTCATACTTTCATTTCCACATATATGAGGTATAGTAAACTTTTCATTAAAATATTTAAGATATAATAAGCATTTCAAGAGGCCTTCAATTTTAAAAATCATGCACCCAAGCACATGTCTTTGTTTAAACAAACTTTTTTTGTCAACCTATTACACTGTTCATGAACTTCTACTAACCAAACAAAGAAAAGCTTCTGAGCTATGTTTGGGCCAATGCAAATAATGGTGATGATGATTAATAATGAAAATTCACAAAGTCCTTTTTTTAATTCATAATAAAATATAAGCTAGAAATACATGAGGAGGTAGGTGAGATGGTTCAGGTGCTTACTGTCTAGCATAATGATCTGAATTCAAATCCCAAAAAACACAGGGTAGAAGGGACTTAAAACTCCTGCATTTGTTCACTCACCTACACACTACAAGCAAAATAAATGAATATATAAATTATAATGATGGACCAGCATTTGCATAGAAAAAACAGATCAGTTTGCCCCTCCTATCTTCTTGTACATCAAATATAATATTCAGTGAATCTTCTTTGTTCAGAAAAATACATTATCTTCAAGGAAATTCAGCTATGAGTTTGTCCTTGGGAATTATATTTTGCATAAGGAATCCTCTTGGATTAAGCTGGAGCCATAGGCCACAGAATGTATTTAATTTTTCTTTCTACCATATTACTTGTTATTGGGCTTATTATCCTATTTATTCTTACTTCATCTTTGGTATGGAATATCCCCATTTAGGCTCCTGTGCTAAAGGTTTAGTCCTCAGACTGTAGCTCTAGGTGGAAGGAGAAGAAACTATATAACGTATGTCTCATTTGTCGGAAGTAGATGATCAGGGTAATATCCTTGAAGGTAAGTGTTTTCCTGGACCGCCTCTCACTTTCTCTGCTTACTATCAGAAGATGAGCAACTTTTGTCTAGCTCACTTTCCTCTCTACAGTGCTCTACCTCACCACAAGTGACCAGTTACTAAAACCATGAGCCCAAACAAACTTTTTCTCATTTTCATTAACGTCATGGAGGTCATTAGTCAAGACAACAGAAAAATTACTAATACGCTCATCTCATCTCTAGTAATAATCTTTTTTTTTAATCAAAAGAGTTTATAAAAAACAAGTTTGACTAAAACCTATACATCATTACAGGAATCATGGCCAATATGATAAAGGATGTTGCAAACTGAAGGGCAGGAAGATATTGACAAAGATAGATGAAGACTTCTTGCAACAAGAAGATGTTTTCTTAGTCTATGAATCTTTGTTTTCTTTTCACTTCTTTTTTAAATTTATATATTTTTTATTTAAATAATTAATTCACATTACATCTTGGTTGTTATCCCTCACTTGTTTCTTTCCACTCCTCCTTCCCTTTCTCTTTCACCATATCCCCCTCCCCTAGGTCTGTGACAGAAGGGAACCTTCTCCCCCACCATATGATCACGGCCTATCACGTTTCATCCTGGTAGCCAGCTTACCCTTCCTCTGAGTACCACCACCAGGCCTCCCCACCAAGGTGAAGTGGTCAAATAGTGGGCACCAGATTGATGACAGAGTCAGTGCCAGCTCTCCACACACCTGTGGAGAATATGCTGTCCCTTGGCTACATCTGAATAGGGGGGTCTAGGTTTACTGTACGCGTTGTCCTTGGTTGGTACAATAGTTTGTGCAGGGCACCCTGACGCTTCATCCGCCAGCCTTGATAATCTTCCTGTAGGGTTTCAGCACTTTCTGGGTCCTTTTATTTCCCCATTCTCCCATACTTCTCTCACCTGGAGTCCCAATAGAAAGTCCCAGCATCTATCCCAATCATCCACTGAGTGAAGACACTCAGAGGACATCTATGTTGGGATTGTATCCAATTATAAGTAAATATATACCACGTGTATCCCTTTAAAGCCTGATCCCAGTCTCTCACTTCTTTCCTCCTACACAGCCTCACACCCCCTAGCTGCTGCTCCTCCCGTCTTCTCAGAGATCCCTTCCAAAGACAAGGAACAGACTCAGAGACAGTCCATACTCCGATTATTAGGAGACCCACATAATGCCCAATCTGCACATCTGTTACATATATACAGGAGACTGAGGTCATGCCCACCATGTTCTTTGATTAGTGCTTTATTGTCTGTGAGACACTATGGGCCCAGGTTAGTTTACTCTGTAGGTCTTCTTGTAGTGTCCTTGATTCCTTAGAATTCCTCAATTTCTCTTCCTATCCTTTCACAACATGCACTGCGCCCCGCCCAAGTCCGCCTACTGTTTGGCTGTGGGTATCTGCATCTGTTTTTGTTTTGTTTTTAAGCTACTGGATAAAGACTCTCAGAAGACAATTATGCTAGGCTCCTGTCTGTAAGAATAGCAGAGTATCATAATAGTGACAGGACTTGTCTCTCTCCCATGGGGTAGGTCTCAAGTTGGGCCAGCCATTGGTTTGCCATTCCCTCAATCTTTGCTCCATCTATATCTTCACACTGGTTGTAGGCAAGACAAATTTTGGATTCAAGGTTTTTGGATGGGTTGGTGTCCGTCTTTGTCCCCTGCTAGTTCCCCCTGGCTACAGGAGGTGACAACTTCACACTTCATGTTTCCTGCTACTAAGATTCTCATATAGAGGTCACACCCACAGTATGAGTCTCTTTTAAACAAAGAAAAAGACTAAGCTGGGCGTGGTGGCGCACGCCTATAATTCCAGAACTCGGGAGGCAGAGGCAGGTGGATCACTGTGAGTTCGAGGCCAGCCTGGTCTACAAAGCGGGTCCAGGGCAGCCAAGGCTACACAGAGAAACCCTGTCTTGAAAAACCAAAAAAAAAAAAAAGAAGAAAGAAAGAAAGAAAAAGACTTGGCTTTTTTCATACATGCATTTCCCAATAGTAGGCATTCAGTAAACTTTTGATGTGTAAATAGTACTCTCTTTTGGGACTCAAATTACTATCCCTGTTGCTCCTTATTATTTTAAAGGTTGTCAGTTGTGAGAGAAACATAGCTGGGAAGACCATGAGTTCAAAGTCGTCTGGGCTGTACCTTTGAGCTGTGAGATGGCTCCAATGAGAAGGGCTTGTTGGCAAGCCTATCAACTGGGATCAGTCTTCAGGTCCCTTAAATAAAAACAAGAATATATTTCCAATGTGTAGTCTGACCTCACTGACTCACTGTGGCATTTCTCCTCTCTTCACCAAAATATGAAGACAAACTTACAAGTAACATACCATGTTTTCTTTTTCATAAAGGAAAAACAAACTACTCAGTCTTTTTATGATCACTTCCCCAAGCCAAACACATTCTTCTTCTGTATACTCAAATGAAACTTCTTTCTCTTTAATTTTTTTTCTCAAATACGGTGTTATTAAAGTGGACCTACACAAAATTAAAAGCAATATAACATACTAAAATTACACTCTGTAAAGGGTAAATTATAGTATATTTATTTTTGAATTTCATGTCAGTCTGAAGTGTTAAAATGAAATACCATACAGGGTAGCTGTACATAAATAGAATTCCTATTTCAGAGTTCTGAGGCTTGGTGACAGACTGGGCCATTGGAGGTGTTAGTGCCTACTGAGTGTTCACTTTCTTAACAGGTAGTGTCTTTCATCCTGTACCAATGTTACAAGAGAGGAGAAAGCTCATTTGTTATGTATTTAGTAAATATACTAATACTATTCATGACATTTGTAATTATATCACTTCATCACCTATAATTCATTCTCATCACCTTCTAATAAGAGCATATTATTGAATGCTTGTCACTATTTGGATTTGAGATGATTCACTCAGTGTTTAGAATAATATGACAAGAGAAATTCCATAATATTTAAGATTTGGTATGTATCACATTTGATATATATTTTAAATATCATAATGTTAGCTTCATTTGCTGATTAGAATTCATGATACGCAAACATTTAAAATTTCAATATTATTAATATTCTAGGAAATGATAATCAAGAGAATAATGCAATACCATTTAAACTGAATCAACTGGAAAAATGAAATCATGATAATGGCAAGCATTAAGGAGCATGTTTGGCATAGAAATGCATTTGCATTAGTTAGAGTAGAAATTTTGCAAGAGTTTGATAATGGATGGACCTTATTTCCAAAGTTTAACTTTACATATATTAACATGTAGTTATTTTATTTTAGTTCAAATTATGAACAACAATCTTCTTATCATATTCACAAACTCAATAAAATGGTACATCAGGTAAAAATTATTAATGACCAAATAAATTAAAAGCTTGATTTTTATTCACAATGAATAAACATTTTTGTTTATATGTGGGTAAAAGAAAAAAGTGCTTATAGCCTATGTGCTCAAAGATCATTTATGACATCTTTGAACACTAGTTTAGAGTATTCATACTATATTTTTAACTTTTTAAAGTACTAATGCATGGTGATTTGGAGCTTTTTATCTTCTAGTAATTTCTTTAAATTTTAAAACAATTTTTAAAAGGTGACAAAGTATTAAAAGCCTCTAGGCAATATTCTGTAATACTAAAAGTGATAATTAAAACAACTTTCATGGTTCCATTTTATAAACAATGAGAGTGGACTTTACAAATAATGATTAACTCTAAAATAAAGATATGTGTATTCAAAATATACATTGCATTATTTATCATGCCAATAACAAAATTTAGCTTTTGTTATAAGAATTATAATAATTTAGGCATATGAAATACAGGAAATATGGTATTTAAAATATTTAAATGAAGAAATCTCAATGATAGCAAGAGAAAGTTTTGAGAAGAACTGGATGTACTGTGAGTTTTAAAGTAACCTACAAAATGTGTAGTTTTGAATATACAACAATAGAGGCCATTAACGATGGTTAAGTAACAGAATAGCATATAATAAAACAAATATAAGTAAGACTTAGAATGCACTTTGTCATGATTTCTGACAACTCTTAGGTTATATTTGACAACAAAATTCTCATATATCCCTATTGTTTGGTTAAAGCAACGTGATAGAATATAGAAGTTACACAATATGGTTTATTGCCCCTATGTACCCAGAGGCAGAGTTACCCGCTGCTTCAGGGCACAAACCAATCAGTATTTTCTGGTGACCTAAGTAAAATAATGGAAAACATGCTTGTCATTTTGTATTTAGCCTGTATTTTTAATGTAAAATGTTGACATTTATTTGCATGTATTTAAATACAGATATGGATATGTGAATTATTTTATCACCATAGCAATCTGCTCTGAGAAATGGGAAATGTTTTGCCTGTTTCACTATGAGGCCATTAATGTTAGGGTTCAGCATACTGTCAGTAATTTTAAGTTGTAGAGATGCATGGACTTGAATTAATATATAATACATTAATATACACTTTCTTTCACCCATGTTAGACTATCTTTCATCATTGTAACTAAATATTTAAGCAAAGTATCTTAAAGGCAGAAATATTGATAGGAACCATGATTGCAAAGGGCTCATGGCATGGCTGGCTTAACTATTGTTAGACTTATAATGTTGTAAAACATTTGGCAAAAGGAATCTTGTTGAGATAATACTGTTCACATCATGTTAGCATTGAAGTAGCAAAAAGGAAGGGAGAAAAGAAAGACTGGAGAGAGGGGGCAGGAGGGATAGGAGGAGAGAGAGAGACAGAGACACAGAGAGAGACAGAGACAAAGACAGGGACACAGAGAGACAAACAGACAGAGAGACAGAGAGACAGAGACAGAGAGAGATTGAAAAGGAACCAATGGCTGCTTCCTTGGTCACACCCTAAAACGACCCACTTTTGATCATTAGATACCAAACTCCAAGAGATTTACAACATCCCAATAATGCTCAAGATTGTAGCCAACATTTTTGGGAGACTTTTCAGATTCTAAAATCAAGACTACTTTGGTCTTAGTAAATATTTTTTTTCAGGAGACATTTTCAGTTATTTGACTTGTGATCATTTCTTAGCTTTCTAAAATGGAATATCAAAAGGGTGGGGGGGGTTAGAAATGTCTGTAGAGAGATGGGTAGGTGGTTCAAGGAAAGTATTGTGGCTGAGCTGGGGAACTGCAATTCCCCATGAAGAGCTAATATAAATGTCTCTACTTTTATCACATGTGAAGAAGCCTCAAGAGCAAACTAAATACTCAAAATGATAAGTTCCTGGTTCAATGATAGACCCTGTCTTAATAGCATAAAGGTGAAGAATGACTGAGGAAGCTCACAACATAGATCTCAGTTCTCTATGTGCGTGTACACACACATATTCCAAACACTCACACACATGAACACAAATACAAACAGGCTTCACATTCCCAGCTTTGCACAATGACCTTCTTAGCCTCTATGCAGGGACATCCCTCACACACACAGCCTCAGAAACTTTTCTTAGCCACAGGGAGAGATTCCATAATTCCTCTTCTGTATCCTTGATTCTAAAGCCAGGATCAATTATATGACATAAAATTTGAGTAAATGTGTTTAAACTGCACAAGGTAAGTTGCTATAAAACCTGACACTTTTTCATCACCGTAATGAAATCAAAGAGAATTTCTACACTGACCAAGTATGACTAGCCACAGTCATAATAAAGGTACATTAAAATTAGAGCATAGAATGTTCATTAGGACATCCTTGATACTTGAATAGGAATGTGAATAAATGACATGCAAAGATAAGAGTTTCACATTCAAAATATACATTATACTATACTAAAGAAAAAAACTTCCACTCTAAGCAATCTGAGAAAATTTGAATATTCTAGCTATAGGATCTTTCTCATTGACACAATTATTAGATTTTTCTTGATAAACATCTGTCTTTCTATTTAATATTCCTTAAAAATATGTTTAATAATTTATGCATTTATACTGTGAATATGATATATTCTCCATCTTCCTATAATAGCCCCTAAACTCCTCATCATGTCACCCCAAACTTCAACTACTTTTGAAAGCCAGCAACTAAGTCTGATTGGTGTTACTTATGTATGCATGGTGCTTGGCCAATCATCAGAGCCTGAATAACAAACCAGTGTCCATATCCTAATGAACAATTTTCTCTGTTCCTCACCTAGTACATACTACTCCAATACCTTTTCAATATTGGTTGGCAGCTAGGGATCATTGACTCTATTGAAAACAGTATTTGAATAACTTCATCTGTGTAGGTGTTGTGCCAGTAATCATAACCACTCTCAATTCATAATTGCAATTTCTATGTCATGCTCAAAAGAGAACATTTCACAGTACTCTTTCACACCCTTTGTGTCCCAGTCAGGGTTTTAATGTTGTTAGGAGACATCAGGGCCCATGGAAACTCTTATAAAGAAAGCACTTAGTTGTAGACTTCATACAGTTTCTTATCTTCAGGGCATAGGCACTTCAGCGTGCGGGAAGGCATGGTACTAGAAACAGTGCCTGGGAGTTCTGCATCAAAATACCCAGATCTAGACAATGGTCAGAACAGTCTCCACACTTGAGTGGAGAGTGGGGTATGACTTTCTCATGTACTCTGGTGCCTCACATTTGACCATGTCCCCTGGATGGGGAGACCTGGTGGCACTCAGAGGAAGGACAGCAGGTTACCAAGAAGAGACTTGACCCTATGAGCATATACAGGGGGAGACAATCCCCCACAGAAACAGTCATAGGGGAGGGGAATATGGGGAAAATGAGAGGGAGGGAAGAATGGGAGGATACAAGGGATGGGATAACCATTGAGATTTAACAAGAATAAATTAATAAAAAAAAAATCTGCTGGCAGCAGGAAAAGTAAGACACTGGACATGGCTTGAGCTTTGAAACTCCAAAGCCCACACCCAGTGACATACTTCTTTCAAACAGGCTACATTTACCCCAACAAGGTCACACCTCCTAACCATTCTCAGGCCGTGGCACTCCCTGATGACCAAAAAAATCAAATATATGATCCTATGGTAGCCATTCTTATTCAAACTACCATGCTCATATTTCCTTATTACTGAAAACTGAGAGCCCTCATATCTCTCCTGAACTTAAATATCCTAATCAGGGCACCATGAGTTAATTGACCCCAAACTTCTTTTTACTGTTTCTTGTTTTTTTTTTTTTTTTTTTTTTTTTTTTTTTTTTTGCATTATAACCTATTGCAAAGCTGTCTTTTCTATACTAAAAAGTATTAGAAAATTCTGGGATAGGAATTAACTAAACTTTTCATAGTTTAAGTAATTTGACTTGAATTAGATGTGTCAAAATATGAGACTATGGGAGTATGGAACTAAGCACAAATCCTATCATTGCAGGTTCGTTCAGAATAAGTTAATTGACATCTCCATTATTAAGTTATTTTTCCAGTAGCTCAACAGAGTGCTAGGCATTACTGTGTCAAATATAATTAGATGTCGATTCTGTCAAAGCTATAATTAATAATAATAAAAACAGCTATGCTTGTTCATTTTCTATTTCAGTGCCTATTTAGTTTAATTTTCAAAATAATTCAAAAGGCAGACATTATTATTCGGTTTTATTTAAAGGATCTGTCACCAAATGTCATAACTAAGTTTTATATCTGGTACAGTCATGTGACTGGACTGCTTACAGTGAGTAATGGGAAATGCTGTGTGGCTAGTGGGCAAAAAGGAGAGTGAGGATCAGTTCTTCAGAAGCCATGTCTGCCTTTCTTGACATAAAATGGATGTCTGTCTCTCCTATATATATAATAGTCATTAGTTGGGAGGAGGTTGTATCAATCAGGGATCTTCAGGAAATCAAAACCTCTTCAGAATTTACAAAAAGAAGAGAGTCAACATATTAAGTTATACATTTTAGGAAAACATGGAATGAGCCAGAAGAGGAAAATGTCAGTGAAAATTGCAAATTATTTAGCAATCAGAAAGTTATTGTTTTGCAGTTTTACTTTTTTTTTGAAGCTAACTCTTTTTGACTGGACTGTGTTGCCTGTAACATGAGCACTACGTGTTTGTGAATGCTTGAAGCTGCCCAGGACCCCTGTTTTCTATTTTACCATAAGTCTGCTTTCCTTTGGGAGTGTTGTTTTATTATTTTCAGAATTCAACCCTGATCTCACTTTAAATGGAGGAAGAGAGATAGAATTTTTATATACTCTGCTTTTGTGACAAGGACAATGTTAACAAGGGGATTTGTAAGTCATGGAAAGACAACTAGCACTGGAAACAAAAGAAACAAAAACAAAAACAAACCCAAACCCCAACCCATAGTCACTGAATCCATTTAAATGTCTAAAGTCTTGTGCAAATCAGTTTTAAAGTGCCCCTTGTGATTAAGTATCACACCAACGAAAAGAATAATTTTTAATCAACCAACTTCTTGATCAAGTCTCTGATATGTAATATTTTCAACTTTGGAAAGAATGAGAAACTCTCTGAAGTTGCCATGATCTGTAGTGACTGTGGAATCCTGTGGATATAAAACATGAGTGGCATCATTTTGGCTAGGGCACTGATGCTGCTTTGTGGTAGTAAATCAACTTGTGGTTCTTGTCCGTAACATGTGCTTTCTTCCTTCTGGGTCCTGATGACTCAAGACTTACCAGATAAATTCATATTCAAGCGCTGGGGTTACATTTCACACATTTGGACATGTGTTTTAGTTCTTTCAGCAGTACAATTAATTCACAAATGTAATATGTCCTGAAGTTAGTTGTTCATATTAAATTTACATTGCTTTCTTCATGTATGGATGTTTTTTCTTTTTCTTTTATCTTTTTTTTCCTTTTAGATATAATTTCCAAGACTTGTTCCTTATTTACCTTTCTTTCTTTTTTATTTTTATTTTATTATTTACATAAGTAATTTATTCATATTACATTTCAATTATTATCCTCTCACTTGCAACTTCCCATTCCCCTCTCCCTCATTCTTTCACCCTATTCTCCTCCCCTAGGTCTGTGGTAAAAGAGGACCTCCTCCCCTACCATATGATCACAGCATATCAAGTCTCTTCCTGGTAGCCTGCTTACTCTTCCTCTGAGTGCCACCAGGTCTCCCCACCAGTGAGAAGTGGTCAAATAGGGGCCACCAGAGCACCATGACCAAGGCAACATCTTTTAAAGAATGTTTCATTTGAGGCTAACAGTTGCAGAGGACCGATGTCCATGATTATCATAGCAGGGGATTTAATAGCAGGCAGGCATGGTGCTGGAGCCATAGCTGAAAGATTACATCTTTATCTTCAAGTAGAGGCAGGGAGAGAGAGAGAGAGAGAGAGAGAGAGAGAGAGAGAGAGAGAGA
>OU015747.1:13452000-13469750 GCA_907169655.1 Acomys percivali | reverse complement strand
CATTAGGTGCATCTGTTCTCTGTAAGTTCTTCAGAAACACATAGATCACAACTTTATTTGCATAATTCTCTGAAAAATCAATAATGCTGCAGTCAAACATTTCTTATTTTAAAATTCTTTGAGGTAACATGTTTGTTTCTATGTAGAGATAATCACAGATATGTCAGTCAATCAAGGTTTCAATTTGTCTATGAAATTACAAGGAACTCAATTTTAGTTATTACAGCTCTCTCAATTAACAAATCATGACTTAAACAACTTTTAGAAGTTAATTTTTATTGTTGAATTCCTAACCACATTTTCTCATAAACATGAAATAAATTTTGGTTAACTTAAAAAACTATTTGGTAAAATATTATGAGTAAATTCAACTCATAATCAAGATGTACTGAATCAAATTATATTAGATGCTTAAAAATACTGTCAAAATAGATTTGAGCTATTCATGAAACTGAGAGGATTCACTCTTCTTAATTACCTGGAAAAATATCACATGTCTCTTGCTACTTTGGTGAGGCTTCAACAAACTGACTCTCCAAGCACCTACAGGCATGCAGTGTGCTCTGGGTGTCCAATTTTTATAAGCTATATCTCATGCAAGTTTGAAGTTTCATAATTTTAACTTGTAGGGCTCTTGTAGGCAAACCCTTCCTCATATTTTTGTATGTGACTCCAACAAAATTCATTGTTTCAACAGTAACAACAACAGCAGCAGCAACAACAACAACATAATAACATACAATATACTTTTAAATATTTATGTTTATTTTTAAACATGGTCTCTTTGAGTTCTTTAGACTGGCTTTATTTTCACCATTTGTTGAAAATGGACTTTTTTCTCATATAATATATATCCTAGAGTGGTTTCCCCTTTCTCTTATTTTTCAAAAAACTCCTCACTTTCCCTCTCATCTGGATCTACCCACTTCCTGTATTTCACTACAAAACAAACTTGATTCTGAAGTGAAATAATAAGTAAAATAAGTTGATAAAATAAAAGCTAACACATCTGAATATAACTAAAAGAACAAACAGAAGACAAAAAGCCAAGAAAAGACACAAGAAACACATATAGACTCAGAGACTTCATTTTCCCATTCAGAAATCTCTTACGCGCTCTGGGCTCAAAATTCGCTCTGCCTGCCCCTCTCTGGCCTGGCCCATCAGGGACATAGACAGTGAAGAGCAGTGAGTTGGACGCTGGCCACAACCCACATTAGCTGCCATCCCTGTGGCCTGTGGGACAACTGAGAAGCTTTGAGATTAGATCTGTCTGTGTCCACTTCCCATCAGCCTGAACTACCCAAACACAAAGCAAGAAAGTTGCACAGGAGGCCTGTGGGACACCTGTGAAGCCTTGGTCTCAGATCTCCACCCACTTCTCTCTGGCATGGATGATCTGGGTCACAGACAGCAGGTCTCCTTAGCAGAGGTGAGTCGGACACAGGCCACATACCATATTGTGCACCATACCAACGAGGCCTGTGAGGCACCAAAGCAGCTTTCAGCTTGGAGCTCTCGCTTTCTTGCCCATCTCCTACCTAACCCAACTGGGACACAGACAGGGAACCCAACAGAATTGAACTGGGTGCAGACTCCAAGACCCTTTGTCTGCCATCCTGAGAAGGCCTCTGGGGGTCCCTAGCAAACAGCTGTCATCTTGGAGCTCTCTTCATCTGCTCCCAATCTGCCTGGTGCACATGGAACACAGACATCAATTTCATAGACAACTAGATAGCTAGATGTCAGTCCAAGAACACAAGTAACACAACTCAGAGACATAGGACACCATCAAAACCCAGTGGTCCTACCACAGCAAGCCCTGGAGATACTAGCACCCCCAAAGTGCAATAAGAACACTTTAAATCTGAAGTGATGAAAGTGATAGAGTCCTTGAAGGTGAAAAATAAATCTCTCAAAGAAATACAGGAAAATACATCCAAACAGTTGAAAGAACTTAATAAAATCCTATAAGGAATTACAGAAAAATGCAATCAAATAGGATAAAGAAATGACTAAAATTGTTCAAGACCAAAAAATGAAATTAAAAACAACAAAGAAAACACAATCTGAATTGGAAAACATATGAAAGCGAACAAGAACTGTAGCCACAAGCAGCACAGACAGAATACAAGGGATGGGAGAGAGAATCTCAAGTATAGAAGATACTATTGAGGTTATCAATACATCAGTAAAAGAAAATGTTAAACTAAAAAGGTCCTGACACAAAATATCCAAGAGTTCTGGGACACTATAAAAAGACCAAACCTAAGAATAATAGGGGTAGAAAAAGGAGAAGACTTCAAGCTCCATGGTCCAGAAAACATTTTCAGCAAAATCATAGAAGAAAATTGCCCTAACCTAAACAAAGAAATGCCCATAAGCATACAAGAAGCCTACAAAACTCCAAATAGATTAGACAAGAAAAAAAATCCTCCTGTCACATAATAATCATACAGAACAAAGAAATAATATTACAAGCTGCTAGAAAAAAAACCACCAAGTCGCATATAAAGACAAACCTATCAGAATTACACCTGACTTCTCAACAGAGAATATGAAAGCCAGAAGGGCCTGACAGATATCATGCAAACACTGAGAGACCACAGAGTCCAACCCAGACTACTATATCCAGCAAAACTTTCAATTACCACAGATGGAGAAAACAAGATAGTCCATGACAAAAACAAGTTTAAACAGTACTTAGACACCAATCCAACCCTCCAGAAGATATTAGAAGGAAAACTTCAACCCAAGGATGCTAACTACACCCAAGAAAACACCGGAAATAAATAACCACACATCTGCAAAACCAAAAGAAAGGAAACATACACACACAGCCACACACAACCACAAAACACATACATACACACACACAACACACAAATACTCTACCACCAACAACATAAAAACACAAGACTAAAAATCACTGGTCATTAATATCTCTCAAAACCAATGGCCTCACCTGCCCAATAAAAAGACACAGGCTAACAGAATGGATGCAAGAATAGAACCTTTCATTTTGCTGCATACAAGAAATACAACTCAGCAATAATGATAGACATTACCTTAGAGTAAAGGGCTGGACAAAGATATTCCAAGTAAACAGACCCAAGAAGCAAACTAGAGTAGCCATTCTAGTGTCTAGTAAAATAGACTTTCAACCAAAATTAATCAAAACAGCTGTTGAAGGAAACTTCATGCTCATTAAAGGAAAATACACCAAGATGACATCTTAGTCCTGAACATCTATGTCCCAAATGCAAGAGCACCCACTTCTGTAAAAAAAAAATTACTAAAGCTTAAACCATACATCAAAACTAACATATTACTTATGGAAGACTTCCACACCCCATTCTCCCAAATAGAAATACCATTGAGACATAAACTAAATGGAGAAATAATGAAACTAATAGACATCTTGGATCAAATAGACTTATCTACAGAACATTTCACACAAACACAAGAGAACATACCTTGTTCCAAACACCTCACAGACCTTTTCCAAGCTGACCTTGTACATGGTCACAGAGAAAACCTCATCAGATACAAGAAAATATAATTAAGTCCTTGCACCTTCTCACACCAGCATATATTAAAGCTGCAACTCAACAACAACAGAAACAACAGAAAACCTACAAACTCATGGAAACTGAGAAAGTCCCTACTCAAGGACCTCTTAGGCAAGGAAAAAAAAAAAGAAATTAAAATCTTCCTAGAATGCAAGGAAAATAAAGGCACAACATATCCAAACTTATTAGGCACAATGGGATACAGTGCTATGTGAAAAGTACATAGAACTAAGTGCTTTCAAAAAGAAACTGAAGATATCTCATATTAGCTACTTAACAGCATACCTGGAAACTCTAGAAGAAAATGAAACCCGACTAACTCAAGAGAAGTAAATGCCTGGAAACAATCAAATTCAGGACTGAAACCAATAAATTAGAAACAAAGAGAACAATTCAAATAATCAACAAAACTAAGAGCTATTTCTTTGAGAAAATCAACAATATAAACAAACCCTTAGCCAAACTAACTAAAAGTCAGAGGAAGCATTTTCAAATAAACAAAATAAGAAATGAAAAGAAAGACATAATAACAGGCACTCAGGAAGTCCAAAGAATCATTAGGTCTTACTTCAAAAGCTTATATGCCACAAAATTTGAAACTCTCCATGAAATAAACAATTTATTTGATAGATACCAATTACCAAAATTGAATCAAGATCAAGTAAGCAAATTAAATAGTCCTATATTGCTTAAGGAAATTGAAGCAGTCATCAAAAGTCCCCAAATCAAAAGAAGACCAGGGCAAGATGGAATCAACACTGAATTCTACCAACCCTTCAGTGATGGTCTAATACCATTCCTCTTCAAACGACTCCACAACATAGAAACAGAAGGAACAATAGCAAACTCTTTCTATGAGGCCACAGCCACCTTGATACTTAAAGCTCACAAAGACCCAACAAAGAAAGAGAATTTCAAACCAATTTCCCTTATGAACATTGATGCAAAAATACTCAATAAAATACTCACAAACTGAATCTAAGAACACAACAAAAATATCATTCACCATGACATTTGATCAACTTTGTTAAAAGCACCTTTACTCATAAGAGCCAGACTCTGGAAACAACCTAGATGTCCCATGACCAAAGACTAGATAATGAAAATGTGGTATATTTACACAATAGAATACTACTCAGTTATTAATAACAAGGAAATCTTGAAATTTGCAGCCAAATGTATGGTACCAAAAAAGATCATCCTGAGGTAACCCAGACACAGAAAGACATACATGGTTTATACTCATTTATAAACAGATATTAGCCAAATAATACAGGACAAACACACTACAATACACAGACCCAAAGAAACTAAATAGCCATGAAGACCCTACAGAGAGTGATTTATTCTCATTTAGAAGTACAAACAGAATAGACACTGGATGCATTTGAAGAGAAGGAACAGGAAGGGAGCCTACCATAGAGGTCCTCTGAAGGAGTCCACCCATCAGGAGACCCAAGCAGATGTTGAGACACACAGCTTAAGTTCAGGATAGAGCTCAGGGAGTTATGGAAGAGTTGGAAAATAGACAGACCTGGAATGGTCAGGAGTTAACCAAGGAGACAATGAATCTGGGTGGAGGAAGGGGGTGCTTCATAATATGATGCACCATCCAAGGACCATGCATGGTGAGACCTAGACTCTCTGCTCAGATGTAGTAGATAGGCAGCACAGTCTCCTTGTTGGTACCATAATATGAGGAGTAGGGACTACTTCTGACATGGACTCTGGTACCCACAGGTTGATTACTTCCCTCTGGCAAGGCAGCCTTTCCAGGCCACAGAGGAAGAGGGTTCAGGCAGTCCAGATGAGACTTGATAGGCTGAAGTCAGATATTAGGGGAGGAGGTCTCCCGTTTTTGTGGACTAGGAGAGAGAAGGCGAGCGTATGAGGGAGGGAGCATGAGACTGGGAGGCAATGAGTGAGAGGGCTGCAATCAGGATGTAAAGTGAACAAATAAAACATTTTTTTAATTAAAAATAAAAACAACAACAAAAAAAAACCTAAGGAAAAAAAATTAATCTCTTAAAAACATAAACTTACATCCATAATATATGGAAAGAATCTGTCATATAAAATTATATAAATATATATTTAAAATGTATTTAGTATATATAGTTATATATAATTTACAATTATATATAATTTCCTTTCACATTTTTAAAAATAGAATTAAAAAAACAAACACAATTTTAAAATTGCTGACATGACATTATGATAAAAGGAAACTTCTGAAAGTGACACAGAGTTCATTCACCTTGTCCATCTACTGCAGGGGATTCAGCCTACCCTAAGGATTCTTTTGTTCCCTTGGTGTAAGAGCAAAAACTAAGTTGTCACTTGTAAGTAGCTCTCAGTTGAAGATAGTCTCTGGCCTGGTGGTATTTCAGGCCAGGGACAGGTCATGAGTCTATTCCTTTGAATTCTTGGACCCCCATCTGGCACACATCTTTGTGGGTCCTGGGCTTGTTGGCTCAGTCTTCCTGAGTTAATAAAGAAATTGTTCCTGTTTGTTCAGAGAACCTTCTTTACTTGGTGCCCTACCTCTCCCCTGGATCTTACGCACGCTCTGCCTACTCTTCAACAGTGTTCGCTGGTTCCCAAGGAAAGAGATTTGGTGGAGACATCCAGTTTGGGGATGATCCAAGAATCTCATCCCCTTGGTATATTGTCTGGTTGTGGGTAATTTGTTCCACTTGCTGCAGGAGGGAGCCTCTGTAATGATGTCGGAGCGAGGAGCTGATCTATGAGTACAGAAGACAGTCACGAGGGGTCATGCTATTCCTAGGCTTTATTTTTCTTTTTATTTCAGAACTATTATTTGGTTTTGCCTCACATTCTGCACTATCTGATCTCATGTTCTTGGTCACACAAAGGGGTGTCAAGTATGGTTTAAAATAATGCTGCAGCCCAAGCATCCTTGAAAGTCTTTTCTCCCCTCTCCTTCCCGCAGCAGTTGGGATTACAGGCCTGACACAGGAGGTTCAATGAAGATTTGTTTTGTTTTGTTTTGTTTGTTTGTTTTTATTTTGTTTTATTTATTTTTTTTTTTTTTAGTGTTGGAGGATTGGTGAGCAAGAAAGCAAGCAAGCAAGCCCCCCACCCCAGCACACCAGCCAGCCTTTATTTATAAACCTTGGGCAGTGGGGAAAGGTTTTCAGGGTGAAGAAGGGTGCCTGGGTATTTACTCTACATACAGTGGTTTAGTGCCTCATTTACAGGCCTTAAACTTGGTCTTATCACAAAGAGAAAACAGTACTTGATTACCCTATGGATGAGGGAATGACTTCTAGGTACTATTAAAGGTCATTTGCTGGAGGCTAGTATCCCCTCAGCATGGGGTGTGGTACTTCCAGGAATTCCTTGAGGTTGAACAAGTTCCTCATCAGAAAAGGGTGGAGTCTGTAATCTTCCATGAGGGCTATGTGACACTCCTTCCAACATCTGGGGTTGTGAGATCATGTGGAGTAGGGACCCAGCTGAGAAAAGGGAGTCCGCCTTCATGTACTGAGCACAAAACAGATATCCCGAGAAGTCAGACTTCAACCTTATCCAGTAGGGCCCCCACAGGAAAGCATTTAATTAGGGCTTGCTTAGAGTTCAGAGGTTTAGTCCATTATCATAATGGCAGGAAGCAAGGCAGACATGGTGCTGAAGAAGTAGCTTGAGAGTTCTACACCCAGATCCCCCTGCATCAGGAAGGAGAGAGCAAAGCTGGGCCTGCATTGAGTCCTTGAATCCTCAAATCCCACCCCTAGGGACATACTTACCAGATCAAGGGCACACCTTTTACCAGTGTCACTCCCTGGTAATCAAGCATTCAAATCTATGAGATTGTCCAATAATGATCACAGTCCTTCATGAAGGAAGCCAGGACAGGAACTCAAGAAAGGCAAGGACCTGAGGCAGGAACTGAGGCAGAGGCCATGGAGGAATGTGCCTTCAGATTTGTTATTCTTAAAGATGCAGTCTTTGAAAACTGTTCCTTGTGGTGTTTATAGTATAAATCTGATAAATACTCAGCTTGTATAAATCACCAAGCTGTACTCAAGTGTGGAGACTGTTCTGACCATTGTCTAGATATGGGTAGGGGTTTAAAGTTTACTGTCTGTATTGTCCTTGGCTGGTGCCTTAGTTTGAGCAGGACCCCTTGGCCCAAATCTGCCTATCATAATGCGGGATATGACTTTCACACATACTCTGGTGCCTCACATTTGACCATGTCCCCTGGAGGGGGAGACCTGGTGGCACTCAGAGGAAGGACAGCAGGTTACCAAGAAGAGACTTGATACCCTATGAGCATATACAGGGGGAGGTAACCCCCCTCAGGAACAGTCATAGAGGAGGGGAATAAGGGTAAAATGGGAGGGAGGGAAGAATGGGAGGATAAAAGGGATGGGATAACCATTGAGATGTAACAAGAATAAATTAATAAAAAAAAAATCACCAAGCTGGCGAATATTTCCTCTGGTTTCAGAAATATTATTAGCTCCTTTTTTTTTTTTTAAAGAATACACTTCATTCTCTGTTTAAAATTTTTAGTTATTGAAAAAAATTTTTAATGTTGAAACATCTATTTTATTGTTTTAAATGTTTGCAGTTTAAATGCTTAACCGCTCTATATTGTAGCGTTTTGTTTGAAAACTCGGACCTCATTTGTATTATTCGCTGCAATCATTTGTTCAGAACATAGGGTCCTTTTTACTATTATATCTCTGATGACTAACATGGCTTATAACATGATGGAATCTATAATTAAAAACAAAAACAAAAAACAAACAAGCAAACAAAAAAACCAAAACATTATTCTCTTTGCAACTCTGTGAGAGTGTTTCCAGAAGGCACTGAATGAGGTGAGTAGATATTCCTTTAGAGAGGAAAGTACTTCAGAACTGGGAATATGTCTAAGGGGAAAAGCAGTGCTCTTTGCCTGCCTTTGCTTCTGGGTGAAAAGTACATCTCTTCTTCCTCTTTCTACTTTCTCTATAATCCTGTACTAACATCAGACTACAGCTTCACCCTGTAAACATGAACTGAAAAAACTACAGTTTACCAGGGCTTCAGAGCAAGCAGAAAAGACAGAAAGTCAAACACATGTTCCTATGTTGCTGTTCTTGGCATAGTTCATCCCATTTCATCCCATTCATCATTGGTCCCTTTTGATGCCCTGTCATCTCACAGAACCAATGGGAGCTTGCCATGGGCCTGCTCAGACTGAGGCCTGTGACCCATCAGCCTTATCTCAGGAAGGATCTTATTTGACACTACCTTCTTTTTGAAAGTAGAGGCTACTGATGAAATCTTGGGGAGGAGCATGCATTTTCTACAGTTGTGTGTTCCCTTGTGGACTCATCACGCACCACTTTGGTGTTCTAAACCCATTGGAAAAACCAAGTTTGTCACAAAACAAAACAAAAGGTCATGAACATAGAACAGAAATAATCAGAAACAGGTGCTGGATCCCAGGAGTGGGAGGGAAGTAAGAAAATCTGAAGATAATAGTAACCAAAACGTACAGTGTCTGGAATTATAAAAGAGTGCATTTAATAAAAGATTAGAAATACTTAAGTGCAATAGAAGCAAAGGCAAACTATTTTCCCAGCTAATTTTTTAAACAGGAACATAGAAATTCTCCTAAATAGTGATTGAAAAATGTCTAGCCATCAAGCCAAAGCCCTACCCATTTGGAATGAACAAAGATAATATTGAACTTTCTTAGTTTTATTCACAAGCTCCTAGGATTTCCAATTGCGAGCAAATATTGGACTAGCCAGGCTGTAATATGAACAAACATTTTGAGAATATCTAACTCAATGTTCCAGGCCAAGTGGGAAATGGACTCCTCAGCCTAGAAAATTACCTTAACATGGAAACACCATGAAAATAATATAGGGACATGTATGGAGGATGCTACCACCTGCTGATTCTCCTTTAATGGAGCGTATGCATGCATTTCCATCTAGCTCTAGTGTATCATTTGTATTTCCATTTTTTATATCATATTCTTCTTGAAATCAGTGTTTATGCAGACAGAGAAGGCTTGAACATGACAAAGCATACAAAATAAAAGAAAGAAAGAAAAATAATACTGTATTGAATATTTTTAAAGATGATAATTTTATATTCAATGTTTTCTTTATGAATTATAAGAATTTAAATGATAAGATCTTATAGTTATTGCATTGTCTAAGTCTTATATCACATTATTGGTGATTTTACATTCTTCCTGTGATGGCTGGGTAGAGGATGTACACTATCAGCAGTATAAACTAGCATTCTCTTGTTAGAGGTATATTTTTAAAAAACAAATAAAAGGTTAACATGCTAAGTAGGGCATAAATGAGTAACATTTTATTGTTTACTAGTTCCTGCTATATTAGGAATGTAGAGAACATATTCCACATCTTTAATCTTTTGAGTTCAAGCATATGAAAACTGATAATCAAAGTAATATTTTTATATTATTTAGGTAATAGTTGTAGTCTAAAATATTCATTTAGATCATTAATATGTCAGACTGCATTTTATTTTAAGTAGAGTTTAAAGTGCAGCCTTTGACTTTCCACATAAAACAGTTTGTTATTTAAAGACTTTATATGCATTTCATAAACTGTGTGTACTCTGCATAAATCTATGAAATAAAAGTACTCCTTTGCATTTCCTTTATCAGCTAAGAAATTTTAGGTGAGGTTACTTTATACATATACTATTTATTCTTGTTATAGCACCTCTAAACTTTAAATAAACAAAGTAATATGAAAGTGCTTTCTAAGCTGGGCAGTGGTGGTGCACATCTTTAATCCCAGCACTCAGAGGCAGAGGCAGGCTGATCTCTGTGAGTTTGAGGCCAGCCTGGTCTACCAAGTGAGTCCAAGACAGCCAAGGCTACACAGAGACACCCTGTCTCAAAAAAGCAAAAAAAAAAAAAAAAAAAAAAAAAAGTGCTTTCTGAACAAAGAGTGTAACATTATACAGTGATTCCAAAAATCATTTTATGTAACTTCATAATATATGGATAAACACACATATGTATTTATATATAAATATATATGTATATATGTGTTTGTCTCTCCACTACATATATATGTATATATGTTCCTTTTAATCATATTCAGTAAAATTAAATCACTTTATTGTATTAGTAATGAATGTGATGCTTTTGGTTGCACTTTAAAGACTACCATCAATACAGTAAAGATCTATTATAAGTCAATATTTTTCCAAAGAAGTCATAGACATGGCTGTAAGCATATGAAAACATACTCAACTTTACAAATTACCATAGAAATGAAAGCCATGGTAATCCCATGGATACCAAAGGCATTCTTACAGAAAGAACAAGAGACCATGGCAGGCGACTGCTACATGGAGAAAGAGAAATCCTTCCACTGTGTTAGTCAGAGCATTGATTAAGTGACCATAATTACTCATGTTTCTTTAACATAGAGACTTTCAAGGAAGGGAACTTTGAGAAAGAATTTCTCAGTATGTTAAGGAATGTATTGACAATTAGAATTTAGATTTAAGTTGTGAATGAAAACTTAATGTAATATTTTGTCTTTATTGAACTAGTATTTGTGAAAACTTTTAGTGTATAAAATGTTCCAACTCTTCTTGAAGAAATTCCCACAGAAATGACCTTTCCTCTGGCTTATTAGTTCTTCATTGTGCCTCAGGAGAGGCAATTTACCTTTCAACTATGAAGAAGTTGCTTTGAGAAAGTATTTTACTCATTCTGACTCCCCAGAAGATTGAACCAGATTTAAGAAAATTACATTTTATTTTTAGCAAGTAAGGGTCGGATGTGCCCAACACCATGTGCCTTTTGCAAGGATTATCTATTTTATCTAATTCATCTCACTTGCACCATGTGAAATTTCTATATCTGCCATGACATGGAATCTTTAAATAATCTCAAAATTTTTACCCCACTGTTTGGTGTGCACACATAGAAAATGAGTTGTTAACCCATCTACTTACATGCTTGCTATTTGTTGGCCCATGCGTTCAATAATACTTGTCAATATTACATGTTCCACATTAACAGAGTAGCTTCAAACAGATAATTCCATCTAAGAATGATAACAGTTCTTTGAAATAAGACTGGACAGAAATAAACGATTTTTTTTTTTTCCCAAGCTCATCTGAAAGAAGGCCGCAGTTTGATTCCAGGAATCCTAGTTCCAGATTAGTGCTGGTATAAAGAGCAGCATACCTGTTAAGGAGAAAGAGAGAAACTGGAAATGTCCATGATTAATGGCAACATTTAAAAATCTAGAAAAACAGAACCAGCTTACAGAGGTTTTAAATTCAATCGAACTTCAGAAGTGTTAATGCATACAAAGTAAGTAGGGTGTGGTTGTACGTGTCTGCAATCCAAGTGCAAACTCAAACTGGAGTACAGAAATGACATCTCTGCATGCTGGGGAATATATAATTATAAGTATATAAGTTGACTAGAGCCTACAAGATATTTTCACTTATGTTTAAATCTAAATCTCATCCACTCACTTATATAGTGAGTCTTCCTTGTGGATGTAGGCATGCTATCATTATGAGCTTTATTTAAAATTTCATACATAATGCTAATTTTTGTCATTCAAGATGTATCAAGTGGGATAAAGAAATGTAAATATAGCCATTCTTCTACTGAGGGACATTTAGGCTGAGGGGAGGACATCCTTTCGGGACTCTAGATGAGAGAACCATGTGAGAATAGCAATGTAGAAGGATCCAGAGGGTCCTAGAAACCTACAAGTAGAACATTATGATAGGCAGATTTGGGCCAAGGGGTCCCGCTCAAACTAAGGCACTAGCCAAGGACAATACAGGCGGTAAAATTTAAACCCCTACCCAGATCTAGCCAATGGCCAGAACAGTCTCCACACTTGAGTGGAGAAAGGGATATGACTTTCTCATGTACTCTGGTGCCTCATGTTTGACTATGTCCCCTGGAGGGGGAGACCTGGTGGCACTCAGAGGAAGGACAGCAGGTCACCGAGAAGAGACTTGATACCCTATGAGCATATACAGGGGGAGGTAATCCCTCTCAGGAACAGTCATAGGGGAAGGGAATAAGGGGAAAATGGGAGGGAGGGAAGAATGGGAGGATACAAGGGATGGGATAACCATAGAGATGTAACAAGAATAAATTAATATAAAAAAAGAAAAAAGAAAAAGGAAAAAAAAAGAAATGTAAATAGTTCAGAAAAAGTGAGGTATTGTTGTACATTAAAACAGTAATGAGAGATATACAAGTAACAGACAATAAATTGTAGGAAGAAATGATTTCGTGCACATGTATACACATTATATGTAACACATACTGAAGAATTAAGGAGAGAATGTACCTACTCACTTTTCTATAAAAATTAGAGATGAGTTTGAAAAAGTAAAGAAAATAATTCTCCAGACTATTATAAAACATTTCTTTAATAAAAACAACAACAACAACAACAACAACAACAACAACAACAACAACAACAACAACAACAAAAACAGCTCTTTGTGGTTTACTCTGAAGTGGCTGTATTTCAGGCATTCGTGTGATACAGTATAGAAAGAACCTGGCCCACCTTCCGGTGCTTTAAGCATGATGATATGAGGCAAGGATTGGTTAAAAATAAATTGTTCAGGCACAGATAATAAGGGTCATACAGTCCTGGTCATCTCGGAGACCAAGAAGGATGTGTGGTTCATAGCTCATTACAGTGACATGGTGTCCCAAAGGATGTAGATGACTGTTGCATGTTAAAACTTGAGATACACCAGGGTTGAGATCTTCCTCATCCACTGAGCTGGGGTGGGTTGGTGAGGGACTCCCCTTTTCTGAGGACAAGGGGAGGGGGAAAGAGGGCTGGAGGGAGGGGCTAGGAGGAGAGGTGAGAGGGGGCTATGATCATGTTGTAAAGTGAATATATAAATCAAAAATAAATGTAAAAAAAAACTTTGCATTTCCAAATTCTTGTTAGATTCAATTTTTTCATTTTACTTTTATTGTAAATTTGTGGCAGTATCTAAAATAATAATTAAATTTTGCTTTAATATTATAAAATTTAGTATAGAGGCATTAGAAAATACAGATATATATATATACATATGTGTGTATATATAATGAGTTTTAATCACCAAATTATTAAAATATTAAATTAAATTGTAATATAAAATGCAGTGATAGTTTAAGATTGTTTTTTTACATATGACTTTAAATATCACACATAATTTTCAGTAAAAATAAGTCTATAATCATAGATGATAGAGATGCAGAATGGCAGTAAGAAAACCAGGCATGAAAAAATTACAAAATTTATTTCATACAATTATAAATGATTGCACAAAACAGAAACATACTAGAAAATGAATTAGTCTCCAGAGATTTTTTTTGTGTGTGTGTGTCCAAATGAAACTCCTCATACATACTACTAGAGTGTCAGTGAACATAAACACTTTCACAGCACAGGAAAAATATATTATGCATAATGCAAAACAACTGTACTTCTAAAAGATGAAGCAACTAGCTCTATGATTTTGAACTGCATTATATAATATTACAATTCAATTTTGCTGAAGATAACATGAGTGCTTTATTTACAGTATAACTAAATTTATCCCATTTAGTCATGCTTTTAAATCTGCCTTAAACACATGCCAGAATATCAAAGTTATTCTCTGAACCTCATAAGTTAAAAGCTTACAGACTTCAGTTTCCAGTTGCTTTTTTTTTCCCCCTCAGTAGATATTTTTATTATCTTCAGTCACTGAAAGCCATTAGTGGGAGACTTGAAAATAAGATTTTAAGGCAGCCCATTCTTTTCAGGTTGCTGTTACAGACAGACAAGTAGCCAACAGTGTGACAGCACATTTAGAGGAATGAGTGGGCTAAGAAGTAGGCGCTGAAAGCTGGACCACACTTCATCTTCAAAATGATCCTTGGCTAAATCATGATTACCTGTTTTCCCCCAACAGGAACCCAGATTTATCGTACTTTAAGAGTGATTTTAAAAGTTTGTGTGATTCTAACATGAATTATACATCTCTGACAATACAATTGTATCTGCACTGGTAAAAATAACTTGAGTTCAGTATCTATTTAAGAACCAGGATGAGTGTGAATAGAAATTTTCTTCATGCTACAAATTTGAAAACCTCATATTAGATCTATGTCATCAATGTGCTTTTTTTTTGCATTTCCTATGGCACAAAAAATATCTGTAAACCCTGTGGTTATAAAGTTGGCTTTAGGATGACTATCACACATTCCAGAGTCTGTTCTGTAAACAACCAGATATTATCCTTTCTTGATTCAGAATTAACCTAATATTATAATTAGAATGTGTAAATATTCAACATGCTTCTGTTTTACAATTTAATATTATCTCCTTCGACTGCTTTCTTTTTTTTAATTTTTATTATTTATTAATTTATTCTTGTTACATCTCTATGGTTATCCCATCCCTTGTATCCTCCCATTCTTCCCTCCCTCCCATTTTCCCCTTATTCCCCTCCCCTATGACTGTTCCTGAGAGGGATTACCTCCCCCTGTATATGCTCATAGGGTATCAAGTCTCTTCTCAGTGACCTGCTGTCCTTCCTCTGAGTGCCACCAGGTCTCCCCCTCCAGGGGACATAGTCAAATGTGAGGCACCAGAGTACATGAGAAAGTCATATCCCACTCTCCACTCAAATGTGGAGACTGTCCTGTCCATGGGCTAGATCTGGGTAGGGGTTTAAATTTTACTGCCTGTATTGTCCTTGGCTAGTGCCTTAGTTTGAGCGGGACCCCTTGGCCCAAATCTGCCTATCATAATGTTCTACTTGTAGGTTTCTAGGACCCACTGGATCCTTCTACATTGCTATCCTCCCATGCTTCTCTCATCTAGAGTCCCAATAGGATGTCCTCACCTCTGTCCCAGTTTGCTTGCTTTTCTCCAGCACTTTTTCTACTGTCTTGGTTTACATCATGACTTCTCCTCCTTCTTTCTTTCCTTGCTTCCTTCCTGCCTTCCTTCCTTTTCCTCCCTCCCTCCCTTCCTTCCTGCTTTCCTTCCTCTCTCCCTCCCTTTCCTCCATTTTTTTTTGTGGTGAATATCATATATTTGTCAAGGTTAAACTCCACACCACTCCTCTATGTACCCTCTATATTCATGTTGCAAGTCAGTTTCCTACAAGTGTATGGTAATTTTTTTTTGCATTTTATGACTTTATATTAGTTTTGAGGACAAAAATATAACGTATTCACTTTTATATTTTAAATAATTGTGGTTACTATTTATTATAAATATAAGTAGGATTGCATGTCAAAGAGATTGCATACATGTTTAACAATTATGTTCACATACATATATAAAATTATCAAAAACAAATACATAAAAATTCAAAAATAGCAAAAGAATACTACCACTATATTTAGTTTGCTTGTCAATATAATATTACTGAAAGTGAACTAGGAGTCAGGAAGATGTATGAAGTAAGACACATACACACAATTTCCATTGCACAGATAAACTAGGTGCAAATAATCTTATGAACACAAGTGATAAGACTGAAAACAAATGAACAAAAAATAGATAATGATGAATTTAGAGACTATAATTCCATTTATATATTACACATTTGAATGACAACTATTATAACTGATCTTTAGTAGTGAAATATTGGTAACTAGCAAACAAACTTTATGTGATCAAGGTAAAGTCATGATTAAAACGGTTTTACAACATTCAGCATCATTACTAATATTTAGTTTGTGATGTCTTGGAAAATAATCTTTGATTAGGAAAACAATTCAAAATTTGATGAAGACAGATTTATTATTTGGGGACAATAAGTAAGAACTTGGCAGTAAGTCCTAAAATAAATTATCTTCCTTCTCATGATTTATTAGCAGAAATTAAATGAAATACTTTAATGTAAAATGAAAATAAATTCTCTGGAGCATTTTGAAAGTTGATTTAAGTACTATTTATTGTGTGTAGCATTGTTGTAGTTCTTCATTCACATAGTACACAAACAATTAAGAGGCGAGCTTAGCTTGCTTGATGCAGAAGCATGAGGCGATGAGTTTGATCACCTGTACCACATAAAGAGTTAAATGTGGTGGCATGTGCTTGTAGTCTCTATTCTAGAGATGTGTAAAAGATTCCTACTGCTCCCTAGCCAGCCTGTGTAGCCAAATAGGCAAAGCTCAGGTCCTAGTGAGAGATCCCA
This sequence comes from Acomys percivali, assembly GCA_907169655.1. Lineage (NCBI taxonomy): Eukaryota > Metazoa > Chordata > Mammalia > Rodentia > Muridae > Acomys > Acomys percivali. Next base: position 13,452,972 of record OU015747.1, on the reverse strand, counting down.
TCTCTGCATATGCGAGCGATGTTTCCTGAAGACATCTGGCCTCTGCTCACATGCCCACACAGTATATCCCCCAGCACCAAAAGTGGTTAAAAAAATTGTATTTCTTTTATTGTGTACATAAATATTATTAATATTAATTTTAGAACTCTGTAGGGTTATAGTTAGGTAATCTGAAGATAAAGTGCTTTTCAAAATTCTTAATAGTATATAGGCATCATAGTATGTAAAACTAAAGTTATAGTTATGTATTCATGCATATAAAAGTATATGGCAGAGACACACAAGCTAGCTTAGGAAGAAAAATGCTAGATAGTAGTAATGCTTCAGAGACTTACTGGAGAGCTGCTGTATTCTAAGGTTCAAGTTAAAATGATCAAAAGAAATCATCCAGACAACTTGTTCCTGTAGGGCAACATTCCTTAGAAAATAAAACCTCATTTATTTTTTTTAGCTCACTGGTAAAGAATAATCTATATGCAAGGTGAACTGAGCCCAGAAATTTGGCTTCCTGTTTTTCATTTTAGTTAGTAGTGGTGGTAAAACTTGTTTTTACTTGCATGCTAGACAGGAGGTACTCCCTACAGTATACAGGTATATATACAACATGAGTTTTAGTTTAGTTGTGTTCACTCCTTCTCCACTAACATCGTGTATTCTATAAGAAACTGCTGTCCAGATAACCTTAATTTATGGAACATCAAAAAGCCTCCCAGTTCTTCAAATGATAATTATAACCATAATTAGTTTTCGTCATACTTCTAATAAAACTTCCATGGCCTTTTGTGTCTATCCTTGATCTGGTGAATTCTACTCTGTTAGTTTTTCTGAGTCTTGACCTCTACTTAACCTTAGAAAGATAAATAGACTTGTTTTCATTTAGACTATTAAAGAATTGAATGCATAGAACATATGGTAAATAGCATATGCTCAGTAAATAATTGTTTAGTTAATTTTGGTGATGCTGAGAAAAAA
>OU015747.1:13425151-13451990 GCA_907169655.1 Acomys percivali | reverse complement strand
AATTAATGATTTGTTAACTCTAAATTGTTTTCATGTTGGTTAAAAGAAAGAAAGAAAGAAAGAAAGAAAGAAAGAAAGAAAGAAAGAACAACAGCAGCTGAGAAACATTGGGATGTAGAAAAAACACGAAGGAACTAGGATAACCAGCATATTATAAAGATGTGTTGGCATTAGATAGAATGGAAACCTTCAATAGTTTTGAGATGGGGACAAGGTTATGCTTATGTATCTACAGGTAATAAAAAATATGTTAACAACAAAACTTGTAACGATTATCTCTGACCAGAAAAACTTCCTACATGACTGTCTTCACTTAGCAAGGCAATTATATTGGGTACCTGGTCTTCAAGGCATCCTTTCATATAGCATAGATATAGCATAGATATTACAGTTCAAACAGAGTTATATTACAGAGTTAATAGATGCCTTTCACTTGTGCAAAGATAGGGCAGAAAAATAATCTTTAGCTGATTTGAGAATCTTGCATATTTATGTGTGTGTGTGTGTGTGTAAATATATTTATACTAATATGTTTCAAATCTTGTTTACTTTTAGAGCAAAAGACCAAATAGCAATGAAGACAAAGCAAGTATCTTAGGTGATTCAGCCTCTCAGATTGTCATAGCTACTGTTTCCTCTAGAATATGCATGCATATTAACTTCAAAAGAGCTAGCCCAAAAGACAGATCCCATGGAAACTGGATAGGAAAGGATACAGCTAGCTTTTCCAGTGTTTTTCCAATATTCTCATTTTCTAAGAGTACCCAAAAGATGTTTTTACCCCCAGAGAGCAAAAGGCAATTTTAAGAACATGATGCCTCCATTACCAATAGGTGGGGTAGGTATTTTTGTAGGTTACAAATGTTTGTTATTGTCCATGGTGCTGGTGGTTATATTGTAGTAAAGGTTAAAGTCAGGGATCTTTTTCTTTCTCCCCTCTATCCTTCTTTTTCTCTTATTTTTCTATTTTATTTATTATTAGGAGAAAGGAGAGGAAAAGGGAGGGATAAAAAGGGAATGATATAGGATTATAGGATAAGTGGTTTACTGAGTATTGAATCTACTAGTACTAGCCTCAAATATTTTACTTCGGAATTGAATATTAATAAAAATTTAAGATTATTTTGTTTCACTTTTGCTTAATGTATTGTACATATGCAACTCATTAAAAATGTGGTATAATATTCTAGTCTTATGAAAGATAAATATTGCAAACTGTTCAGGATGATTGCAGATGCAAGTTAGTAATTAGTCACTAATAAATAGTCTTACTTATAGTTTTTTTAGATACTAGTTAATTAGAGAAGTAAGCTTTATTTAGTCTCATGTATATGTTTTCAGATTCTTCAGATAGTACATAGCTAGAAACAGTGCTTCTCTATTTAGGTATACTGAGATAGATAGATATGATTGTGCACTATAGTAAATAGTTAAATGGTCTTCAAACACTTAAAAGATTGACAGAATCTGGCACTTAATACTAAGGACGTTTTCTTACTGAGAAACTCATCTCCTCCTGGGAGAACCCCCAATATACTTCAATGAAGATGATGGGCATCAAAGAGACAAATGTGTCAAAATAGCCACGGTACATAAAACTGTTCTTATCTCGACTACTGATAGCAGTCAGACTCTCCAAACTGTGAACAAGCATGACACTGGGATATTGACTGTCTAATTCTCCAGAGACTACATAGGCAAGTCTTCAAAATTCCTGCTTCACCGAACAGTCTCAGATATTCTGAACCAGTAGGCTAAAGACTGGATGCCCCAATGACAGAGAAACTTTTAGTGACTGTCTAAGAAATCAACTGTCTCTGTTATTACTATACTTTTGGAAAATGCTTGACTGTTCTTCATATATATTAGGTGATATTTCCTTCATACATCCCTGATGGGGTTGAAGACTAGATAGTCACAGTCTTACTGCAATTAAGCTTAAGTTGTTTAGGAACTAAAAACATGTTGTTAGGCTGATAAATGTAAATTATGATAAGAAAGTGAAATAGGAAATCTTGTGGACACTATGATAGGACTCAATGGGATAAGATAGATAGTGGAATACTTTCTCCAAGATTGTTAAATACAAATGGCCTGGACATTGTACATGTAATTTTTACCTACCTGATAATTCTCTCAATTATTCTTATTGTACATAGTTTATTAACGTTAGAGAAAAAAACTATTTTTTAACAGAAATGGAGATATGTAGTGGATTTAAAGATATATTGTTTTGATCCCATATGTGAGATGTGAAACAGACTTGTCAGAGGGCATGTACATTTGTCTGCTAGAAAAAGAACTGCTTCGTGAAGGAGCATGATCTTTACCAGGTGCAAAACATTGCATCACTTGGCTGTTCATCTCTCTGCTTCAAGATGCTTCTGTAGGGAAATGTTTCCAGGGAATGTTTCAAGATTCTGGCTGCTTCATATGTGGTCATCTTTAAAGTTTGCAGTTTAACAGGCCTTCTGGAATCCTGATGATGAAGAGTGGAATTGCCCCATGGGACAGTCTAAAAGAGAGAGAGAGAGAGAGAGAGAGAGAGAGAGAGAGAGAGAGAGAGAGAGAGAGAGAGAGAGAGAGAGAAGAAGAAGAAGAAGAAGAAGAAGAAGAAGAAGAAGAAGAAGAAGAAGAAGAAGAAGAAGAAGAAGTAGGTTTACTTCTTCTGTCCCTGTTAACCTTCTTTCTCTCATATCTTGGGTAGGTGGATTTAAATGAAGGTACAGGCATTAAAGAATCCCAAAAAAGTAGGTTTTAATAAGATCAAAGCCTTCACCCACCTACCCAACATCTCAAACCAGCACATCAAATCTCATTAAAACTAAGCACATTTTTTTCCACTGAGGCCAAAAAAGTCAGTCCAACTATGAGAAATGGATGCAAAGGCAGACAACAGAGCCAATGGCAGAGACACTCTCTACTCCAATTGCCAGGGGATCCTAATGAAGACCAAGCAGCCCATCAGTTACATATGTGTAGGAGGCCTATGTCCAGTCCATGCCTGTTATTTTTTTGGTGGTTAGTCTTTGTGATCCCTCATGAGTCTAAGTTAGTTGACTCTGTTGCTCTTTTTATGGAATTCTTGTATTCACCTAGTCCCTCTATCTTTCCCCTAAGTCTTCCACAAGATTCTTTGAACTCTGCCTAATGGTTGGCCATGGGTCTCTGCCTCTGTTCCAATCTGCTGTGGAGGAGAGCTAGCCTAGGGTCCTGTCATCATGCACAGTAGCATATCATTAATAGTGTCAGTGGTTGCCTTTCTCTCATTGGGTATGTATCAAGTTGGGCCAGTGATTGGATGGACATTCTCTCAATCTCTGTTCCATCTTTATGTCTGCATATCTTATAGCAAGATATACAAAGAAATACAAATTTTGTTCAATCTTTTCTTTCTTGTTTCATCTGTCAAAGTATTACAAAATAGGCCGAACACACCTCTTGAAAGTAATTTTTCATTTACAAAATCCTTTGCAAGAACATTTATAGAGTTTGATGTTTATTGTCAATATGATACTTCATTCTGTTTCCTGAACTGATACAGATACACACAAGAAAGTAACTTTTCTTTTGTCCTTGAATCCCATTCAGATATTTTTACTACCTTTAATTAATATTCATTAGTTACTTGCTCTAGTGAAAGCTATCTAGGTAGCAAAAGAATTATTTCAACACTTGATTTAATTCAAATCAATCTTATGGTGGTAAATAATGTGCAGTGTAGTGTTTACTGCTCAAATAACTGAAATAGTTTCATCAAAGATTGTGTTATGTTGTGTTATGGTTTTGATAGCTAAGAAAGAGAAGACTCAGGCGGACACTGGGCAGAGTGCTGAGAGTGTAGGATGGCCTTGCCTGGCCATAGAGGAAGAGGTGATATATATTACAGGGGATAAACCAAATCACTATGTATGTAACATTTGTATAACTCATAATTGTCTCATGGTTCTTCCTGCTGTATGTAGTTTGTTTTATTCATGTGTAATAAAATAAATGTATATGTTTTTAAAAGATAATAAAAATCGAATATATATATATATACACACACACACATATATATATATATATGAGAAGAGTAAAATGACAAAAATATTCTATTCTCTTAGTCATTTTTTCATTGTTATAATGGAACAAAGTGAATGCTCTGTGTCACAAATTTTCATATAGAGTGAGATTGAATAAAAGGTAGATGATAGAACCTACTCCTTAACTCAAGGCCTTAGTCATTACTTACAAAGAATATTATTTATAAGTCACTGGTATAGAATTTTGTATATTGATACAAATCATGATCATGTCAAATACTAGCCTAATTTTATCACAACAATATATATCCTAAGTCTAACAGATAGATATGATTCTATAGATATATAAGGTAAAATAGTTAAGTAAAGTCTTCAAAAGCCTCAGAGACCCACAAAATATGGCATTTAAAGATGTTTTTATTATTCTAAAGATTCTTTGACAACAGCACAAGTTAGCTCCTGGCAATACACAGCTGACCTCCAAGAAGATGATAAGCATAAGAACCTCCTTATAGAGTTGGCTTCAAATGTGGCAAAAAAGCCATCGGGGAAAATGTCCTTCCTTCTGCCACAGACAGAATTCTGCCTAAAGATGGGCAAGTTTAGATGCAGGCAAGCAGAACTCTGCCAAGACAGGGTAAGCAAGTCCTCAATAGTTCCTGCCTTGCAAATAAGTCTGGCAGAGATATTGGGCTAGAAGGCCAAAGATGATGCTCCAACATTATGGGGAGCGTTGGGCAACTGTTCAGCCAGTAAACTGTGAGTCATTTTTTTTTTCATGTTGGAAGCTGTTAACCTGCACAACTGGTTCACTCAGACATTTAAGTTTTATTCCTTTTCAAATCTCTGAGGGGCTTTTGAAGACCAGATAGTTTAGTTTTACAATCAAGTTTAGTTGGTTAGGGGATAAAATCTTTTTAGATTAAGATAAATTATTTAAGTTAATAGAGATGAGATATGATAGATATTGAATTTCATTCAGAAATATAGATCCAACAAGATAGGAAAGATGTTTACTTCAAGTTTGACAAACACAAATAGCCAAATCACTATGAATGTGACATTTATATAACTCATGAATGTCTCATGGTTCTTCCTGTTGTATGTAGTTTATTTTATTTGTAATAAAATAAATGTATATGTTAAAAACAATGAAAACCATACACATACACACACACACACACACACACACACACACACAGGAGTGAAATGACAAAATATTCTATTCTCTTAGTCATTTTTTTCCTTGTTATAATGTATGTATTTCAATCATGGAACAAAATGAGTGGTCTTTGTCACAAATTTTCATATTTGTGGAAAGCTGTTGCTTACTTTCTGGAGGTAAATCTGCTGAAAACACTATTTGTCACACAGGTGATGGAATGTTTGAAGCAAAACAGTGTCAGGATCATGAGTGCTTTGTTAGCATTTAAAATATGAAATTTATTAAGAACAGTTAACATTGTGACAAGTGAATGATTCATTGTCGCTGGTTCCCAGTTTCTTTTTTCATGCACAGAATTTTATCAAACTGAATTTTCCTATTGAGCAGTGATCTCTGGACTCTACTGTCTTCCAATAGAACAATATCTTTTGGTTCAGCTAAACTTGTTCAGGCCACAGATACACAATCCTATAAGCATTTCAAAGTCAAGGCTAATTTGATATCAAAGATAGTGTCTGTGTACTGATTAGGTTCCTGAGGAGTTTATAGGCTGACACCTTTAATCCTAATGTTATGGTTTTTGCAGATGGAAACTCGGCAAGATAATTACAATTATTTGGAAGATGCACAATGGGATCATTGTTACATATTTTTGTGCCAGGCTAAAGCAAGAAGCATGTAACAACTCTAGTCCAGAGAGGCTTCACTAGAATCATGGCCCCCTGGTACCTTCTTTCAGGCATCCAGCCTCCAGAAATATAAGAAACACGTCTGTGTTTTAGGCCACCTACTTTTAAGCACATTTTATGGTGGCTCAAGGTAAGTAATATAATACAGAACAAAAACAAAACAAAACAAACAGCAGAAAAATAGCTTGTCTAATGTCACAGAACAATAACAAATGAAGTCAATTGACTCCAGTGAGGTTGGGTTCAAAGCTTTCACTATTAATCATGTTTGATGTCAGGATTTTATTTATACCAAAAAACAATTGGTTGAGTTTTTCACAAACTGGATAAGATCCATAAATATTCATATTTCATGGAAATTAAATGGATCCTATGAAAATTCAACAAGTTCTTTAGTTCCTGTTTTATGTTATTTTTAATGAACTATTTTCATACACTTGTGAATTGTTTTTTTTATTTTATTTTTTCATTTTACATAGAAGTCAAGAATTTTACTAAGTATACTGTAGTACGACTCTGATCCTCTTATTTAATTGCCATGTAAAACAAAGGGACATGTTTGTCTGCAAATATAGTGACTGCTTTAATTCAAAAATATTTTCTGTTTAATAATTTCAACATTATATTTTCTAATATTCTTGATATTTCTAGTGATTGCAACTACACTGCTGGATAATGAAACTTAACAGTCTTGACAGTGTATGAATGTCAAATCAAGTTCTAACTCTGATGGTGATGTTAATTCATCAGAATTGAAATCTTTTTTTCCATTTATCAGGTTTTCCCTTTCACTTGTCAATGGAGATTTTCAGTTTACTCACTATATTAACAATTTCTTTTTTTTTTTTTTTTACGTATTGATTTTGTTCCAAAAAACTTTTAAAAAAATTGTATGCAGTCTCCAGATTTTATTTCATTAAACTATTTCCTTATTTTGAATATTTAATGTTATAATTTTTACTGAATTATATAATATTTATTGTTTCCTACAATAATTTGTATCATAGCTTTTCACATTTTCTTTATTATGTACTTATTTTATGTGTATGTGTGTTTTACCTACATGTATGTTTGTTTACCGTGGACACTGTATTTGGAGGCGAGAAGATACAGGATCACGTGGACTGGACCAAGTCAGTGCTCTTACCTGCTCAGGCCCAAGGTTTCTTTCGTTTTCCCAAGAACATAGGCAAAAATATTATTTTACTCATATTTTTCTAATACTATTTTTCTCAGAAGCATTTTAAAGGCTTTTCTAACTTGTAAAGTGAATGATCTTAAAACCCACATCATTATTTGTGCTTTACTTTGTAAAACTTTTTATAAGAATATTCTTTCCAAAGCAATATTTTTCTAAGGGCAAAGAAGTACTACTTTGACTCGGATTCTTTCCAAATCAGATTCTCTGATAGTTCTGCTTGATCTTAAATGGTAGGTTGATTATCAGGTAAAAAGAAAAAGGGGATAATACTTTACTTCAAATGTAGCTAGGAAGAAGTTGGACTAAGATCATGCAATAATAAACTAAGAAAGCAGTTTTTATTTGTACAGTGGGGTTGCCTTCCCACCCTTATTTTGAACCATATTGAGCAACTCGCCATTTTTATGAAACATTGGGCTCTTTAGCAACGCAATCTCTCTGTACTTAACTTTCTCAGTAAAAGTGATCTTGCCATCTTTCAGTAGGCACTTAACTCCCACTCATCATTTAAAGGTAATTTTAAGCACTATCTTTTGCTACAATTGTTCCATAATGTCTCTGTCTGAGGCAGAAGATTCTAATCTCAAATACCATGGCAACCTGTATATGCTGTCATACACTGTACTTTGATATATAGCACTATGTGTCTTTCAATAAACCACATCTGCTGTGCTAAATCCTTCGAATTTCCTATCAGCATTAAACTAACATGTTTATAATATTCTGCTAAATATTTTAGAAATAACTTTTAATTTATCCAATTTACATATTTTCAAAAAAGCATGTGCTATTGCCATATTTGCTAATATCCTATGTCCTTGATAAACACTGCAGGAGTACCTCTCGTTAGAAGGGGCCATAATCAGTATCTTATTTAGCCATAAACCTACTTAAACAAATGTCAGTTGGGATGGAGTGTGGCTACTAGACAAGCAGCTAGGGAAATAATCACACAGCGAGATCTCCTGATAGATACCAAAACCCTGCAAGGTCTCTGTGCTCCTTCTTGTTCTGTTTTGTAGGTGAACAGTTATATCAGTCCTTGAAGATCAGTGGGTCCACTGAGGTGATATTCTATAGGAAAGGAAAGTAGCATCAATCAGTAGGCAAGCAACCTTGACAGCTTTCCAAACACTCTTTGTAGTGCTGGAAATAAGGACTCTACATGGTGGTGTATGGTTACCTTTGACAGTCTACCCAAGATTCTCTTTTCCCCTTATTCTTTTATATAGTCAAAGTATATTTTCAAGAATCTATCATCTATCTATCTATATCCAATATCTATCACCTATATATCTCATCTATTTGTTCATCTGTCTAAAACCATCTACTTCTCTCAATTTCATGATAAAATATGATTCTCTATGTATTGTAAATTATTTACCATGTCATTATATTTTATGTTCATTTCTTGTATGTATAAATGAGGAAATATTACCATAACAAGGAAAATGTTAAATGTAGAAACAAATATGTGAATAATAATCACTGAATATAAAAATCTCTTTGATACATTGTGGTTGTTCTTCCTAATAAACATTCATTTTGTTCTATAGCACTAAATTTATTTTTGTTCCTACTATCCTCTAGGCTCTAGGGAAAGGTGGTGATTTCATGCTTACTGATGGAGGACGTATTAAAGCTAGCTTGTTGAATACCTGATCATACATATTGTGATATTTCTCTGAAAACATTACCTGTGAACAGTTTAGGATTTTGTATGTTACAGGACCTAGTGGGACAATGTCTTGCACTTCAAATAGCAAGATTTCAAAAAATTAGTATTGTGCTAGCATAAGTAATTGCCTTGGTCATAGATACTTAAACATCATCTGCTTGTTTAGTAATCAGTAACAAATTAAGTAGGTAGTTCTTGTTTATTCTTCATTTTAATCCAAAAATAGTCCCTGTTGTGCACATTTTGAGTATTAAATTCAGTAATAATTTTATATTTACAAATATCCTATCATGTGTACATGTATGTTTTGTCTGCAAATATATATGTGAACTATTTGCTTGCATTGTGCCCATGGAGGGTAAAGGAGAGGGTCAGATCCTCTGTAACAGGAGGTATAGATGGTGTGATCTCATGTCTGTGCATGTGTCTGTGTGCGTGTGTGTGTGTGTGGTGTGTGCATGTGTGTGTGTGTGTGTATCTGGTGTGTACATGAAAGCAAACTAGTGACCTCTGCAAAAACAGCGTATGTTTCTAACTCTGGAGCAATCTCTTTAGCCCTTAATTATTTTTATATAATTAAAAGTGGCTAATCAAATGGCTGTGTTAATAATTTTAACCAAAACAAAAAATATTATGTTTATTTTTAATACATTTTATGGATATATATATATGCCCTGTCTTAGTCATGTTCTCTGTTCCTATAAAGAAACACCATGACCACAGCAACTTTTACAAAGAAAAGCTTTTAAATGGGACTTGGTTACAATTCAGAGGTTTAGCTCATTTTCATCATGGCGGGAAGCAGAATGGCACACAGGAGACATGATGCTGGATAGGAGCTAACGGTTCTACATCTGCATCCAGAGGCAACAGAAAAAGAGTGACACTGGGCCTGGCTTGAACTTTTGAAACTTTAAAGGCCATGTGCAAAGAAATAATTTTTCCAATGAGGCCACACCTACTCTAACAAGGCCACACCTACAGCAATGAGACCACACCTCCCAATAGTACCACTTCCTATTGACTAAGCATTCAAACCTAATAGTCTATAAAGGACATTCTTATTAAAACTCCCACATACTTCATACACTCGGAAGTTAGAATTAAACCTATGAGAAACTAGAGAATAAGTATAGGGAATTTTTACTTATAAATTAAACACTGCAACATAATTGGTACTCTTATAGTTACTACTGATGCTCGGTGACAATGGAATATCTACTCAATGTAGAATTTTCTGGAGAACTTCAATAAAAAAGAATATCCATGCTAAATATTTGTGTGGAGGTGTGTTTATTTGTGTGTGTTCTCTACATGGTTCAAAAAGCAGAATTAGAAGTTTGAAGTGAATCATGATTTTGGAATTGATCATAATATGTGGCTAATTTTTTTTTTTAAATTTCAAATATATATATATTTAAATTATTACACATATATAAAACATAACTACATGCAGCAATAAGAACCACAAAAAATCAGGACTTATTTTGGTGTTATATTCATAGTGTTTAGGCTATTTGTATTTGGCAACTTTTAAGAAAACATATTTCCTATCTTGGTGCATCTACAATTCTGAATGTTAAATCATAGCAATACCTATTTGTTCTTAAATGAGAATTATGCTCTAGGATTTGTCAATCTCTTACAGCCACCTTGACATTTTTCCTAGCCATATTATGTGTATTGTTACATTCTTCAGTCATGGGTTATACAATGAATCAGTTAAGAAAATAATGAAAAGAGTTAATATATTTTGTATTATATATTTATTTCATGGAGCACTGATTTAAATGCACACATATATTTAACTTTATAGAACTGTATAGATGAATTTACCATGTGTTTGATAGTATGAGGAGGATTTTAAAGAACATTTCACAATACATTGTTACTAATATGTGATACAATATCATATTTTAGTTCTATTTCATTAGAAACAGAAAATGTAATCAATTAAGCTGTTGTATTTGGCATTCAAGCAAATCAATGTCAGAAGAACAAAGAATATTCATTCTGCATGAACAAGTCCCTGCCTGACCACATGCACTGTAGACTTCCTAAGCCATGCAGGCATAGCAGTTGTCTGATTGTAGAAGTTTTTAGTATTTATGTATATATAGTCATGATTATGTACCACTTTTGCCTCAAATTTAGATTAAAAACCTTACACATGTTAATGATACATTTTGAAGACAGATTTTTCCAAGTATCATTATATTATTTTCTGTGTGATCATGTTAAATACAAGGTCTGTTATTTCAAATATTTTAACAGGATATTTCAAATGATATAATCTGCTTATATTATAAACAGTGAGAATTACTTTTCTATATTTATTACCCATAGTTCTGGCTATGGACTTTCTGCAAAAAAGGTGAATGTGATATCATAGCAAACTCATGAATTTTAGAATTACAACATTTTAAAATCCCTCTAGGGTTGCCTGGAAATAGACTGCAAATAAGACATTTTGAAACAAGATTTTGTATTAACTCTTAGAACTAAAGTGTGTAGCAAATTTCAATAAGAGAAGCTAAAGATTATCTCAATTCAATCTCATTATATTGTTTTCCCCAAGAATTTTACTTTTAAGACCGTGCATACAAACACTGTATTTGCTAGCTATTTCTAAACAAATTAAACATACATTTTAAATTAATATTTTAGATCAACGTGTTTCCTATAAGAGAGTCTGAGTCTAAAAATGACAAAATTCATTATAAAGTTTTAATACAGTATATTTATTCATTCATTTATTTATTTATTTTGTTTTTCGAGAAGAGGTTTCTCTGTGTAGCCTTGGCTGTCCTGGACTCACTTTGTAGACTCACAGAGACCCGCCTGCCTCTGCCTCCTGAGCGCTGCAATTAAAGGCGTGTGTCACCACTCTTAGCCTAGTATATTTAAGTTAAACTCTTATAGCAGGAACACCAAACACTAGACAAAGAGATGTATGAATTTGCTTTTTGTGAGTTCCTTTGCTTCTATTTGTCCTTCTGAATGCAAATTAAGCATCTCCCTAGGGTCATGCTTGTTATTTATTTTCTTTAGGTCTCTGTATTGCTGTGTGGTTATCTTGTATCATTTGGCTAATATCTCTTTATAGGTGAGTATATACCATGACTGTCTTTCTGGATCTGGGTTAGCTCACTCAGGATGATAATTTCTAGTTCCATTTATTTGCCTGCGAATTTCAAGATTTCTATGTTTTTAATATCTGTGTAGTATTCCATTGTGTATATATACCAGTTTCTTTTTTAATCCATTCTTGATGTTGGCTCTGTTTCTTAACAATTAAACTTTATTATACAACCCAACTAGCTTACACAAGAAGAAAAAAAGGTTAAAGGGATAAAAGAGTGAACCTTCCGGTATCCGTTCCACGGGATGAGTCCTTAGGTGTCTCTCTGGCCCGCGTGATAGTCCAGCCTGTTCACTTTCTCCACACGCTCTCCCAAACCCCTGGCTGAATCAGTTGTTTTTCTCTTCCCCACCTGCCTGAGTCACATGGGAAGGGCGGTCTCCTTCTCCCGTTGAGGGTCCATTAGGAAAACAATAGCCCAGGTGGGGTTCCCAGGTCTGCTTCCTGAATTCCAGGCCCAGACTGGCTCCTCTCAGTCTATCACAAGGTATTCATGGGGTGCCCCAAGGGTAAAGCCCGCCAAGACTGCTTCCACCTGTGACAAAGCTTAATCTTTCCCACACTTTGGTTGAGGGACATCTAGGTTTTTTTTTTTTTTTCTTTTCAGATTCAGGCTATTATGTATAAAGCTGCTATGAACATAGTTGAGTAAATGTCTTTGTTTTATGGTTGAACATCTTCTGGGTCTATGGCCAGGAATGGTATGGCTGTGTCTTAAGGTAGAAATATTTCAAATTTTCAGCCTACAGACTGGAAAAAATTCTTCACTTATCACTTATTATTATATATATCATATATACCACCAATTATGATTACTTAAGTATCACTCTCATAATCCATATGTCTTGGTGTGTTCAAACTGGATTTATTCATAGCCATAGAATCTAAAAGTAACAACTGTGAGATAAGAAACAAATAAGCTGATCCTATCTGAATGTAGATTCTTATTTTTATGTAATATTTCCAGAAGTCAATCCAGCCATTCAGCCTCCATTCATGCTGACTCAAATTTGGAAATTGTTGGAGACCAATAGACAAACTTCTACCGGGCTCAAACTGAACATAATCACAGCCATGGAGCATTTTATGTTTGGTTTTCCAACAGATAGAAAGTGACATCCTCCTATCACCAGGGCAGTCTATATCCGGATTCAGTATACTGAATTGCTACAGTTGTATTGGTCAGAAGATAATTTTCTCAAGTGTTTTATATTTATGGCTTTTTTCAGAGAAGTAGGAGTGCTTTATATGTGTGTGTGTATCACACACATACACACACATATACACACACACAGAGAGAAAGAGAGAGAGAGAGGAGAGATACACGATAGATGATTCACAGATACAGATGACAAACAGATAGATAGTAGCTTATTGAAATTTCATCTTCTAACTGACATGGTTCAAAAGGCTCACATCTGATGCTTTCAAGACAAGAAAGCAACAAAACTGAGAGAATAATTCAGTTTGATCTTTAATGTCTGAAGTCATGAAATCCAATGGTAATATTCCAGTTTTAAAGGGAAGCACCTGAAATTCAGGATTGAGTTTCTAAAATTATAAGATGTAAACAGAGCATTAGTGTTTTGGTTAGGAAAGACTACTCTTCTGGTTTGATACAAATAAATCATCGATTAAAGTATCAAATGGTCTTTAGAGTTTATTAGGCTAAATAGTTCTTGAAACTAATTATTGGTGAATATAGGAGAGAGTGAAGACCAGGGAGGCAATGGAGTTAGGAGATGGACAGAAATTATGTAACTAAAGTTTAAGTAAGAAGAGAAAAAATGTAAATATAATATACACTTGTCTATAAATATTTACCTGAAAATAATATACTGATAGGGTATTTTCCTCCATATATATTCAATTGAAATAATAATTTTGCCTTAAATAGTCAACCTGTGAGGGGTATAAAATACTATAATCCCAGAATTCAAGAAGCAGAGACAGGGAAATGAGCACAAGGTCGACTTCAGAATGGTCTACATTAGAATGTTTCTATTTAGTGAGAGCTACAAACAAATACTTGTCTCAAATAAAATATTTCATTAATAAAAAAACAAAAACTAAATGAATACTAAACTTCTTCAGAATCCATGAATTTTTTATTATATTAGAATATTTAAATAACTTTTTTTTAAGACTTGGAAGAGTACAATTACAGAAAAATTTCACCAACCACGTTAAACAATGGAATTAATAGTACACTTGAATCTGTCTTTATCACATAAATACTTTCATAAAAGAAATCTGAAGTCTTCCTCCCAGTGGTTAGTTAAGGCTTCTCTGAAACTTACAATATTAAAATGTATTAAATTTCATTAACTTGATTACCTAAGTATAGTAATCAAGTTTAGTCCTTCTCAAGTCTCTGATGGGGTTGAAGACCAGGTAGCTTAGTTTTACAATGAAGCTTTGTGGTTTAAGGGTTAATAAATTTTTAGGTCTAGATATATGTTTTAAGTTGATAATAACAAGATGTGATGAAGATTGATTTACAGGCAGAATTTAAGATGCACTAATATAGGAAAGATGTTTTCCTCTAGGCTGTCAAATACAAGTAGCCAAAACACTATGAATGTAACATTTATATAATTCCTGATTGTGTCATGGTTCTTCTTGGTATAGGTAGTTTACTGTATATATGTGTAATAATATAAATGTATATATAAAAATCTTTAAAAAAGAAACCAAGCTTCACACTCTCATGCACAGATTTGTCATAATCCAAACAGTAGATTTTCCATACAAATCCACAGCATTTAAGACAATAGTGGAATTCTGTATATTAAACCATCCCTGCATGCCTGGAATGAAGCCTACTTGGTCATGATGAATGATATCCTTTATGTGTTCTTGTATTCGTTTTGGAGTATATCTTTGTATACTTTGAGTTATTTCAGAATTTGTAGTAAAAATCACTATAGCCTGAAGTTAAAAAATTATGCACTTTAAAAGGTTACAAATAATGGAATGTGGATGAAGGCAGCGCGGCTTCCACGGTGTCGTCGCACGCCCGCAGCCTCCGCGAGCTCTTCCGACCATTCATAGGCCCGGTCGGTGGGTCTCCGGAGACTCAGGAGCAGCAGGAAGAGCGAGCCGCTACGATGCTCGTGAGATTTTTTTATGAAAATGAGTCATGAAACTGTAACCACTGAGTTGAAGAATGGAACACATGTCCATGGAACAATCACAGGTGTGGATGTCAGCATGAACACGCATCTTAAAGCTGTGAAGATGACGCTGCAGAACAGAGAACCCGTACAGTTGGAAACAGTGAGTATTCGAGGCAACAACATTCGGTATTTTATTCTGCCAGACAGCTTACCTCTGGATACGCTGCTTGTGGATGTGGAACCTAAGGTGAAATCTAAGAAAAGGGAAGCTGTTGCAGGAAGAGGTCGAGGTCGAGGTAGAGAAAGAGGACGTGGTCACGGCAGAGGAAGAGGGGGTCCTAGGCGATAATGTCTCTCAAGATTACTGTTTCAAAGTGATAAGAAATTTGGGATGTTTTTGTACAGGTTTTGTTTGTCAATTTTTAATAAACATAAGTGTGGGAAAAATAATGGAATGTGGAAAATCTGGAAGTATATAATGTTCAGTGCAAAGCTTTCTTCTTGAATCTCTCCTATATTCAACATGTACATACACTATTGGCAGGTACTTTAATTTATCTTTTAAAACATATTTATTATTATTGTGTGTTTGTATGAAATTTATGTTCACAGGTGTATGCTGTGGTACACATTTCAAAGCCATAGAATAAGTTTGGTGAGCATATTTTCTTCCATCATGCACTCTGAGGTTGGAAATCAGATCATCAGGATTGTGTGCCAAATGCATTTAACCATCTGAGTCATCTTGTCTGCACAGTTAGTGCTTTAATTTCTAAGACAGTAATTATGTAGTTGCTTTTCAGTCAGATATAAAACACATAGTAATATAAAATGTGTTTGAATTTCTTTCTTTCTTAATGCTATTATTCATCTAAGTCACCTAAGGTGATTATTACATTAATTAAAAAAAAATCTACCAATGTAAATAAATAAATAAATAAATAAATATTTCATTAACTTTTTGATTTTATTCTAAATTTGAGTTTCTGGAGGATGAAGCTTACACATTTCCTCCTTTCCTTATGACTAATATTTTCTGGCTGCAGAAAATATATACTGGATTAATAGTAATGTATAGCACCATGTATAGGCTCTGCTGACCATGGGTTCAGAGTGATAGCAACTCTTAAGTGTAGATTAGTAAGTAATTTGTACCACAGTGGAAAAAAACTTTGCTGTATGTCACTCCCTAGACAGTCACTGCCCATACAGGTCCCGAAGGTATCGAGAATGAATTCTGCCTTCACAATTGCTCACCTGTCCACTGGGACTCTGTGTTCTGGAGTCTAATATTTCCCTCAAGATATTTCTCCAATATATATTCTAATGTTCATGTATTAGCAAGGGAGACATTATGCACCCTCAGGTCCTCAGAGAATTTGAGTATCTTGCACTTCTCCTAAAGTAAACAAGCCCATGTTTGTATTCACAGCAGCTCTATTATTCTAGCCATGGTTTCTTTATCCTTCTCCACAATAGTCTATTAGTATGCCAGTTCAATTGCTCTGTGACATGTGCCAAATTGCTTTGCCTTGCTTATGCACAATTTCCATTTTGTAAAGTAGGGATGATAACAATAATATCGAGCTGGTGTGAGAGTCAAAGCAGGCAATGCATATGAGTTTCTCAGCACGATACACAGTATATAAAATTATTTTTTATAGATTATAATCTTGGAGATATCTCAGTTTTCTTGTTATACCTGTTACCAAAAGAAAAAAAAATTTACTGCAATTTCTTTCAGAAATGGGATGTTTTATTCTTTTAATTGAAAGGAAATTTCAACAAATAATTATGGAAGTAATCTATCTTTTCAGGCTCAAAACTTATTTCTAATTAGGTCTCCATGCTCCAGTTTCTAATCTGTCTTTCCCCTTGTAGGGGACATTCAGGTTATTCTACAGAGTAGCCTCACAACAATGGCTTAGAATAACACTCTTTATTGTTTTAATTCCTAGAAGTCAGAAACGTAAATTCAAAGTGGTCACAAGACAATTGTTTCAATTACCTTCAACCCGATTCTATGTCATTGTCTGTTGTGGGTTCTGGGCCTGCCCGCACTCTTGATCCGTTGCCCTCTTCCTAGAAACACACTAATATCTGGTTTCATAGTTTCCTACTACTGATAGAACTTTCTACTTCCTTCTTAGAGGCAAACATTTAAAGTAGTCCCACTTAATAATATATCATTAGCCCTGTGTTCCTGGCTCACTAAACACATTTACTAATCTGTTTAAATATATAAATTAAAACAGCCATAGAGTCATAAGTCTATGAGCAGCCTTGAGCCTCACAAGGTATAATTTCAAAATCTTAAATATAATTTTTAAGGTCCCTCATCCTCTGATGTCAAGTTTTCTATTGCTATTTTGCTGTCTTCCTATGGTATTCTAACCTTATCCTATATTGTTAACATATCAATCACTTTTAGTAGCATCTTACTTTCCTCCTATTCTTCTCTGTAGATTTTTGGTGGTTGTTTCTTGATGTTCTAATAATGCTACTCATTTGTGGTTTTTATTTCCATAATCTGTTAATAAATTAGAAGGAAGAGGGTAGGATAAATACATATTGTACACTCTCTTAGATTATTAAATTGAAGACGGAGCATTTTTAAACCTCTATAGCTACTTTCATATTGATGAAAACACACAGAAAAAAAGTATTGATTTTTAAAGAGACTGTGATTCTACTTGCCAAAATTTGATTGAATATCGAGAGAGGCAATAAGCATTCTGAGGGCAACTACCTATAGTTGTCATTTTGTCTTTCATTGATGAAAGAGTGAGAGAGTGAGTGATTGACTCTGTATGTGTATGTTTAAGTGTGTGTGTGTGTGTGTGTGTGTGTGTGTGTGTGTGTGTGTGTGCATCAATAAGTGTGTGAGTATGAGTGTACCGTGCATGGGCACCCTGGCATGTATGGTTGCACACACGTACCATAATAGTTTTGAGAGGTCAGAAAACAAATTATGGGAATCATTTGTCTATCACCACCATGTATGTTCCAGTCCTTGAGCTCAGGTCTCAGGACATGATACCTGGAAGCAAGGTGTTTGTTTGGTTTTTGAAGGCTTTGACCTTTTCCAAATCTATTTTATTTGATGTTATTTAGTGCTTATACCCCTCTTCCAACCTACCTTACTTAGATAGAAGAGGTTAATAGGAACAGGGGGAGTAGACCTTCTTAGACTCCGTTCTTGGGAGAAATTCCGCTGGCACAGTCGGTAATATAACCAGACCTTTTAAACAACAGCAAAGCATCAACTGAGCTAAGGTGACTGCAATCACGGTACCTGGAACCTGGAGCAGCAGCCAGAACATAGAACCTTGAGGCATATTGTGGAGTAGTTCTTTCTAGAAGCATTTTGAAGTGGAGCTATGAACAGCCAAACAATAGGAAAGGATGTCAAGAACAAAAGGTCCATCCTCGTGTGTGTGTGTGTGTGTGTGTGTGTGTGTGTGTGTGTGTGTGTGTAAACATGTATATATATATATATATATATATATATATATACACACACACACATATACATACATATATACCCAGTCAAAGTTAGTACTAGGATGTTTATCAGCTGGCAATTACCAAGTCTCCAAAAGAGGAAGTTTCTCTTTTAATGGATAAACATCACCTGTTCTCTCACACTTGGGATCAAACAAAACATGTTTACATGCGCTGCGGTTTGTTTATTCATTTGTTCATTTGTTTATTTTGCTTACTGAACCCAAAGCTCATTGATTTGCAGGCCTTTATTTAAAATTGAAGTATTAGTAGGAAAAATTAAAAATCCTCCGTAGCTTGATAAAAAAAAAAAAAAAAAGGAGGGGTGCGGGAAGCTAATAGAATGACAAAAAGGATATATTTCAACACTGCTGGCAGAAGCACAGGTTCAGTTGTTTGTGTATGACCCAATGGGATGTCATTATTACACAAAAACACTTGAAATCACACATTACAAATGTTACCACCAAGACCTTTGTTACTTTGGTCACCGTAAAATACGCTCCTCTTGTCTGGCATAAAGGCTTCTATGGGTCTCAAGGTTCCAAATCTTCCAGTGTGAGCATGTTAAAAACTCATGCCTGACCCCAACAACATAGAAGGCTAAGATTATTAATTCTGACTCCAACTTTTGTATAAATGAGTTCATTAGGAAAGAAACACTTCTGCTTGAAATTACTTTATTTTTACACAGCCACATTATATGGCAGGCTCAAATCCGCCTTTCACATGTGCATACACACATATAACCTGTAGCATTGGACAAATTTCTTCATAAATTTGTCTTAAAGAGAGAAAACAATCAAAGCTATAGTATATACAATAAGGAATTATTCATTTTGAGAAATGGAAACATCTAGTGGATAGTTTCTGGGTTTTGCATTGTCAAAATGAAATATTCATTTTATGGAATGGTCCTACGAGCTGGGTAATGCTCTAAGATACACAAACTGCTGAAGTATTAAAGTAATTTATCTTCATAAAAAGATGATTAAAGTTATTTAGTACAGGCATTATTAGATTTGAAATAGGATTTTGGCAATTCTTGTCTACATTACCAAAAAAGGTCTATCACCCTTGTTTTCAACAGAAAATCAACTTTTTTTTCAATTTATTTTTTTTAATTTATTTATTCTTGTTACATCTCAATGGTTATCCCATCCCTTGTATCCTCTCATTCTTCCCTCCCTCCCATTTTCCCCTTATTCCCTTCCCCTATGACTGTTCCTGAGGAGGATTACCTCCCCCTGTATATGCTCATAGGGTATCAAATCTCTTCTCGGTGACCTGCTGTCCTTCCTCTGAGTGCCACTAGGTCTCCCCCTCCAGGGGACTTAGTCAAATGTGAGGCACCAGAGTACGTGAGAAAGTCATATCCCACTCTCCACTCAAGTGTGGAAAATGTTCTGTCCATTGGCTAGATCTGGGTAGGGGTTTAAAGTTTACCGCATGTATTGTCCTTGGCTGGTGCCTTAGTTTGAGCGGGATCCCTGGGCCCAAATCTGCCTATCATAATGTTCTACTTGTAGGTTTCTAGGACCCTCTGGATCCTTCTACTTTGCTATTCTCCCATGCTTCTCTCATCTAGAGTCCCAATAGGATGTCCTCCCCTCTGTCCCAGTTTCCTGGTAAGTGAAGGCTTTCATGTGACATGCCCCTTGGGCTAGTATGCAGATATAAGTGAATTTATACCGTTTGAGTCTTTCTGCTTCTGGGTTAACTCACTCATTATGATCATTTCTAGCTCAATCCATTTATACACAAATTTTGGGAATTCCTTGTTTTTAATAGCTGAGAAACACTTAAAGAAATTCTCAACCTCCTTAGTCATCAGGGAAATGCAAATCAAAACAACTCTGAGATTCCATCTTACACCAATCCGAATGGCTAAAATCAAAAATTCAAGCGACACCACATGCTGGCGAGGATGTGGGGAGAGAGGAACACTCCTTCATTGCTGGTGGGAATGCAAACTAGTACAGCCACTTTGGAAATCTATCTGGTGCTATCTCAGAAAACTGGGAATAAGGCTTCCTCAAGACCCAGCTATTCCACTCCTTGGAATATACCCAGAAGATACTCCAGCACACAACATGAAAATTTGCTCAACCATGTTCATAGCAGCCTTATTCATAACAGCCAGAACATGGAACAGCCTACGTGTCCATCAGTAGAAGAATGGATAAAGTAACTGTGGTATATATACACTATGGAATACTATTCAGCTATGAAAATCAACTTTTTATTAGAAGGTTAATCAATAAATCTTTCTAGAATTGAAATAATTTCCTTTGTTAAGGACCACAATGCACTAGGAATGTTAGATTAAAAATGCTGAAATTGGATTTTTAAAATCCAGTATTTCAGTAGCAGTGGAGTACCAACTGTCTAAAAGAAAAATAACAGATTATAGAAATTATCCTTGTCCTCATGTATGATAGGTGGAATGTAAAGGATAATCTCTATTTTTCAGGTATCTGCTTCATGTAATCCTCTTTGAATAATTGGAAAAATACAATTATAAGCACAAACTCTAAAAAATTTTTTAACTTTAAACATCTAACTAGACCTAAAAACATCTTAACCCCTAAACAACTAAGCTTCATTGTAAAGCTAATCTACCTCATCTTCAGCTCCATCAGAGACTTGAGAAGGAATAAACTTCATTACCTGAGTATTCTGGGAGTGCAGGTTAAGAGCTTGCCAAATGAGAAGACTACAGAGACAGTTTTCTACAGTCACCCAAAACCCTCAATTATGTTGGAGCATCTTCTTCAGCCTTCTGACCCAATATATATGACAGACATATTTGTGAGGCAGGAACCAATGAAGACTCGCTTACCCTGTCTTGGCAGAGGTTGGCTGTAGAATCTGCCTGCATCCAAGTGTGCCCCTTTTTAAGCAGAATTCTGCCTGTGATAGATGTGATGGAGACTGACTTACATTCAGAATTTTAGATGAACCAAGATAGGAAAGCTGTTTTCTTTAGGACTGTCAAATACAAATAGCCAAAAAACTAAGAACGTAACAAATATATATATATTTCCTGATTGTGACATGGCTACTCCTGAAATAGGTACTTTATTGTATATATGTGAAACATATATGTAAAAAAATAAAAAAATACATATCATCAAAAACATTGTAAACGAATTTCATAATCATTTCCTACTTGGCTGCCATCTCTTGAAGGCCTGTTCTTTAATGAAGAAGAAAGAAACCAAGGAATGGATCTGAAGTTGGGGATTGGTAGTGGGGAATATTCTTTTTAGTAAACCTCTTTTCACATATAATAAGTTCAAACATTTAAAATTACTTATTAAGTTTGTCATATCTATACAATGATATGGTTAGACTTATATATATTATAAATACATATTTATTTAATATTTTCGATAATATGAACACTCCAATGTAGCTGTTTATAAATGCCTTTATTTGCACACACAGATATAAATATATATGTGTACCTTCAACATGTTTATGATTTCTATAGTGAGAATAATTATCAACTTTTCAATTATGGTTCACGATGAGTCAATTTATTATAAAATGTCTGTATCTCACATAATTACACTGGCAGTGTTTGTAATGTTGTTTTCTACCATATCACTGTCAGTGAAGGTTTTTTTGGTACATATTTGTAACCACCAACTCTCCTTTAGTTTTGATTTTTCAAGATGATTATTTAAGTAAATTACCAAGCATCTACTTATTAATAGTGCTTTATATTTGGTTATTCTAAACAGTAGCCTAAACAGTAAATTCTGGCATCATGAAAACCAGGTAGCAGAGAGCAATCTACCAGTTCGCATACAGCTGGCTATTACATATAGGCATAGGCAAAGGGTTTCTAAATGGGACTGTAGTTGCTGGAGAAATAAGACCAACAATGTACAAATAAGACCTTGATAAAACAAAAACATGATGCATAGTGAAAGAATGTGTCATTTCAGTACAGAGACAGCATATAGAAAGGAAATAAAGTTTTCTAGTTATACATTTGACAAGGATTCATATCTAGATTACACAAAGCACTTAAAACCTAAAAATGAGGGAAAAAATAAAGAAAAATAAGCTATAGCACTGAATATGTTCTCAAAGTAATAAATATTAATTGCTGATAGATTTTTCAAACAATGTTAAACATCGTATGTCATTAGAAAATCCAGATTAAAACTACTAAGATTCCATGTCACTCCTGTCAGAATGACTATTGTCAAATTAGTTAATCTTTCAAAAAACTACATAAGGTTTTAGGTGAAGGGGTAATGTAGTAATTTTAGTAGTGATGGAGAAGGATGTATCCACTATTATAATGTGCATGAAGATAGCCAGGCACAATAGCACACACCTGTAATCACTGCACTGTGGCACACACTTGTAATGACTGCACTCTTGAAGGCACAGGCAGGCAGATCTCTGTGATATCAAGGCCAGCCTGGTCTACAAAGTGAGTCAGAAACAGCCAATGCTATACAGAGAGACCCCGTCTCGAAAAACACGTCATCATCATCATCATCACTATCAACATCATCACTATCATCATGAAGATTCATCATAGAGGTAGGAGTCCAACATTCTGGGTCATATAAAAATTGCAAATCACCTAAAATAGAGCTATTTGCTTACCTGTTTTCATTGTACTAGAAGCATAGAGTCAAGTTAGCTATTCATCAATTGGTATGTTTTCCTCATATGTAGATGCTATCTTCAAAAACATAGATATGTGTGTTTAACTGAGAGTATATTAAATAGCCAGAAGACACTGTGAAAGGGGCTAGTAGGATATAGGTGACATTAAAGAAGAGGTAATCACAGAGATAGAAAGACTTAAGCAGTGATGGGGTGAAAATACAGGTATAGGGAAGGAAATTTAACCAAATGAAATATGAATAAGCCATATATAAATTTACTACTTTGTACATTAATAAAAACCTAACAGTTAAAAGAAGAGGAGATGTTTTGGAAGTGTGGTTAAAAAAGGTTCTTCCCCTTCTCCACTTAATGGTGGAGAATGTCCTGTCCATCGGCTAGACTGGGTAGGGGTTCGAAGTTTACTGCTATATTTTCCTTGGCTAGGTGCCCTCCTGTATTTTTCCAGGACCCACTGGATCCTTCTATTTCCTCATTCTTCCAGGCTTCTCACCCCTAAAGTCTCAATAGGATTTTCTCCCCTCTGACCCACTTTCTTGGTAGGTAAAGTTTATCATGGGGGCGTACCCCTTGGCCTAGTGTCTCGATATAAGTGAGTATATACCATTTGACTCTTTTTGCTTCTGGGTGAACTCTTGGTTGAGGAGGCCTGGTGGCACTCAGAGGAAAGATAATAAGTCACCAAGAAGAGACTTGATACCCTAGGAGCATATACAGGGGGAGGAGGTCCCCCTCAGTCACAGACATAGGGGAAGGGAGTAGAGGGGGAAACGGGAGGGAGGAAAGAAAGGGAGGATACAAGGGATGGGCTAACAATTGAGATGTAATATGAATAAATTAATAAATTAATTAATTAATTTAAAAAAAAAGAAAAAAGAAAGAAAAAAAAAGAAAAAAAAAAAAGGTTCTTCCTGGATTCTAGGAAGATTCCTAGACTAAACCAATATCTTTTGGCCAGCTGAGGGAAACCTCTTCAGAATGTGATGGTTCGAGCCATACTACAGTTTCAGAAAAGGCTCTTTCCATTCTTCTATATTGCCCAATAAAACTAAATGATAAACCACAATTGTAGATGGCACCAAATGCTTTGTTTGCAAGGTGTAGACTTGTTCTAAGATGCATCTATATTAGTAGTTTAAAAATAGACCACAAACCTCATATTTGTGAAATACAGGGTTTGGTAAGAAGAGCCAATTCACCTGTATTTAAGATTTAGTATATAGTTTTCCTCTGAGTTTGTGCCACTGTCTCAAGTGTTTCACATATCTTATCTTTTAGAAAACACTTGCTGTTCTGGAAGTTTTTGAAGAGGAAAAGGTTAAAGGAAAATATAAAAGGTAAGAGAAATAACCCTGCTCCATATGTGAGCAGTATTTGACACACAGGTTCTATATTCATCAGAGAATCTGTAACTGTGACCTTCAGTACCTGACCATGAGATTGCTTTGGTGTCTTGGTTGATAATTCTGACTTTAAGTTATAGAAACCTATGTCCTAACTACCTAAACCTATAATTTTAGCCAAGTCAACTAATAGCAACAGAACTAAGTTTTTTTTTTACTTTGAAACTATATTCCCAAAGAGATAATGTTTAAGCTAAATATAATAATATAAGCCAAACTACTTAATATAGTAATCCTAAATGTTATAAATAATTGAACTGTATTATTATAAATAAATCAGGTTTTCAGTGGTGTACTATTAGATTAATTTTAAGTAGGTGAGAGAAATTTGGAAGAAACTTGAAACAAAAAGTCTCAGAAATACTTCTGAAATTCGTTCTAGCATTTAAAACTTTTTTGCCTTTAGAATGAAGGTCATAAGAAGAAAACTTATTCACCACTCAGCTCTAAGTCAAGTTTCAAATTAGAAAATGTGGTACAGAACTTTATCTAAAGTATGGTGCAATATACAAATGTGACCTTATTAGGATTATTTTATAGTTCAAAATGTATCAGTATTGAATTTTTAAATGCCAGATTTTTATATCTTTAGGATCATCATTCTTTTGATTATTAATTTTTTTTAAAAAGAGAAGCTGGTAGAGGTGCAACATAGAAAAGACCGAAAAACACGGACAGTGTAACAGAAATTGTAACAGGAAGCATTTTGAAGACAGCGGGAGGCTGTCTGATTAAAATTAATCCCCAGCATGGCCTTAGGGGGATTATATCAAAACTCTGGGTCTGCATGAATGTCTTTTATCACTTCCAATTATCCATTTCAGAAAAGCAAGAACTGTTGACCAAAGTTTTACTTCAACAGGGAGTTAAATGCTGAATTGTATATATTTTTAAGGTAATTCTACATGTTCTGTTATATTGTCTTGTTCAAGATTAATACTTAGAGTGATGTATTCAAGGTAATTCTACATGTTCTGTTATACTGTCTTGTTCAAGGTTAATACTTAGAGTGATGTATTCAACTTTTAACTACTACATACTGATGGGTAGTCGGTAGTCAAACACACTGGAATAAGAAAATTCAGTGGAAATGCAAGTGACTGCACATTTATATGCCTTGCCGCTTGTGATTGAATTACATTAATATGTTTATTGAAATAATTATTACAGTTATCTGAGCCATCTCATCTTACATTGGTAAGACATATTTATGCAAAATACCGCATCACAATGGCACAAGCAAATGTGTTTGTAGAAGCAGTACAAACAGAGACTGGCTATAGTGGAAGGGTGCCATATTTAAACTTGCTGGGTTGCATGGGAAAATGCAAGGTTTCACCATAAGGGTCCGGGCGAAAAAAATCTGATTTAGTTTCTGATAATTAAAAAACTATTATTCAAGGACATGGTTTTCAATAAAATGTAGAGATCTCCACAGTTTGTGTGCTTGCTCGTGTTGTACATAGAAACCAGAAATATAATGTTCAAGGTTATTAACAATCTTCTGAAGTGTAAATAGTATTATGCAGCAAGAATCTTCTCCAGGTATATCTTTTACCTATTTATACAAACACACTAGAGCTTGACAGCTGTTACTGTGGCTACCAAACTGGGAATCATTCATAATCCTCAGCAGTCACATATATCAATCAAGCCTGGCCAGCGTTATGCAGTACAGTACATATCTGGTCACACTGATTATGCTAGAGAGTTACCACCTGATATATACTGTGCTGGCTTGTGCAAATACTTAAAAATTGCACAACAAGGTAACGTGCTATTTTTTCCTCCTATTTAGTTTTGAAGAAAGAAAATATTTTACAGAAGAATCATGGAGGAAATTTCTGTAGCTACAAATTTATATAACCTACTTATCCGTGAATTTTATGGGATTCTAATTTATTCTTTCTATATTAATCTGAGATAATTTTTCTTATCTGAATTAGAAAGATATGAGTATAGTTAAGTGTTGTTAGCTAGTCAATGAGTAGCTAGTCATTGTAGAATCTGATTAATAAAAATGTGTTTATTACTGTAAAGAGTAAAAGTAAGTAGTTTTCTACTCATTTCAATCAATGACTATATTCCAGGCATATTCTCTCATTATATTTCTCTCCTCCTGCCAGGTCTCCAGTTTTCCTCTTTCTTTCTCTGTTATTAGTCTTTCCTACCCCGTCTCTCTCCTTCTCTCTGTCCCCTCTTTCTATATAACACACACACACACACACACACACACACACACACACACACACACACA
>OU015747.1:13413928-13425141 GCA_907169655.1 Acomys percivali | reverse complement strand
CACACACACACACACACACACACACACACACACACACACACACACACTATGTACAAGGTACAAGGTACAAGGATATATCTCTAACACCTTAGACTTTCCACTTAATATCAGAATGTAAAAATGCCCCGGGCAACACCAGAGTTCTGGGGTACTAGAGCAAAGAAACTTTGTTCTTTACGTGTGTGCTCTAGAGTCTTGGGATGGAAATGGAAATGAGCATGTTCCTTGGGAGGATACTCTCCTCTTTTACTTCCAAGAAGACCCAGTGCCTTTTGATAGTGGCCAGGGTTTCCTTTCTTCCCTCCCTTGTCTCTCAAAGGAAATCCACTCCTTTCCCCTGGAGTCTTAGAAGAAGAAGTGGATTCTGGTTCATACTGTGGTCCTTTATAACCTCAGGTCTGGGACTTGATCACTTTCCAGGTTGAAAAATGCAAGTGGAGATATTTTACAACACCAGTCGTCTACAGAACCTGAGTTCAACACAGCTTTTTTTCCCTGTCTGTCAATCAGATATCATTCTTGTAATAACACCTATCCAATTTTGTGATGGGTGGGCTGGGATACTGTGTGGCTTTGTTACAAATGTGTTTCTCTGTGTGGGTTTTCTTTCTTTCTTCTTTTTGGTTGTTTTATTTTTAATGAGGGGAGTTTTGACGGTTTTGGGAGAAAATGAATGAGTGACTTAATTTTCCTCTTTTTCATTGAATAATAAATCAAATACCATTTATGAAATAAAGTCTGTATCTGATCAAATTGATAAGTATAAAAGACATAGATGATTTCTAAATGTAAGTGCCCTACGGAGGCTAAAATAATATTAACTAAATAATTTCAATAGACCCATATTAAACAATGAGGTAGAATCAGTGATTAAAAATCTCTCGACTAAATAATGTTAGGGCCAGGTGGATAAGGTAGAGACTTGTAATAGATCTTTAAAGAAGAGCTAACAGCAATTCTACTCCAATTATGAGTAATATTTTCAATTTATTTTTATGACGCCATTATTAACAGGATACAAAACCAAAGAAGATCTTGCCAAAAGTCATTATATGCCAATATCTCTAATGATCAAGGACATAAAAACGCTCAAGAAAATACTTTCAAACCAGTTCCAAATAAATATAAACAGAAACCACCACATAAGTAGACTCAAAGGCAGAAACCACATGATCATCTTGAGAGAGTCTGTAACCGAATAAGGTATCAGGTGATGAAAAGAGATCCCATGCAAATGAATTGGTAGGATTCATACTGAGAGAATGGCCATTCTACTAGCAAATGTAACCCTCAGTTTCAAAATTCCAATGCAGTTCTTCACAGAAAGTGAAAAAAAAAAAAGTCTTATATTCCACATGGAAACAGAGATAATCAAGTGTACCCCAAACAACCTTGAACAGCAACAATGATGACAAGAACAAAAACCCTGTCGCTGGTATCAGTATCACAGCTAGATTTCAAATTGTACTACGGATGTCTCATGCAGACATAAAACAGACCCATTGACCAAACAGAATAGAACTGAAGACCCACATTAAGCCCACATTCCTACACCCACATGCTGAGTGACAAAATGGCCAATGATGCACACTGGCCAAAAGGCAACCACATCACCAACTAACGGTGCTGAGCAAGCTGGACGGGATAGCAATGTGAAATGTGATCCTTATAGTATACCCTGCACAAAACTCAAATCTACATGAATCAAGGGCCTCAAGAGAAGACATGATGCCCTATAACTGATAGAGGAGAAATTGTTAAATGCCTTCAAATTTCTTAACATAAGTAAGGCCTTTCTTAACAAGATGCTCACAGGGCAAGGGACCTTATAAAACTATAAAGTTTATGTAAAACAAAAGAAACCATCATTTCACTGAAGAAGCAATTCTAATGAGTGGAAAAAATATCATTACCAGCTATTTATGTGACATAATTCTTCTCTTGTCTTTAAAATCTTCCTCATGCCTATGAGTCTATTATAACCTATCAATTTTATATTAATAACAACTATATTCTAATCATTAATCTAACTATATTTTTCAGTATTTCTTCCTATTAAAGCTAACCACTTGAAAACTCCTTAAATGTAAAAAACACTGTAAATGAACTAAAGTTTACAATTTTATACAAAAATATAGTCCTTTCCTTACATAATTTGGATCATATGAATAGAAAAATCATCAAACTACTGGGCCAGCACCTTTACCAATTAAGCTGTATTTCTGGATCTGTCCGAGCCCTTCCTGGCCAGCAGGAATAAGACTCAAGACAACTAGGTTCCTTCTCAAAGCAGTTTACTCAGGAATGAATTTACAGCAGTTTAGCAAAGCAGAGAATGGCCCCCTCCCTAGGCGGGGCAGAGGCTTATATCCCGGCAAGAGGCAATCAGGAGGCGCCACGTGTGAACTCCTCATAGGTCAAAGAGACGGCAGAGCTAAACGCTGAGCTTGTTAGCCATATAAGGACTTGTTTACCAGAGAGAGCGCTCACCGCCGAGAGGGTGACTAGCGGAAGCCAGTGCCATCTTTAGGTGTGGCTACATCGCAGCTCTCGACATGGATCAATTTAATTTTTGAAAAAATCTGTGATACATTATTAAAAATGTATGAATGTGACAATCTAATTATAAGTGTAGTGATTGCTTATATAAGTATATCAATCAAATTGTTGAAAAGTATAATGTGCAAAAAACAGATTACTGTGTGTTCATGCGCAAACACAATATCTTGTTCTATGGTCTTCCCTTATTTCTATCAGTAATATATTTATACACATAATATATTTCTTTGTTTTCTGTGTATTCATAATGATAGAACTGTGTTAATATGACATTGCTTGATTCTAATATACCATGACTAATAGTACACATGACATTTAACCAAGAGTTACAATACAAATAAAATGCATGTAGTTTATTGAATATTTACTATTCAGCTTTTGTAGCACTTTTAAAGTTCTCATTAGAGTTGCTAAATCTAGAAAAACTATAAGAAAGATACATTGAGCATCTGCTTCTATTGACCATAGGACAATTAAAAGCCATTAAAATGACAAACAATGGACATGCTGTTATTAACCTTAGTGTAAACTGGAAAAAAATCCATAGTTTGGCAATTTAAAAATAATTTAAACAGAAAAAAAGCTATGCACTTAGAATTAAACTGCCTTAAATCCAATAAAATCCACTCACATAGAAAAAATAGAGAGAATGGGATATTTATTCTAAAGTTCAGTATATCGTTTAAAATTCTAGGTAAATAATAAACAGAGTTATAGCATTCAGGAAGCCAGTGCAGAATAAAGATTTGTTTAATAAGTTTGACCTCATTTCTGTGGCACTAGTCATTGTACATATGACATAGTTAATGTTATCAAGACACTATGGAAAATAATGTCAATGGCCCTAGGAGAAAACCATACACAATTATTCTGTAAAATGAACATAGTGGCAAAAAGACTTCCTTGGCATTATTTTATTAATAACAAGTTACAACATATTTGATCCCATTGTCCAATGTTGCCTTGATACTACAGCCCTCCTTACTCAACCAATTTTATGTTCTTTGTTTCATGTCACTTTCTATATCATAGATTAGTGCATCTCTCAATCCTATTGCTGTTGTCAACCAAACATACAAACATACAAGTGGACAAAGTGGCAGGAATAAGATACTTTGAAATGCTAGCCTTAAATGGAATGCCTTTATCACAAGTGTCATCTCCAGGTTTGTGGAATCAATGAAGAGGGAGTTTAAGAGCCAGGGTGGTGGATGCCTCTGAGGAATTAGGAAAGATGACACACATAAGGATACACGGAAATTGTGACAACAGCCGTAGAACTTACACAAGCTGTAACTAGATGACATTCTAGTACAGAGGAAAGAAAGTTGGTACCACAGAGTCCCACCTTTTGCCAAGAAATTAGAGTCGTAAAGGATAAATTCTGAAAGTATTCAGTGAACTCAGTGGTATTTTTATAAAGTGACAACAGTTACATAAATCATATGTGAGGACAGGCTCGGAAATAGTTCGCCAAAACAAGCTAATCTCAGTTTTGGATTTTTTTTCTTTTTCTTTTCTTTTTTTTTTTTCTTTTTTTATTTTTTTTATTAATTTATTCTTGTTACATCTCTATGGTTATCCCATCCCTTGTATCCTCCCATTCTCCCCTCCCTCTCATTTTCCCCTTATTCCCCTCCCCTATGACTGTTCCTGAGAGGGATTACCTACCTCCCCCTGTATATGCTCATAGAGTATCAAGTCTCTTCTCGGTGACCTGCTGTCCTTCCTCTGAGTGCCACCAGGTCTCCCCCTCCAGGGGACATAGTCAAACGTGAGGCACCAGAGTAAATGAGAAAGTCATACCCCACTCTCCACTCAAGTGTGGAGACTGTCCTGTCCTTTGGTTAGATCTGGGTAAGGGTTTAAATTTTACCACCTGTATTGTCCTTGGCTGGTGCCTTAGTTTGAGCGGGACCCCTTGGAGAGTGAAAGGACATGAAGTTAGACAGGTAGTAAGAAAGAGGGGTTGTTGTATAAATTGGGAGAGGAGAGAGGAGATGATCACAAGATACTGTCTGTAATTTTCAAAGGTTAAAGAAAACATCTATAAAAGTAACTCTTATTCTCCAGATGTAATTGTTGTCTTGGAAGTTTACTGCTTTCACCTGCTCACCTAGCCTAGTCCAGTCCTGGGAGCTTCTAACCCCCATACATTCTAAGTGAGGCCTAGAGTGCTTCTGTCTCCAACACTTAGTACTGAATAAGCTCACCCTTACTAGCTCTTTCTGAACACTGGCTAGCTTGTTCAACTCAGCTATTCTCACTCAAACTCCTCTCCAAGATGACTAGTTCAAAATGGCTTCTATGTGCTTCTGATTGAATTGATTTGTTTGGCTTCAAACTAACTTTAGCAATCTGTTCTAATCTTCTGGATCATTCTCATTCTCCGACTCATTCTGTCTTTACATGTGTACTTATGGGTCATGTCTGTATTCCAGCCAGAGTAGTTATGTTGCTATAATTAAATTCCTCTACAAACATTATTTAAAATCTACATCTTTTTAATAAGGATACTCCAAATAAATTTTCTTTGATTTCTGAAGTATTCAAATGGTGGTGAACTTTGATAAATGTCCCAAAATTTGAGGCAAGTAGATATTCATATTTACCTTCCAGATAACTAAACTATATTCATCTTACAATTACAATATATTATTAGTTTTTAAAAATTAAAGTAAAGAATTTCTTAAAACTCAATATATTGTTTTCTTCATCACTGACACTCAAAATTTGCATTTCTTTCTGACACCTGGTGGAGCCAGGCATTATTTTCTCTCAACTTGATTGATTCTTACCCTAGTTTCCAGCTACCAGATTGTATTTATCATGCTTTTTTTAAACCACACAATATAAGTTTGTCAAAAGTTTAATCTCCTGCTTAGGAATAGCAAACAGTGATGGTATATGTATGAGTTCATGTTAGATAGTCTTTTTCAGTATGATTTAAATTTCATAGCAAAAATCCGTAGAATATGTAGAAATTCCTATACCATCCACAGTCCACAAATACTAGATTTTCACTCTCGAGGTTTGCTGTTTTAGAGGCATGGTTGTTCCATGGAAATTATGCTTGCACAGACACATGGAACAAATATACAGCTGTAGCTGCCACCTTTAGTCTGGTGCTGTGCTTTCTATGCTACTGGATGAGTACAAGCATTCATTTCCAGGTTCCATTACATTATCAAACAAAGTGTTTTCTAATTCTAAGCATACTGTAACCTGTCATTTTATTCTCATTTCTTTAAATTATATCATCTACTGTCTCTATAGGTTGCTTATCTTGTAGAATTTTACATAATTTTTTAATGATTTCACATCTAGTATTTTCTAGTTATGCTTTTTGGTTTTGTTTTTTGTATTTTCAATACAGGGTTTCCCTGGTTTGCCCTGCTTGCTCTGGAACTTCCTTTGTAGACCAGGCTAGCCTTGAACTCACAGAGATCCACCTGTGACTGCCACCCAAGTGCCAGGACTAAAGATGTGCACTGTCTCATGCAGTTTTCTAGTTAGTTTATATCATTCTATAACCTGCATTTTAGGTGACCTGTGTTTTCACAGCTTGGTAGTTCATCTTTTGTGTGTGTATATTTCATACAATGGGATATTCTAACTTGAATTCCATCAAAATGATGAACATATTTTAAGAGTAATTTTAGTTGGTAAACAGGAATATCTTTTCAAAGTTCTTGCTTAGTTCTAAGAGCTTTCTTAGAATAATGTTAAGAAGAAATCCTTATGATAATCTGTTTATCTTCTTTGTTTCCAAACAGAATCATGCCTCTAAGGCTTAAGGATTAAAGACATGGATGGCACCCCAGATTGAACAGCATCACTGACCATAGCCCATATGCAAATAAGTTTGGAATTTCTGAAATACCCAGCTTCACAGTTTGAGTAGCCACTGAGTTCTTACCCTTTCTATTGTGAAGATATCTATTTAGGGACTAATAAATCCCATTCGTTGATATATATTCATTCTGATGGTTCAGATGATGTAGAGAAAGTTAATACAAATCTAAACCTGTAATACAAAGTAATATGATTTTCCATAATCAGATACATAAATAATAATGCATACATACTAAACAGAGTTCCAAGAAGTGTGAGATTTGTAAAACTTTCCATATGTAATGCTTAACAATTCCAATAATTTCTATCAACACACTGATACTCATCTAAATCAAGCAGTACAGCTAATATTTCAAACAACTTTCAGTTTGTGTTTTTCAAATGTAGTAAAAGGCTAATTGGAATATTCCAGGTAATTGTCTGGCATCTGCAATTTAGAAATTAGATATCTTTGAATTATCTTATAACAACCTAAGAGAGCAAAATATAAGCTTAATTTTTTGGGGGGGGGCATTAGTCCTGTTATTAGCAGAACCTCATTTAATCCAAAGAATTCTGATGGTCCTGAAACACTTGTCAATTCTACAATAATGTAGGGCCACAATCTGGATAGCCTTGGAACAAGGTTTTAAAAATGCTATAGTTACTATCTTCAAGGTTAACTGAAATCTGTTGGAGCAGGTTCCTTCCCAATTATTTCCGGTTTCTAGTAGACCAGGTAGTCCTTGGCTTATGGCAAAAAAAAAAAAAAAAGTTCCATTCTGTCTTGGCCTTTTCTACCCTTACCCTCATTATTTTGCTTCCAAGCCTGTATGTGTAGACAATTATTTGTTGTTTTTTCCCATAAGACACCTATCGTGTCAGTTGAATCTTCATCTAAGAAACTCATTTGAACATACATGTATATCTAACAAGCTTATTTCCAACTAAGGCCAATTTTGGGGTAAAAGAAGTTGAGACTTCCAGAGTCATTTCATAGGGTCACAATCCAATCCATGAAAGTACCTCAGGTCAGTTTTGAAAACTGATCAACATAGACCGACTACTTTGTTCATTGAAAAAACAAACAACAACAACAACAACAACAACAAAAACTAGATATACAACGAATTATTTGAAAGTAAATCGTAAGTGACAGAAAGGGGTTGACAGCTAGGGGTGTTATCTGTAGAAAAAATACTCAATAAAATCATATTGAAAGGGAGTTTTCTATTTCTATGCTACTAAATTACATAGTGTGCAGCAACACTAAATGTTCCTCTCCATCCCTAGGCAGTGGAACCTTACTGTAGCTATTATGTAATGCTGGGAATCGGTGCGTGTCTGAGGAGGGGAATTGCAGGAAAAATGGAGTTCCATAATATGTTTTCTTTCTTTTGTCATCATCGATGAAACTTTGCCTATTTCACAGTTCAGCTGAAAATCCTATGGCTTAGATTGCATATTCATGATCATTGATCTGTTTGCAACCTGAGAGGACAACATCTTGAGAATCATTAAGTTCGGCGCATTAATGTTCTGTCATGGGAGAGATGGTTTCTTTTCTTTTTATGGTAATATTGTCATTAATATTATAATTTTTGAAACCAGGTATCTAATGTTTTTGTAGAACTCCCTGTGCAAGCTCCAGTTACAAACCTAATTCTTGCTGTGCTGGGACATACAACAGCCAATTATAACTTTGTTTTAATTGAACACAATAAAATTATGGGAATTTTTAAGCAATTATAATATTACATTGTCAATTAAATAAAATATATTTAGCTATTATAATGATATTGGTTATATATAAGACATGGACATTACTATACATAGAATGTAAATGAGTATGTTTAAACTTAAATAGAATGTGGTACATGTTACATACAGTTCTTATTCCACTGTCATCTATAACCAAATTTGAAATTGATGACTTATAAATACCAGTAAAAGTGTGCATCTAATTAGCCTAATTAAATCTCTAAAAGTTGATCTTTTATTTTTTGTTCAGTAGTTAGCATTTCATATGCTGTATATCAAAAAGGACAATAGTTTATGCTCTTGAAATAAGAGCCTATACTTTCTAAACATAAGAAATTGATATATATATATATATATTAGAGTCTAGTACAAAACAAAAATATATCATTTAATATAAAATGACCTATTTCAAATGGATTTGATGGTATTTAAATTTTATCTATTTTGTTTTTATAGCTTCTTAATATATGCTAATATTACACTCAGGTTAAAAAATTATATTGTAGTGAGGGTCATTAACTGAAATAATAGAACATTAGTACTTTATTTTGTATTTTCTTTATCTTTGTAAATAAGTCGGTCAAGACAGCTATTGTATTTATTGAAACTTGGTTGTATATGGGACATTCTACTACACAATATAAGTACTTTTCTGCTCAGGTATATGGCAGAGGCATAGAAGATTGAAATGTGGTAGACATATGCCCCCACAACTGACAATATGACAAGGTATGTTTTTCAGATTGTTCCAATTTAAGTCTAATTATTTTTTATAGCTTCATGTCAAAGTGAGTGATGTGTCCAGTCAGTCGTCTAGGTTCTGAAAACTCTTTACAAATATTTTCACACCATCCTTTTCATTTTAAACATTAATTTAATTTTTTTAGAACTAAGACAAGAGAATGAGGCATCCTCTCCTTGCTCACCTTGAAAACACTTTGTAGTCCTCTCTATAAGGCTCAGGTTTTAGTAACAAAGGCTTATTAATTCTCTTTTTAAAACTGTACTTAGAAGGACAATGTCAAATTACCTCTGATCTTGGATGTCATCAAATACTTCCCTTCACAGTCAAGATAAAATCCACCCCATATGCCAGGCTTGAAGAGCGTATCTGACCTAGCCACTACCTAACACTTCCACTTTACCACATAGTGCTCCAACAGCTCCACAGTTGGCAAGGAGCTGTCCTTCCTTTTCATGAGGCTGTCTAGGTGCAAACCTCAATAGAGTCTGTCTGAGGGGTTCTTCCAATTTGTTTTTTCCCCATTTGTGATGTGCTTCACACATGCACTCATTCGTGATGACAATGTAATGGCACACCAGTTACTGTGTAGCTAGTTCTGTTAACCCTGGAAAATTGCCATCATCAAAGGAAATCACCTGGCTTTGCTATTTTCCTGGGGCATCATTATCCTTATAACCATCAGTGTTTAAATCTACACCTCTTGACTGACTGATACAAGCCAATAAAATAAAATGAAAAATGGCTTGCCATCTTCTCTCAGGGAAGTCATAGTTCTGGTACCATTTATGCTCTTCAATTTCTTGTAGTATCAGGCTTTTTCTTGTCTCTTACACTGATGTATCTTAATTTCCTACCTCTTTTCATGTTTTATCAAAGACATCTTTTCTAAAAATATCATCTGTATAAACTTTTTCATGTGTGATAGTGCACAAAGGACAAGACATAAAATAGTTGGTAGAATATATTGTCCAAGAAACGATTATTAAGAAATCCATAAGACATGAACCAGGGTGACAATGAAAATATAATTTTAGCTTCTTGATGGGGTACTTGGACTAAGAGATAAATAGATCCCTGAACGTAAGACAGACAGGGAAAAAAGGCTCTGGGGAAATTGATTTACTGTTCACTTAAACATAGACTATGACTGACTTCTTGCTTCTCCATTACATACACAGAGATCATCCTGCTAGGCGGAAGGTTTGTTGGGACTTTCAGTTCTTCTAAGAGGGAGTGGGACACCTGTGAAACTTCTCAGTTACTATGTTGTCCTGCCTAATTGTATGTCACCTTGACATATGTTAGAGTCATTTGGGAAGAAGAAACCTCAATTAAGAGCTTGCCCTGTTAGACTGGCATGTACAAAAGCTTGTGGAGTATTCTCTTGGTTGTTGAGTAATGTAAGAGGGCCCACTCCTGTTTTGCTGGTCCTAAGTGCTCTGAGAAAGCAGTGGAGCAAGCCATTAGTGTAATCCAATAAGCACCACTACTTCTTGGCCTCTGCATAAGTTAAAGTTGCTCTTGGTCGTATCTTTTCACAATAATAGAAACCCTAACTAAGACAATTTATTAGCTAAGGCCTTGTGATGTCACAAATAAGGCATTTTGAGGCTAACTCATCCCATGCCAATATATAATATTTTGACTTTATGGACCACAGGTATTAGTTTTGGATCCTCCCCTCACTCAAAAGGAATGTGTCGTTTTGTGCGCTTTGCTTCCAATAAATCTTGGCTGAATGGTGAGACCTTACTTTGCCTGACTTCTCCTTCTTTAACCAGGCAAATAATCTTTTCTTGCAAACCTAGATGATCTCACCATGATGATGTCATACGGACTGTGCCAGGCATTCTCCAATGCAGTGATTGCAGAAATTGTTACTTTTTATACACTAGGGGAGGTGTGGTAGTATTAGAGACTCATTTCTTTGTGTTATTGTGATTTTTGAGAACTCCAACAGAAAAAAGAAACCTCACAGACTATGGAATGAAGATAAAATGGCTATAGTGAATTTATAGTTTTATCTTATTCACATGGCTTTTATATTTGTTTGCGTCAGAGAGTATTTTGTAATCATTTATTATGACTTTAATGATCATATCTTACAGCTAATGCTAGAGTTACAAAGATGTATTTAAAATTTGGTTTCCTTACACAAATGGATGGTATCAGTAGACACTGAGAAAATATGAGACATATTATTCATATAATAAAACTAAGGAGAAAAAGCTCAACACATTTTGAGAGGACAGGAAAAGAAGATGACTTGAGGAGGGCCTATGATGGTGCAGATGTAGGGTAGGAGTTGACTTGA
>OU015747.1:13281309-13413918 GCA_907169655.1 Acomys percivali | reverse complement strand
TGTAGGGTAGGGGTTGACTTGAGGAGGGCCTATGATGGTGCAGATGTCGGGTAGGGGTTGACTTGAAGAGGGGCTATGATAGTGCAGATGTAGGGTAGGGGTTGACTTGAGAAGGAACTATGATGGTGCAGATGTAGGGTAGGGGTTGACTTGAGGAGGGCCTATGATGGTGCAGATGTAAGGTAGGAGTTGACTTGAGGAGGGCCTATGATGGTGAGGATGTAGGGTAGGGGTTGACTTGAGGAGGGCCTATGATGGTGCAGATGTAGGGTAGGGGTTGACTTGAGGAGGGCCTATGATGGTGCGGATGTAGGGTAGGAGTTGACTTGAGGAGGGCCTATGATGGTGCAGATGTAGGGTAGGAGTTGACTTGAGGAGGGCCTATGATGGTGAGGATGTAGGGTAGGGGTTGACTTGAGGAGGGCCTATGATGGTGCAGATGTAGGGTAGGGGTTGACTTGAGGAGGGCCTATGATGGTGAGGATGTAGAGTAGGAGTTTGCCTGCATTAACTTGAGTTTCCTACTACAGAGAAAAGAATCTTTCAAACTGGGATTTTCAGAAGCACAGTAAAAGAGAAAAATCTGAGGACATTCTACTTAACAGATTGATATAAATTTGAAAATATGGATTCACACTCTCTTACAGCAAGTCAGGATGAAAAAAAAATGTGCCATATAATAAAGGTGACTGAAAATCAGAAAAAAAAAATTGAATTTGTTAGACTTCTCAATTATTCCATGCAGAAGTCAGGTCCTGAAAGAGGAATTAAAGATCTTAGGATCGACTTGTCTGAATGAATGCACATGAGAAATGTTGAAGGTTTCCCTGAAGCTTCTAGGTTTATAGAAGTGGTTCATATGCCTTGTTAGAGTTTCCTCAGCTCTCTTATTTAAAGGCTGTGGGGAAAAGACAAATAAAAGGTAAGACTGGTAAAGACATCTGACAGACATTTTAGATGTCAAATATTCCTAGATGAGTGTACTTTATGGCTTTGAGAAATGTAAACACTTGACTTTTTTGGGAAGGTATAGACAAGACCATCTCATTATTAAAGTATGGAAAGTAACTATATTTCTAGCTATTACACGTGCATTATCAATAGCATCTCACCAGTTGTAACAACAAATTTACATTGTTAGGCCTAACTGTATCTTGAATTAGGGTGAGGACCCATAACAACAGCATTGTCTGGAGGACTGTACACCAAGTTCATAATGCATTTATCATGAAGAAGTTCCGATGGTGATCAAAGCAGAAATTACTCTCCATAGGATTCAGAGGCTTATCATAAAAGACACTGCAAGAAACCTGTAATCTTTATATGTGACCAATTGAGAAAATGAGAAGAGGCAGGGAGAAGGCTCATTTCCTTTCATAGAGTAAAACAATTCTTAAGCAATATTTTTAAGACCATATATATTCAAAGAATAAGGTAGATAAAAAATAAAAAATGGTAGTTCTTAATGGCTATACAAAATTTATCAAGATTTAATGAGCTAAATATTGAAGTCAAGTACC
This sequence comes from Acomys percivali, assembly GCA_907169655.1. Classification (NCBI taxonomy): domain Eukaryota; kingdom Metazoa; phylum Chordata; class Mammalia; order Rodentia; family Muridae; genus Acomys; species Acomys percivali. Next base: position 13,412,398 of record OU015747.1, on the reverse strand, counting down.
TCAGTGAGAATTCAGGGTTTTTTAAAAGTATTTTCTTGTCTCTTATTTCTAAATTGAAAAACAAAACAAAACAACTGGCTAAAGGAAAACAGTATAACATGAAAGTTCCATTCATAACACAGTGATTTCATATAATTATGGAGTTCTTATGTAATCGATATGTGGTTCCTGATTTGAAAATTTATATAATAAAGAATAACAAAATGTCAGTTTTCAATGGATCACTGGAAAAAATATATATATACAAACATTTAGTTATCATTATATCAGCCATGATATTGCATGGACACACAGAATCCAGTCATTAAAATTGCCTTATCAACATTTGTATTCAAGAAGATATATTAGGTCTACAAAAGAATGTGGTAATGATTTTTTACATTATTGGTACATAATTGGAATAAGTTTGCTTAGTAGTTGTCAACAAAATAGCTAGAAAAATGTAAGAACTACTGCACTTTATAAATTCAGATAGTAGCCTCTGAAAACTGTTTCCTTCATGAAATATAACAAGCTAAACAAAATCATAGAAAATGGGAAAATATTGGTACCAACAGAAAGATTCATCAATTAAATCTTCCTACTAAGAATTAAAACATAATCAAAGATATGAAACAACTGTGTTGAAGCTCCAGGTGTGCCTGACAGATTGTTTATGAGAATGAATCAACAAAGTCTTTGGTATATATCATGCTGATTTTGATGTAACAGATGTCTTCTTTGTATACACATTGAAAGCAAGGATAATAAATATTTTATATTCCCAGTATATGCATAGATGTAAACATTAAGTGCCTTTCACTAACATATAAACATTCTCTATGTCATAAATTTCTTCTATACATTCAATGACCAGAAGTGTCAAGTAATCTTTAAGCACTCAATATGGTTAAACATAACCCAAACAACTATCTGTTGGCCACATTGCTAATATTTTTAGAATTATTGAGCAATCCAATACAGAGAAGAAATAGTGAAGGTGTTTATAAGCCTCTGAGGGGGGAGTAGGCAGAAATATAATTCATAAAAATACTGTTCTGGCATATATTTTGGCTAAAGTGAATGTCTGCAAAGTATGAATTCTACCAGACCAAGAAAGAACTTTGGAACTATTCCAGACTATTGTTTAAACCATAAAATTGCTACAGTTCACATAATTAATGATTTTAGACACAGGTAGAAAGTAAATATTAGATAATGGGGCAGCAAATCACCAGAGATCTAAAAATAAAGATCATCAGCAGGATGGTATAAAAGTTATCAAGTTACAGAATCAATAAGGGCTAACTACAGTAATTACAGTTGGAAAGTGATAATTCTAATATCAGATTCAAGGTATTTTAACGAATGACAATAAGCCACAGAACCAAGAGTGCAGATTTCCTGTCTCCAAAGATGTTGGCTAATACTTTTGCCTCAACACATAATGTTGTCCTCAATATAGGTATCTTTTTTCCAGATGCTAGAAGAATGGAAAAACAATGGCTGTTTTGTCAAAGAATATTTAATGTCCTGTATATAGCATGCTTATATGAGTAAAAATGAAATCTTGCTTTGTTGTATTTCAAGTGCCAGAACAGAAATATAACAGTAAAAGTCAATCTTTCCTTCAGACATTGTTTGGAGAAATAAGTCTTGTTATTCACGTTATACCAACAATGATTCAGGTAAGATTATCACAAGCAATTATCCTAGGCAGTGGAAATGAAGCAATTATTTGGCCAGAGCAGTAGATGGATGTAAATTGTAATCATGAATACAAAGACGTTTGAGAGAGACACATGCTAATCAACCTACAGGAATGGGTAGAATGTGTTTACCTTCGTTTCATATACTAATACTAGTAGGGGAATAGCTACTAGAGCAAAGGCTAAACTTCCTGTCTGATTAGTGGGGATCATGTGTTTAAATGGCAGGGGGTGAAAAGAGGACTAGTTCTAATTTCCCAGAGAATACATTCTTAGGAACTCTATATTTTGAATTTTAATTTTACAGGCTGTTAATCTAAAAGCCCCATATTTCTCACAAGAGAGATGATGCTTTCTAAAGCACTGTGAAAGCTACACTCAACTTCTCCAGTTATAGCTGCCATGTGATCATGTCAGAATCCTTATGACATAGCAGAAAGTGTCATAGCAAACATACTAGAAGAGTAATTGAATATGATTATGATATGTAGGCGTTTTGCACATATTTGGAGAAGACATGAGTTTAATACTTAGATGATCAAAGAAAGGTTTCCAATTCAATTTTAACTATGAATGAGAGTATACAATAATCTAGCCTTTATAAGTGCTTTGGGAACGTAGGTTTATACTTTTGAATGATGAGAGTCTGTGTTTACCAGCCAACCCAGGCACTTACAAAGTGCTATCTGAGGAGAGAATGAACAGTGGGTTGGAGAGGGCATTTGATTGGTGTGTGTGTGTGTGTGTGTGTGTGTGTGTGTGTGTGTGTGTGTGTGTGTGTGTACATGTGTGTTCTTGTGAAAATTAGTGATTACATTGCCACTTAAACACACCAGAAATCCATGGCCTTCAACCCTGAAGAAGCTGTGCTTCTGTGAGGGCATGGGCCATTGTGGTCAATATTAAATATTGTTGTAGTCCTGTATTAATTTTTGTGCTTTTTTTTTACTATTCTTCTTTGAAGCTGTTGGGCTTACAACTGAACTTTATGACTACAGCAATAGTTTGAGACATAGATTTTGTTCAGAAATACCTGTTAACAGATGTCTATAATTTGTTTACTTTTTTATGTTTAATTTTTTTAGTTTGCACTCTTAAACAATCCTTATGCAATCAAAATTGCTGACCCATTAATTATGAATTTAATGTTTGCAATATATTCAATAGGAACATGATAGTTATGAATTCTATATTCTATAGAAGGCAATGTCATGGCTGATAGAGTAATCCTGTCCAAACTCCCATGTTTTGGGAGATCATAGGCCCTAGAGTGGAACTCATTATTATTTTGCTCAATGGCCATGCTGTTCATTTACTGTCTAAATGTTTAAATTGATATGCATAGAACAAGTCTGCTCTTTCTGTTGGTTAGTTTTGAAGTGGTAGAAATCTGGAGAGATGTATAACTAATCAATGCATGGAGAATGAGGACTGAGTGCTCATCTCCAAAAAGTACAAATAGATTACTGCACCCTGCATTGAACTGAGGCTCAGGGAACACTACAGAAGGAAAGGCCAACATAAGATCATAGAATGGGAAGTACTGTTACAAAATACTGATAAAAAAAAGTCTTGACAGAATCATGCAACCTACAGCATTTGTCGTTATATGCGCAGGAACTGTGTAAAGCCCAGCTGGCCAAAACTCTGGCTGAGATGGGAAACATAATCACCAGACCTCACTTCATGCTGGGGAGGTGTCAGCAGTGGACTGTTTTTGGTGGAGAGAGAATGATTCTCTTTCAATAATGTGGCCACCAATAGGATTCTGCATGCTGAACTATAGTGGACCCATGCATATATGGGCAGCACCTATTGGGCAAAGTGAGTAAATTTACAAAATGGCATGAAGTTCAGAGGGGAGTGTGCTAGGGAAGAATATGGAGAATATTGAGAAATAAAATGGTCTATTTATGATCATATTTTGTTCTATGCATACATTAAATGTACTGTATAACAAAAAAGCATTAAACTCCTTGGAATATTCATCTTCCAGAGAGTCTTACATATGAAAACATGGACAAATCTTTAGATAGCACCATACCTTAGATGCTACCCAAGCATTAATAGACTTTAATAGAGTTGTCTCTAACACCCTAAGCTTGTAAGAACTCATTTTTTAATTTTTGTTTGGGTTTTCTGTTTTGTTTAAGTTGTTTTGTGTTTGTGTTTTTGGTTGTTTAATTTGTTTGGTTTCTGAGACAGGATTTCTCAGAGTATCTTTGGCTGTCCTGGACTACTTTGTAGACCAGGCAGGCCATGAACTCACTGAGATCTTCTTGCCACTGCCTCACAGCATGCTGGGATTAAAGGGGTATGCCACTGTGCCCGGGATGAGAATTCATCTTCAGTGTCTGCATACCGGGCTAAAATTTACCTTCTTGTAGTGGTTGACAACCTTTTCCAAATTCACTGTTGCACAACTTGAGTTAATCCATTTGCCTTATGACTACTCTTGTAGTGAAGTGCTTAAAAGCTGTCTGCAATAAGCAAGAAGAGTTGGAAAGACTCAGAGTCTTCAATGAACATGAAGCTTACATAACCTATACATTTCTACTGCTATGTGCTCAGCATTTAGTATTTAAGAGTGTGTGGTATTCTTGCTCACCTGAGCTCAGTTCTCAGCACCTACTTGGAGCTGTTCAAAACATTGCAAATCTTTTTTTCATCATTCTTTATTAAAAATAGATTTTTCTCTCAGACAATACATTGCAACTATGGTTTTCCTTCCTTCCTCTTCTCCCAACTTCCTTACAGTAGAAAAGATCAGGCCTCTAAGAGACAGCATATGTTTATATAGATATATATCTATAGATAAGTAGATAGATAGATAGATAGATAGATAGATAGATAGATAGATAGATAGATATATAGATAGATAAAAATATGAAGACAAGGCAAAAGCTCTCATCCCAAGGTTGGATAAAGCCACCCAACAGGAAGAAAAGAGACCCAAGATCAGACAAACTAGTCAAACATACTCCTTCTCTTACAGTTAGGCTTCCCACAAAAATGCTAAGCTAATAGCCACAACATCTACCTAGCAAATTTGGTGTAGATTCATTAACTCCCCATGCTTTCTGCTTCTGTCTCTGTTAGCCTATGTGAACCCTGCTCAGGTAATTTAGTCTGAAATGTTCTCCTGGCATACTCCATCCTCTCTGCTTCCTACATTCTTACCTCTCTTCTTCTGTAGGGTTCCTTGAGATCTAAGGGAAGGGACCTGATGGGGAACCTCTAATCTAGACTCTCTGCATAATGTATGTATGTGGGTCCTTGCATTCTTTCCCATCTACTGCTAGAGGAAGCCTCTGTTATGATGGCTGATCTTTGAGTATAGCAGACTACTGACTAGGAATGATTTTTTTTTTTTTTTTGGTTATTTGTTTTTCTACCCTAGCTCTCTGGCCTATCCAGTCTGCCTTTCTGGCTATTCAAATGGTGCTCATCATGGGCTTCCTCTACAGGAGTGGGTCAGATATTGGTTGACTAGTTCCACAAGCTCTGCACTATCATTGCCTGAGCACATTTTGAAGTGAGAGGGTATTACAGCTTGGTTGGTGTCCACATTTCCCTTTTGGTAGCCTGCAGAATACTCTTCAGGACCAAATAGAATGGATATAGGAGTGAAGTCTCCTTACAGATATCAGTTTGTTTTCTCTGTGTTAATGAGGTGTAGAGGTGCCCTTGGCAATGGGCCCTGTTGTAAGTTTGTTGAGAGCAATCCTATATCCTATTATCAGTTTAAATTGTATGGGGATCCCTATATGATTTCTTTGACCAAATAATTCAACCAAAATATAATTCACTCCTCAATGCTGGAAGCTTTATCTGTCTACAGGAGATGGTCAGTTTAGGCTCCATATGCCCAATACTAGGAACCTTATTAGGGTCACACTTATAGATTCTAGAATGTTTTTACTGCATGAGGATTTTATACCACCCCACATATGCTCCAACTCCAGCCTTCACACTCTCTGTCGCTACCACACCCCTCTAACTAAACTTACCCTCCCTTGCTCATGTCCTTACCTGGTTTCTGTCCAGTTACAAAATCTATTCTGCTTCCCCATTCCTGGAAGATCAATGCTTACATCTAGAACCTTCCACCTTACCTAACCTTTCTGGGTCTAATGATTGTAGCTTGGTTATCATTTACTAAATGGTTAATGCCCACTTGTAAATAAAAATGTACCATATTTTTTTCATTTTGGGCCTGAGTTACCTCACTTAGGATGATGTTTTTTCTAGTTGCCTCCATTTGCCTGATAATTTCATGATGTCATTTTTGTGTTAATGTGCAATATTTTCTTTAGCAGTTGTTCAGTTGAGGGACATTTAGGTAGTTTCCAGTTTCTGGGCAATATGAACAAAGCTGATAAGGACATAGCTGAGTAAATGTGGGAGAATGGAGTGTTCTTTGAATATCTGCACAAGAGTGATAATGCTAGGCCTTGAGGTAGATTGCTTCTCAATTTTTTGAGGAACCACTGTATAGATTTCCAAAGTTGCTGTACAAGTTTGCATTCCCATCAGCAATGACCAAGAGTTCCCATGCTTCACATCCTTGTTAACATGAGATGTCACTTGTATTATTAGTCTTAGCCATTCTGAAAGGTGTAAGATAAAATCTTAAAGTAGTTTTGATTTGTATTTCCCTGATGGCTAATAAGGTTAAACATTTTAAAGTATTTCTCACCCATTAGGGCTTCCTCTATTAAGAATTCTCCATTTAGGTCTTCACCCCATTATTCATTGGGTTATTTGTTTGTTTTTTTTATATCTAGTTTCTTTAGATCCTTACATAATTTAGATATTAGTCCTTTATCCAATGTGTTATTTGTAAAAATATTTTCCTATTCTGTGGGCTGCCACTCCCTCTGATTGAAAATGTCCTTTGCTCACTGAAACTTTTCAGTTTCTTGGGGTCCCGTTTGTTAGTTGTTGATGTTAGTGTCTATGCTATTTGTGTTACGTTCACAATATGTCTTTTGTGCCAATATACTCAATGTCGTTCTCCCACTTTCTCTTCTATCCAGTAGATTATCTGGTTTCATGTTGAGATAATTGATCCCCTTGGATTTGAGTTTTGTTCTGGGTGATGAGTATGGATCTATTTTCAATCTTCTACATATAGATGTTCATTCTGCCAAGCATCTTTTATTGAAGATATTGTTTGATGTTATTCCCATGTGTATTTCTGCCTTATTTATAAAAATAAAATCAGGTGCTTATAGTTGTGTGGATGAAGTATGTTTTTCAATTAGAATAAATTAATCAATGTGTCTTTTTTTATGCCAATATTATGTGGGCTTCTTTCCTATAACATTGCAATACATCTTAAAACCAGGCATGGTGATATATCCAGCAATTCTCTCATTGGTAAGAACTATCTTACCTAACCTATTTTTTTGTTTGTTTCACATGAAGTTGAAAACAGTTGAAATCTTAAAAAAAAAAAAAAACTAAGGAACTCTAAAAGACCTTCATTCCTTTTATCTGGATGCAAAGGAACAATGGATAAGTGCGTATTTCTGGCATTCAAATTGTGAAAAATAATATATTTTATTAAGAATTCAACTTTTTGTTTTCTCAGATAGAAGCCTGCATTATATATTTTGCCATTCTTGGGATTGGAAGTAACCTCAGCTCCTAGTATCTATACTCACATCCAGATATACTGCTAGTCCTATAAGCTGGGAGTTTACTCTAACATCCAATGTTTTATGAGAGAAGGATATTAATTGCATTTTGTGATGGAGTCCCATGTATCTCAAGTTGTTTATTAACCTTCCCAGATACTCAAAGAAGATGACAAAGAACTTCTGATCTTTTTTACCTTTACCTTCTAAGTATTGAAATCACAGTCCCACGGCAACACATCAGAATTGCTTGATGCTAGGCAGAAAAAGAACAGCCCTTTGTGCATGCTAAGCAAGCATACCACCAACTGAGCTATATACCCAAGCCCTAAATGTGTTTCTCACATATGAGCAGTTTTGATTGAGTTATCCTATTCTTTGATAAACACATACAATCAATACCTTCATAATCAGAAAATTAAATTTATCAAATTTCACATACCATGGTAATTTTCTACAAATATGTTATGCTTTCAGAAGGAATATGAAAACATCTTCAAATGTAAAGGTTACAGAAGTGTGACTATAACAATGTGACAGTTTTCTATAATCTTTCAATCTTTAAAGCTGATTGTAGTTGTTTATAAATCACTGATAGATTACAGAACAGAGAAATGAAAAGAAATAAGCATAACAAGTACCACAGAACAAAATAGTCACTATTTTATCCTTTTAAAAAGCATCCTTCTCAATTGCTTTTCTAGCTCGGCTGGTCCTTCCTGTGGGCGCTTGTTTACACTTGCTAAAGAACAACCACCACCCACAGTGCTCAATCCAGCCTTTAGTTGCAGGATGGCAGCTTCCCTTGGCTATGGCACTTACAAGAACTCCGCTTGGCCTGGAGTGATTCTTATGGATGGAAGTCAGAAAAACAATCTTCAAAGAACCAAAGTGGCCAAGAGACTCCAGCCCAGGAGAGGAATTGGTAAGGGGATTAAGTGGAATGAAAAGGGATTTTGAGCATCAGCATTGTAGGATCCCTTACTTACACTTGTTAAACAGTGAGAGCATGGCAACCTCCCAGAGATCCTAAACCACAGTCTTAACTGTGAAGTCTGATATCTCAGTTACTCCTTGGGCAAAGTAATATTGGTTTTAAAATTGTCAGTCAATAGAAGTTGCTTTTTAAGTGTCACCATCAGTGACTGACACTTGATTTTTTTTTTCCCCATTGCAGGAGAAAAATGCCATTCTTGTCTTCCATTTTGACTAAAATCTCATCCAGTTTAAAGTGTCATAAAAAAGAGAAGATAATAAAGAGTCCAGTGGTGCCGACATTCTTTGCTGTCTTTTATATGGAGGTAGAAAAGAGGCTCAAATGTTCATACTTCTCAGATGCCACCCGGTGAGAATGGCTGTTAAGAAAATCCAACAGACATCTAGGTATCATTTGTGAATTCTGTTTCAGTCTCCCTACCTGTGATGTCATTGCTTACCCGCCATGGGGATAAGACCCTGGCCAGTATGCGAAAGAACAGACCTGCCTCACCCCTCTCTCTTTTACTTTTTAACCCCTGTCTTCCCCTATCTTCCTCACTCTTCCTCTGTCTGTCTGTCTGTCTGTCTGTCTGTCTGTCTCTCTCTCTCTCTCTCTCTCTCTGTCTCTCTCTCTCACACCCTTCTTTCCCCATGCGCACTTAATAAACCTCATGTAATCTAATATTTGATATCTGTTGTCTTATTTCTTATTATTAATTATAAAATTGGTGCCTGAAACCTGAGATACGAAATCCAAAGGGCCAATTTCCTTTCCTTACGTACTTAAGCTGCTCTCCCACTTTGCACAGCCACTGGATGGGACCTCAGACTAACCTAGTTGAGCTTTCCTGGAGCCTGTGATGAAGCCTTCACAACCTGCTTTTCAAGATTGCCACTGAGACCATGATTCTAAGCTGAGGTAAATTTCTGCTACACTCTAAACCTAGCTTTCCCTGTGTGCACCATTCCATCCAAAGCTCGGTAAACTACCTGTAAATCTCAACCCCTCCCCTTCCTTTTTCCATCAAATATGGGCTCCTCTGAGGATTCCTCGAGCATGGCTCTTCCCCTGCTTGGGCTGGGTTACTGAATACTCCGTGTCAACTGCTGAGCCCCTTGCGGTCCCGAAGGCACCCTGCCTCTCCACCCTCAGTGGCCCAGATCACTTAGCTGGCTGAGTTTACCCAGCCATGTGCAGGTACACTGCACTGGCCCGCCTCTCAGACACACCCAACCCCTGGGGCGCATTGGGATTGAGTAATCCACCAGGTTTAAGTTATTCCTACCTCACTGGTGCTAGGAGTGGAACAGTGGCCACAGCTACCCAGTCACTGCAGCCTGATGACACTTTTAAATATGCAGACACTGGTTCCTTACAGTCACCATGTTGGGTCAGCATAGAAGAGGGGGAACATTTGCCCTCCGCACCATCTTTGATGGTAGCCACATGATGTGCCGCCATCTTTAAGAACAACCAGGGGACCTCCCACTGCTGCCTGCCTTGGCCCCACAGCCCCTCTCCTTTTCCCACAGCCTTTCTGTTGAGTGGATGGCGCATGCTCATTCTCTATTCCCTAGGTCTTGTTTACCCACAGGTGGGCCATGGAAGGCCAGTGGCAGAGTCAACCCCAGTGGCAGAGTCAACCCCCTGAACACTATTACTGGTTCACTGGAGCCAGTGGTTACTGTGCTGGTTCAGTAAATTGTGGGCTGACAGAGTCAAATACACCTGACTCTCAGCTAAAAAATTGCCTTCTTTCTCTAAGACTGTACTTTCCAACTCTTGAAAATAAAAATTGTCTCTGATTTCTTTTTCTGTTCTCAAAAAGAAAAAAAAAATCATACTACAGCAAATACTATTCTCCAGGTCTTAGACACTGGCCAGAGGCAAGGAAATAGATCATGCAATGCCCCTTCTGACTGGGGTTCAGCCTGAGCCAACTAGGCTAGGGACCTGTTTTAGATGCATCCAAAAAGGAGAAACTGTTACCACAGCTGCTGCAGCCAGAATGGGACACCAGTTCCATAGCCTTCCCTGTTGGCAATTTGACCTATGGATGTCAAAATGCTGACATGACCTCTGTGTTCAGCCACTGGAGGTTCAACCATCCCAAGAGCTTTAGACAGTTCCAGTCTTTAAACCTCCTTGACTTCGTGGAGTACAGATGGCTCTTATATTCAGCAGCCTCGCCAAACCCAGGGCAATGCTATAGGTCTGTTTTAACCTCATACTTGGGGCTGCATAGTCCCATGGCCAAATTCTATTATGGAAGGCTCCAGATAACTTTCCAGTCTTTTCCTTATGTAGAAGAACAAACTTTAACTGTCAGGTCTAGATACAACCTACCCTGTTACCATTCTTTTAGCTAAAGGACAGTAACTACTTACAACAATTTCACCTATATCCTAAAGCTTCCAAAAAGGTGTTTTATGAACAGTACCAGGCCTAAGAAGGTGGTTTTTTTTTTTTAATGTTAGAAGGACTAAGAAGGTGTTTTAAAGTTGATATCCATAAGCTGTGAATATAGGAATGTCAGAGAAGGTGTTTTAAGTTGGTAAATACAAGTTGTGACAGTCCACGTGCCTAAGAAGATGTTTTATTCAACCTGTTGCTCTGTTGTTATATTAACTGTTCAGAGTATTGACACTGATTAATAGAGTACTAGTTTCTTAGTTAACTATGGAAAACATTCCAGTATAGAATCATATCATAGTTCTAAGCTCAAGATTTTAAATTCTTTTGTTATCTTTTTCATAAAATGTTTCTCATTGTGCTTAAATTATATACATCCGGTCTTCCAGACATATATCTTTCATGATCTGTACTGATGATAAGTAAGCCTTTTCCTTTCTGTCATCCCCATGTTACTGTTCCACAGATGTCAAAAATATCCATAAGGCTTCTGCCTTTCCTACAATGTGTACATGTCTAAAAATGTGTATTTCACTGCAGATTTCAAACAATGATGATTCTAATATGTATAAAATTTATTTCCTCTTATGAATTTAAAAGGAGTCTTGTAAGCTACAAAAAAAAAATTCATCTCTCAAGTCAAATGGAATCCAGATAAGTATTGCCAATCAACAGCCTATGTTTCTCACTTATCACCTATCTATGAGGGTGGGATTCCTTTTCTTTTTAACTGGTTTGGAACTCCCGATTACCACCTTTCTGTATGCAACAGCAGCTGAATTCACCCTTCCTAATCAGAAAAACTTCTCTTTGTCTGAGAGACAGTCAACACTTCTCTGGTTTTATTAGAAGCCTCAATTTTAGTATAAGACACTCTCCATCTCCTTGAACACTCTTGCAGCCCACTTATTCATCTCAGTAAATTATAATCCCTTCCAAGATACCTCAAATACCAATGAGTAAATATGATTATGAAAAAGGGAAAAGGGATACAAAGATGGGTTCCTTATAAACCCATTGGGCAATGTAACCCTAGACCCCTAAACTGCTATATGTGATTATCAATAAGACACTTGAGATAGAGACACTTGCCCATGATCTTTGTATACCTTATTCTTTCTTCAGCAACTCTTTTTGTAACTCATGAACTGGCAATTTTTAAGTCAACTTGACAAAAGGTGAGTGTGAGAAGATCCAGCTTATGGTAGGTAGTGCTGTCCTTGGATGGATGGTCCTGGGTGCTGTAAGGAAGCAGGCTAAACAAGCTATATTAAGAAGCACACTTCTATGGCCTTCTTATCAGATCCTGGCCCAGGCTCATGGCCTGTTTACCAGTCAATGTTGCCTGTCAATACTGATACGAAAAGTTCCCAAGGCCTCAACATTATATATTCTAATTTTTAAACAAGACCATTTTTTAATTAATTTATTTACAGCCTTTGTGTTTCATTTTTGACAAATAATCAGTGTATTATAGAACTTCTTTGATGTGACGTAATCAGTCAATAAGAATCTCCTGAAGCAAACTTTCTAGATAATTGAAAATGAACTCTTTATATTGTATCACTTCATATCTTTAGTGTTCTCCTATGAATTTATTATACTTGTTTTAATTAGGTGTATATTTATAGTCATGAAAATGGATGTTGTGGGGAAAGCAATTTTCATTAATTATTCAAATACCTAGGACATAGCTACCTCTCCAGGCTAGCACGTGGTGAAAAAGCACCTGGCATAGAGAAGATGTGGATCAGGAATCCTAGAATGGGAATGTTGGAGAACGATCAGAACTTCATAATTTGAATCACTTCTACAGAGATGCAGGCATATTGCCAGAAAATAAAGTGCTTAGGGCTATGAGGCCCTACACTTGGGACTGGTTGGTTTGCATAGGAAAGGCACTTGTTTCATCCAACTGATTGAAGAAATTTTTGTGGGAGCAATAGTTTCTGGTAGGCCAGCAAGGCCCAGACACCAGAATATCACTATAGAAAATTGATAAACACAATATAGGAAACACTGAAGAAACTGATTTCTCTGTCTCTGTCTCTCTCTGTCTCTGTCTCTGTCTCTGTCTTTGTCTCTGTCTCTCTGTCTCTGTCTCTCTGTGTGTGTGTGTGTGAAGCATTAAAAAGGTATATAAAAGACTCCAATATTATGTATTAATTAGTCAAATAAATATAACAGATTAATATAAAATAAGTTGTAATAGAAGTATGCAATAGAATAGACATTTTTGTTTGTTTTTTAGTTATGTAATCTTCCTAAGGAAGTGAATGTATGAGTAATTGAATAAATATTTAAGGAATAACTTGAATTTCTTAAAGAATAAAATAAGCCTATATTTCACTATAACTTGGCACAGGTTTTTTTGTCTGTTGAGTGTATGAAAGATGATCACATTTACTAAAACTACATATGATACCTCCCTCAATGTGAGCAGGATTTGCTTTATAGGAAAAAGGTGCCTCTTCTCGTGATAACCATCTTCTTAAAAAGTAAATCCTAAGACCTAGGATACATCGACTAACTTCCTTTCAAGCAGAGCATAGCAGCTCCATTTTGAGACATGGTCTTTCTGTACTTAAAGGAGCTAGAACTCCATTCTACATGGATCAATTGAATATTCAGGTACAGCCATCTCATCCAATTGTATTTCCTAAGCAATGTATGCTATTTCTTAGAACTAAGTGTAAAAACACACAGATTTCTCCATTTGAGATTTCATTCATGTAACAACTATTCTAAGAAGTTGTATTAAGTACAATGTATGGTTTTTCATTATCAGAATCTTTAGTTACAGAACTTTCAGACTTGACTTTCAGATACAAAAATAATGTTTTCATTTTAGGATTTCTATGATTTTTTTCTAATAGACTTTTTTATTAAAAATTTTAATATATATTTATATCATTGCACATATATTCAATAAACTACCTATAGCAAGAATAACCATGAAATAATCAGGAAATAGACTTTTAATAATTATATTTTATTTATCAGTTTATATTCCTTTCAGACTTAACATTCATTTCTTTGATATGTAGATAATACAGATCTTCCTCAAAACAAGTGTGGTCATACCAGTCAGTTGATCTACGACATAACTCTTGACATCATATCTATTTTTTTTTCTCCTGAGCTTACAAACAAACACACAGCAAGCAAATACACAACAAGAGTTTAAAATTGATGTAAGCTTTTGTAGTTCTCGCATATGGTGTTTGAGGAAACCTTTAATATACCCAAGTCTATGTTGGGCCCAGGCTTCTCAATCCACAAATAAACAAAGGTAGTAGATAAACAAGAAGAAACAAGGGCCTTGAGCAAATACATTTTCCTTTGCAGGCTTATGCTTCGCATTCCAAAGACCTTATGGTAATATTGGATGGGACCACATTCAACACTAAACATTTATATTTAATATATTTAATATGATGTTGAGAGTCTCTTTCATCACTGGCAATTTTGAAAGCAAAATAAAGATTTCAACGATGACCTATTAGGACAACACTGGAAAATCAATCAGGCATAAGAGAGTGGGCAGAAGCTTTTCCCATGGAAAGACACCAGAGCAGCCTTTATTGCTTTGGCTTTGATCTTGTCTGGATTTGGCTTATCCCTCTTAAAATCATCACTATGGCATACCAGTTACTTTGACATATAACCAGAATTAAATTGATTCACTACATAAGTCATCAACAATTTACTAGGCTCATTAATGAACTGTTGGTCTGCTATGAGAGACAATGTTACTAGGTCCCTGTACTCTGTCACTCATCACCCTGAGCAGCTTTCTAACTATGCCAGGGTGAAAGGCACCATCAGAGGTAAACTCCCAATTTAAGTGTGAACCAAAACAAAACTCTTAACTTTGTGTTTCTTAATCTATGTTTTAAAAAAGAAAGATTTTAAAGAGGGAAAAGATAGAGAATTACTGAAACCTCAATGTATTATCACATGTACTTTTTCTGAAGGCTTCAGTGAAGATAAAGAAATGAAAGAAATCTGTCATATGCATATATTTTATAATCAGATACTTATAGTAATCATTGTAGTTTAATATCCCTACTAAAATATTATCAAGAAGTATATATATATACATATTCCTTATATTCCTTATAAGAAGGAATCACGTGAGAAACTAGAAATTTTGGCTGAAATTGCCTTTTAAGGATCTGTGTACAGTAGTACTACTTTATTTTAAATGACATTACAATATTCAAGAAAAAATGTACATAAGTAAGAGTTCACGAAAAGAGCTCAAAATAATTTTTTTTTATTTCAACTTGTTTTATCTGAGAACACATTTTAGCTTGCTTCTTTCTGCTTTTATGTCTTCAATTGTCACATGATATTTCAGCTTTTTTATTTGTGCAGTTTCTCAAACTATTCATGTAATAAATATAATTTAGGACTTCCCTTGAAAATCTTGACCATGTTATCCAGGCTGTGAGTGCTGTACAAATAGGAATAAAATAAGCTATGCTCATGCAGTTTATATTCCTCTAGGAAAAGACAAACAGTGCACCACAGGCTCATAAAGAAGTTACATATATCCTGCATTCAAAGATGATAGTTTTTGGAAAATGTTAAATGAAAGAATAAAATTTTAAAAAATAATGGCTCCTAGACTGGACTATTTTATAGGAGTGTGTAAGTCAGGTTTATTAAGAAGCTGATAGCTGAGCTAAAACATGAAGAAGGTAAAACAAACTGAAATTTTCTATTGCAAATCTAGAAGACAGTGCTCCGGGCAAAACAGTTGCACTAAAGCAAACACCCTAAGGGAGTAAGGCACTTCTGTCCAAAGACAGGAAGGAGCAATGAGAAGGAGCAGAAGGAATAAGGAAGCTAGAGGGGTACTGCACAGCGAGCCGGAGACGAACAACTAGAATCCACAGAACGTAGAGGGGTACTGCACAGCGAGCCGGAGACGAACAACTAGAATCCACAGAACGTCCTGAAGAGACTTTAGTCAGGGACAGCCAAGATGGCTTCTGATTTAAACCAAATAGAATAATTAATGTATTTTGAACAATCAATAAAACAATCCAACAAATTCATACATACATACATTAATACTTTATCCATAATATTATTTCATAAAACTGCTATAAAAACATTAAAAAATAAAATTAAATTTTATGTCCTTTTTTTTTGTTTGTTTGTTTGTTTTTTGAGACAGGGTCTCTCTGTGTAGCCTTGGCTGTCCTGGACTCGCTTTGTAGACCAGGCTGGCCTCGAACTCACAGCGATCTGCCTGCCTCTGCCTCCCAAGTGCTGGGATTTTATGTCCTGTTTTAAATCTTGAAAAAAGACTCTCAAACTTCTAATAGAAATTATGAGTTGGGAAAAAAAAAAAAAGGCACGCCAGCCACTCTTCCTTCTATCCTTAATTATACTATCCGGTGAAAATGGGTTTTCTTATCAATAGCCACTTTCAGTTGAGGATTTTATGTTTAACCGTATTTCTGACTTTATCTTGTCTGATGATAGAGATGATTTGCTGCACCCTTTGAGATTTTGATCATTCATGTGGCAGCCTTCGATCCAAGACAACACAGCTAACAATGAGGAACAATGAAACACAAATCTGTACCCAGACTGCAACACCTTCTCCAGAATAAGATGCTATGACATTCAGTACAGTGAGCGCTTCCTTCATCACTAAGTGTGGCTTAGGAAACCATAAGCTCTTTCAGAGCTTCGAAGAGCCATTTTGAATTCACAGTGTGATTGGAAAGTCTTGAAAACAGATGAGAACTCTGATTCCACAACAGCATTGGATCCTCTAGGTAGAAAGTTCTCTGAAGGTATTTGTTTAAGGGCATAGGGGGAAAAAACCTGCTCAGGAGACAATGAGAGTAGTCCCAGAGCGAAAATAACAGCAGTATACTGAAGTAAAAGAAAGGGAAATAAGATTTTGTCAAAATAGATATATTTTGATATTATTAGATTCAACTATCTCAGTAAATTAAAGGAACATAAGGAGTGGTATGAATATTGTCTAGTTAAGGGATTTGGCAAGTGGAAAAGTTTTGCTATTCATCTTCATGGTAGGGTCTGCGCTAAGTTCAGGATGAACTTCAAAGATTTGATCTTTCTGTTTTTCTGATATATGATGAAACTATTTATCTCATCAATTTTTTAAAATCCTACCTAGACTTATATTTGATATATAGAAGTTGTACTAAGGCTTTTACCATTTATGCAAGGTATTTATTATGCATATACTCTATGTCAGGCACAAATGCTAAAATAAATAATATCCTTCACTTCATGGCATTTGCATTTTATTTCCTAGCATTATTAAGTAAATCAATAAATCCAGTACATAAATATAAATTTAGTTGTAGACTGTGCTATAATGACAACGAAGATTCTTTAAGTTTTTTCTATTAAAGGAGCACTTCTGTTGAAAAAACAGGATACTTTTAAAAAGTTTTTATTTATGAAGTATTTCTGTTATAACAACTGTAGAAATTTTGAGTAAGTTGTAAGAAATGATTAAAGAACCAAGTCCTCACAGCCTGAGAAGTCTCCAGGGAGGCCAAATTAACTGTCTTTTAGAATACATACTTTTATCATATGTGTAGAAATTGACTTGTTTTTCTAAATGTGTGGAGTTTTGATTACATACTTGTTTGAAGTTGAGCTTAAAATGTATAGTTTTAAAAGTCTGATAATTATTCCAAGATAAAAGATTACAAAACTCGTAGGTTTCTAGGACCCTCTGGATCCTTCTACTTTGCTATTCTCCCATGCTTCTCTCATCTAGAGTCCCAATAGGATGTCCTCCCCTCTGTCCCAGTTTCCTGGTAAGTGAAGGTTTTCATGGGACATGCCCCTTGGGCTAGTATGTAGATATAAGTGAGTATATACCATTTCAGTCTTTCTGCTTCTGGGTTAACTCACTCATTATGATCATTTCTAGCTCAATCCATTTGTCCACAAATTTTGGGAATTCCTTGTTTTTAATAGCTGAGTAATAAGTATTCCATAGTGTATATGTACCATAGTTTCTTTATCCATTCTTCTACTGAGGGACACTTAGACTGTTTCCATGTACAAGTAGAACATTATGATAGGCAGATTTGGGCCCAGGGGTCCCGCTCAAACTAAGGCACCAGCCAAGGACAATACAGGCGGTAAAATTTAAACCCCTATCTAGATCTAGCCAATGGTCAGAACAGTCTCCACAGTTGAGTGGAGAATGGGGTATGACTTGCACACGAACTCTGGTGCCTCATATTTGACCATGTCCCCTGGAGGGGGAGACCTGGTGGCACTCAGAGGAAGGATAGCAGGATACCAAGAAGAGACTTGATACCCTATGAGCATATACAGGGGGAGGAGGTCCTCCTCAGTCACAGTCATAGGGGAGGGGAATAAGGGGAAAATGGGAGGGAGGGAAGAATGGGAGGATACAAGGGATGGAATAACCATTGAGATGTAACAAGAATAAATTAAAAAAATAAAATAAAATAATGATGAGGCAGAAAAGAAAAAAAGATTACAAAACTCTTACCAGGGTTACCTTTGAAATACTAATAGAAAGGTGTTTAAATGGCTTGAGCTTCTGTATCAATAGAAACCCATTATCATTTTTTTCATTATAGGTAGTTACTAAAGGAAAGATATGTGAACTAGGTACCAGTCTTCAGAAATTTAAACTTTAATGCAGAAATATAGTTTTGCATAAAAAACTTATACTTTTTATCTCTACATATCGACTAACAACTTGTGTGGAACAGTTGCTTGACACTTAAGGGTCTGTTTTAAAACCAGTCAAGTGCCTCTCTGGTAGCGAGGACTGTGTTCCTCTGAATCTACTACCCCATAAACAGATAAAGATTTAGTGAACTTCTCTATTGTGAGTTCGTGTTCCCACACTATACCTTCAATAAAAAAGGTCCTTTATTAAACTGGTAAGGAAACACACTTTGACGATTTGAAAACAGCCCTGTTTTCATAAACATTGAATTACAGATATAAAATATTGTATGGGAATTACGCTTTGATAAATGGCACCATTCTGGTCCCATACTGAGTACAGATGGTTACAGTGTCTTTAGTAATGTAACCATTTGGTGTGAGCACTGCTGTCTATGGCAGTCTCCTCATTTCTGTTTAATGATGGATATGATCCAAGTAATACAAGATGTTCTCCCAACATGCTAAGCTTCTGGTACGTGAGCAAACAGTGAGCGCTTTCCAGTTTACCTTATTCTCACTAGAGCCATTCAAAAATTACCTAAGTTTCATAGTTAACTCATATTTTCAGTCCCAAGAAATAAAGTAGAGGCTGCAATGTTTTCTACCCAAAGAAAGAAAGGCTTATAACCTAAAATAATGTCTTCAGTCTATGATTATAAATTCACTATCGGTGATTTCTGGGCATTGGATATTTTTGAAAATTCGTCTGTACTTAAATTAGCATAACAGGAAAACATTGCCTCACTACAATTATATGTACTATTTTTGTGCAATACCTGAAATATTGAAACGTCATTCAAGAATTGGTAGCCAGAAGGAATATTTCAAATTTGGTTTATATCAACAGAAATTTACACTTTAAGATCTAACAGAAAATTCTGATGTTTCCCCACAACTTTCAAAATTAAAAAAATCACATTATATGGCATATGATATAGCTCTAAAATGTGCCCATATTCCCTATTCACCTCTATATTTGCAAAGATATATATGCATATCATAAATAAATATAATAAATTAAAATATGTGTGTTCTTTTTACCATTAATTACCTAGTATCTATATATAAAAGAACAAAAATGAAAAGACATATGCTACCTTGAATGTTTATGTCTGGCAACATATGGGATTGACTACTAATATACTATATTATTCTGCATTTATTCAGTAATATGCTACAACTAGATATTATGTTGATATGAAAAATGACATTTTTATCACCAAAGCTGAGTACATTTTTTCATGACATACTTTCAGTAGACTTTATACCTAGACTTTTTTCAGATCAATCAAACCCAGCTCTATCAGAGGTAAATAGCCATGTGTCTTTCTGAATGACAAAGAACAGCAATATGAAGCCTTGAATCTTAGGTAACAAAAGATGCTTCTAAAATAAGCAGTATGATACATGTATTCATTATTTCTACCTAGGTAAAGATTGTTTGAATGGCAGCAATTGTTTGCCAGGTTATTCCTCTTTTTTGAACCTAGAAAAATATGGATAAATTTATCCATAAATAATATCTATGTATCTTATTATTTAATGAGACCCAGTTGAGAACAATTTCGCTCAATGCAAGAATTTAATTTAGAGAAACTTTAATTGTTCTTATTATAATTTACACCTGGAGGGATATTTTAGCATCAGTAAAATTCCTCATCTAAATATTTATGTAACTTTATGCAGCCAGAACTCATGGAGTTGACCTGTGGCTAGAGTACAGTTAGGAAAAGAAAATGGTTAATTAATATGTTCCTGACTAAATTACTAGTTTTAGTTAACAAATTGTTTAACTAAATGTGCACACTGATGGCCACATTAACTTTCATACTCTCACCATATGTTTTATATTTGACCTGTCTGATCTCAATATGAAGATTACCCACAGGGGCTTGGTCCTTAAATCCTGTAAACTCAACTCCAGTTCTAAGATCAATACTCATTATAGACAACATTATAGCTGATCAAGAAAGGCTCTTGAACTTTCTCACGTACTCTGGTGCTTCACATTTGACCATGTCCCCTGGAGGGGGAGACCTAGTGGCACTCAGAGGAAGGACAGCAGGTTACCAAGAAGAGACTTGATACCCTATGAGCATATACAAGGGGAGGTAATCCTCCTCAGGAACAGTCATAGGGGAGGGGAATAAGGGGAAACTGGAAGGGAGGGAAGAATGGGAGGATACAAGGGATGGGATAACCATTGAGATGTAACAAGAATAAATTAATTAAAAAAAAAGAAAGGCTCTTGCTGCATAATTATACCTGGTACATATTTGCCCCAATCTTCTGCCTCTGGATCCTGAGCACTGGGATTTTAAGCTTAAGTGACATGAGAGCAATAAAATATTTATCTATGTGTGATTAGTAAAGAATAGTAATGCTTGAAATCTCTTGAAATCCTAAAGATATATGTATAAGTCAGACAGTCAGCATCTCTTGGGTCTGAAGACATCACGGACTCAAGAGGGGAACTTACTACTGTTGTTTAGCTGACCTGATATTGGGTCAAATTGCCTTCGCTATATCTAGGTCTACCCTCATTGACAAAAGCCAGTCTCAGCCTTAATTATAGAAGACTCTCTCTTGCCGCGAATATAGAGATTCATAGCTGCTCTGGTAGTGAAGAATAAGAGACAGTCGAGGGCCAAGTCTTAACAGGACACTTATATCACACCCAAGTCTCTAAGAACAATGCAGATGACATGCCAGGAAAATGTGTGAGCTAGCCAGTAGGGAGGAAAGGTGTGAAATGCCTAGAGTGGCATTCAGTGTGTGTTTCAATGCAATCTTTAACTCACGGCAGCTGTGCTTAGTTTCACATGCCCTGAGCAAGGCTGGATTTATCAATAATCGGTCATGAAAAGTGGGCAGGTTTGTGGATCCCTATTCTTAGCTTCTCAACTATTTGAATAGTGATTAAATCTGAGAAATGGCAGGAATGATGGTGGTGTATCTTTATCATCTGTTGTGCTGAGCCCACCAGCTTCCATTAGGTAACTCAGATGCCACGGTCTCATTGATGGCCCTGGGATGGAGCACAGGGATGGAGAGAGAGAGAGGGGGGGGGGAGGGAAGGAGGGAGGCAGAGAGAGAGAGACACACACACACACAGACACACACAGACACACACACACCTCTCTCTCTCTCTCTCTCTCTCTCTCTCTCTCTCTCTCTGTGTGTGTGTGTGTGTTTGTGTGTATGTGTGTACAGGGTGATGTAGATATGGATAGAAGAAGGAGGTAGATGATCAGAATAATCAGAAATCAGATATGTATATGAAATTGTTGGAGAACAAATATAAATTTAATGTACTTTTAAAAAGATTTATGGGGTGGATGGAACTCATTCAAATTGCTGTATCTTCCCCTTCAAGATTTCTTCCTCATTTCGATTTTAAACTTAGTATATATTATGTTTTTGAGACAATTAAGTGTGAAATTGAAACCATTCCCCTCCACCCTTGTCCTTATCATTCAACTTACTTTTTGTTTTATTTTGGTTACTTTTGGGATGCGTTACCTGTATATATTTCAGAACATCTTTCTCTTTGTTTGCCTTTCTTTATCTGCCTGCCTTTATTTCATGTTCAGAACTGTCTGCAAGGCTGTTTCCCCTGCTTTTATTTTTCCTTTGTTGATACTGTTCTGCTCTTACTTTGCTGCCAGAGTCTAAGCGAGATGTGAAACTGCTATCTCATGTGGATTTACTCTGCGCCGCACAACATTTTTCTTTTATGTTTTTGTTTGTTACAAATTATCATGGTTTATAAACCCTTCCAGGCTTTTCAAAGGGTTTTATATTACTAAACATGAAAAATAAAAGGAAGTAGCAATTTCAAAGGGACAGATTCCCTTTCAGAAGTCACTGAGGATGCTAAGTAAAGCAATAGAAAGGCTAGTGGATATATTTTCTAGCATCACGAGGTGATACACTAGCTCTTGGAATGTCACGGAAGTTAATGAGGCAATTTCCTGCAGAGAGATGGGACAGTGCAGAGCAAACCTCGTGGTACCTTCTGCACAAAAAAAAACAAAAGGCACTTTCCTCCCTGCAAATTATAGCTTCAAAATAAATCAGAAAATAGTGTCTACTTATGAAAAATTGAATGAGTCGGCCAAGTTTATTCAATATCTCAGACATCAGGGATGAAGATATATTTTTTGTGCATTTTTAGCTGAACGTAGTTTTGCATTAAGTATATTTTTTTCACAAACTTGAAAGAAACACCAAAATCGGTGCCTATCTGCCTTAAGATCCTTCAAGATTTATATTTCACAGGTTTCTTGCCAGCAAATATAGTAATATCCTCTAAGTCATTAAGAAATTATTCAGGAAATATTTTTTCATATACACATTCCAGGAGATTTATAAATTAGGTTAAAAAGGAACCAGTGAGAGCAGTGAAATCATGCATGAAGATCCAAGAGAAGCATCCACTTTCTTTTGTGCGGATAGGGAGTTGCCATTACTGTATCTTGTCTGGGTCAGTCTAGACTCTGAGCTTCTCACTTTTTTATAAGATGGTGGTAAAGCCATGAGGGTCTCATTAAATGGCTCAGCACATCAGATTCTCAGGTTTGAAATTTGTCCTAAATGGCACCTAAGTTACAGGTCATCCAAAAAAACGGCTTCTATTCTTTATATTTTCTATTTTTTGTGTGTATTCTCAAACACTATAAATTTGTTTACTTGCTTTTATGTTCATAAATTGAAATTAAAATATATGCCTTTATAACATCTTTTTTTCTTAACACTATGCTTATGGGATTCCTAGTGAGGTTCAAAGGTAGATTAGTTGCCACATATTAGTATTTTCCATCCCATGGTCATATTACAAACCATGTCTCCCATGGAATGTCAGTGTACCTGTTTATCTACTTAAGATACTCCTAGATTTTAATAATAATAATAATAATAATAATAATAATAATAATAATAATAATAAACATTTGTACACTTTCTTTCACGTGGCTTACTTCAGAATAAGTAACTAGCTTTTGAATTTGTGAAGTTTTAGAGTTTATGCCCACCTCTATTTTAAATAAGTTATAACCAGTTTTCAAAAATATATAACCAAGTCTCATAGGCTATCACGTCTTGATAGCCTATGACCATATAGTGGGGGAGGAGGTCCCCCTCCGTCTTAGACCTAGGGGAGGGAAATAGGGTGAAAGCAGGAAGGAGGGAGGAATGGAAGGATAAAAATGATGGGATAACAATTGTGTTGTACTCTGAATAAATTAATAAAATTAAAATTAAAAAACCAAAATATATAACCAAAATGAATTTAACTTATGAGAAGACCCACAATAATGTTGCTAAAGAGTTGTTCCACATATTGGTTGCTTCTTATACTGATCATTTAAATTTTGATTCTCTACTTTTTACATTAGTGCTGTATAAGACTGAGTCTGTTCTATGTGACCGACATCTCATTTATTTCAGGAGACCAGCAGGGTCGGCATTCCCCCTTTGACGGTGGTAACAGAGACACTAGAGAGTAGTCAGGATGTAGCCTCATTTGAACTATATTTATTGACACCCCATAGGTGAGTGAAAGACATAAAAGCTAACCACGAAAACAGAATGAGGTAATTCTGTTCATATCTTTATGGGATATGCTATCTGGTTATATGATACAAGTGTATGTGTTAAAAATATTGGAGCTAGGTTAGAAAAGAGTGATCCCTGGTCTTAACTACCTGAGACTCCCCTAAACTACAATACCAAGTTCCAAGGGCAGACGTACTCACTGGTGATCTTGTCCGGTAGGGCAACTGCAAGCTCCTCTGGGCCTTGGTTAGTTGGCTCTGTTGGTCATGTGGGCGCTTTTCACCTCCAGGACCTTCTAGCCATCCTCCCACTTTTCCACAAGACTCCATAAGCTTTGCCCAGTGTTTAGCTGTGAGTCTCCCATCTATTTGGATCTGCTGCTGCATGTAGTCCCTCAGAGGACAGCTATGCTAGGCCCCTGTCTGTGAGATTAGCAGAGTATAGGCAGTAGTGTTCAGGAGCATGCCCTCTTTTCTTAAACCTTCCTGACTATTCCTCCAGTTTTGGAAGTCCTTGTATATATTTTCGCACTTTCCACCAACAAGCATTTGGTATTTGTATTGAGTATTATTTCATTTTACTTTACTTACAAATGTTAATCATGTAGCACCCTTGTTTATTCCTGAATATTTGATGCTCATTTAATTATATCATTTAAAAATATTTAGGACTGAGGATGTAGTTTGAGGGCACAATGAGTGTTTGCCTAACACTTCTAAAATCCTGGATTCAGTTCTGAACAACACACTAACATATGCTCTCACATGTGTGCACGTGCATACACACACACACACACACACACAATCACACACACACTCATTCACACACAAACACACACATTTCTTAAACAATTTATTGCTAAAATGCTACACTTGTGTAGAACTCTTTGCCCTCTACCATCCTAGTGACGTCATTCATGGATATCAGAAAATGTCCTGGCTCTTGTTCTGGGATTTCTATGAACAAATAACATAATTTATGGTTTTGAGGATCTTATTTTTCCTTAAAAGTTTTGTAATATTTTCTTTACTTGTTAGACTGAACTTCCTACTTATTAAAGTAAAATATTACAGCAAAGTGGATGTAGGAGGACATTTCACTTTTAAACAGCACTTGAAAGGAAGGTTCCTACATTTTATCATAAGTTCTCTCGGAGATTTAGAGAAACTTTCTTTCACATTTTGAAAGTTCCCTCAGGTTCTTACCTTTTAAAAATACATGAATCACTGTTTCATTTTACAAATGCTTTTATTGTATCTATTCCAAAAGACTATTTTAGTTTTTACTCTTTGTTCTTTAATCTGGTTATATTTGATTAATTTTCCCAATGTCAAATTAGCTTCCCATACCTCAAGCAGTATAAAAGTTAATCATTATATATTATTCTAACATACAAGAAGGATTCAGTTAAAGAACTATTAAGAATTGTCTTTCTTTGTGACTAAGATACAACTCAAATTCTCTATTTTAATTCATATTTCTTTTATTTTTCAAATTTTGAAATCCAGTTCTCTATAGCAATGTTTTGAAATCAGCCTGCTCGTGCTTTATCTTCAAGTGGAAAGTATGCACATCATGGTGGTATAATCTTCTGAGAAAGAACACATCATGAATAGAATTGAAAATAATAATTTGATTTTTGATAAATGTACATTTAAATAATTATCTCTTTTTAATGCATTTTTATTTTGTATATTTTTCTTTATGTTAATTAGCTTTCATATTTTATTATTTCTATTTTTAAATTTTCAAGGGTTGAGCAATTTTTGTTCATTTTTTGTTTTGTTTTTCTATTTGTTTGCTTGTTTTGCTTGTTATGTTTTTATTTTAATTCCTTTACTAGGTTCTATACCATCTGTTTTCTCCATACTAAAATTTGGTTAATAACTACAAACAAAACAACTCAATTAAAAAAGAAGTCACAGAGCTAAGCTAAGAATTCTCAATCTCAAGTGGCTGAGAAGCATTTAAAGAAATGCTCAACATCCTTATTAATCAGGGAAATGAAAATCAAAATGGCTATTTCATTCCACCTCTACCTGTCAGAATGGTTAAAATAAAAAAAACTCAAGTGACTGGACATGCAGGAGAGGAAGTGGAGAAAGTTGAACACTTCCCGATTGCTAGTGGTAAGGCAAACTTGCGCAATCACTTTTTTAATCAATCTGGTGCTTTTTCAGAGAATTAGGAATAGCTCTACCTTAAGACCCAGCCACAACACTCCTGGGTACATACCCAAGGGATGACAACCATGAAACAATGACTCTTGCTCAATTATGTTCATAGCAGCTTTATTTGTGTAAACAGTCTAGATGTCCCTCAACCCAAGAACAGAGAAAGAAACTGTGGTAAATTTACACAACAAAACACTACTCAGTTATTAAAAGCAAAGAAATCATGAAAATTTCAGGCAAATGGATAGAACTAGAAAAGAGTATCCTGAGTAAGGTAACCCAGACCCAGAAAGACACACATGGTATGGACTCACGTATAAGCATAGTGTAGCCACTTAGTACAGGATAAACATATTAAAAATCACAGACCCAAAGAAGGATAAATAACAAGGAGGAATCAATGGAGGATGCTTAAATCTCACTCCAAATGTGAAATAGGATAGAGGGGGGTAGCGGTTTAATGGAAGGGACAAAGTAGACAAAGGAGCTCAGATAGAAGTGAGGGTGCAGATCAGATGTGGGGAGAGGGGAGGGTGGGAGGCCAAAAGGCCTGTAGAGAGAAGAGACACCGCGGTGGGAGCATCTCTGTGACAATCTGGAGACCGATGTCAGGGTAGGCTTCTGGGAGGATATGATGAGAGACTCCCATCAGCCGGTGCCAAGGGACTGAGGAAGATCTCCTCTAACTAGACAAGTCTAATAGAGGGAGGGGAACAGCAACCCACCCGCAATAACTTTGAGGCAAAAATTACCCTGCCTACAAGATATTCAGGGATATAAAGATGAAAGAGCAGATATAACAGAGATGGAGGAAAGGTCCAAAAATGCCTGGCCCAAGCCAAAACTCCATCCCGTGGAAGATAGCCAACCCAGGACACTATTAATGACACTCTGCTATGCTTGCAGACAGAAGCCTGGCAGAAGAGGGCACGCTCAATCCTGGTGTGACTGAATGAGGTGGAGAGGGTGGGGAAGGGGTTTCCCCTTTTCTGAGGAATAGGGAGAGGGGATGGTGGAGACGTGAGGATGGGTCTAGAAGGAGAGGAGGGAGGGAGCTATGTGCAGGATGGAAAGTGAATAAAGAAATTCACTAATAAAAAGCGCTTTTAATTTTTTTCAGTTCTAGTTTACATATGGATGTTTGCCTGCATACTTGCCTGGCTGCCACGTGGTTCCCCCAGAGTCAAGAATAGTGAGATTCCCTAGAACGTGAGTTACTGCTGGATTTAGCTGTTTTGTGGGAGTTGAGAACTGACACTTGTTTTTCTCGAAAAACAAGAAGTTCTCTTACCTACTGATCCATCCATTCACCAATTTTTAAAAAGGTTTTTATTACCTTGTTAACAACTTGGTATAGCCCTGTTACAATATATGGTATTGTATATCTCGAAGGCATGCTAATTCAATCATTTTTGTCAAAAACTTTCATAAAACACTTAAGGAATGACATGCCACTTATTATATTAAAAGGGCATATTGTATGAAACATGTTAATAAGTTACTTAAATTATATATACCTTATTAAAAGTCACTATTTGCTTCTAATGAAACTGTAGAGAAGGCATCTTAAATCATAGTATTTATACCAGGAAAGAGATTGTTATACAAAACTGAGACTAAACCTAGTAGAATTAAATTTATTATGTAAGATAATAGTATGCTATTTTTATTAAATATTGTTGAATATATATAATAGATTCATAAATCTGCTAAAAATATCAATTAAAAGTAGAAAATAAATTTAAAACATAGACAATATTTGAAATATTAAATTCCCAACAAATTTAATATATTGCTTTCAAATTTATTAGTTCTAAGCACTCTTCCATTTGTCATAGATGAAAAGAATGTCTTAGGTCTATTGCTCAAGTTAATTTTCAATACAGTGTAGACACAACTTCTCATGTAGAAAATTCTGGGGAAAAGTATTGAAATAAACAAAATTTTGTATATTTGTCAAGATGAGAGTTATTTCAAATGACAGCAACTTAATCCTTAAATCAAGTGACAGGAAGGAATGGAGGAAGGAAGGGAGGAAAAAAGGAAGGAAAAGCAACAGAAGGGGGAGGGGATGAGGGGAAGGTGAGGGAAGGGAAGGGAAACAGGAGGAAAGGGAAGGAGAGGAGAGGAAAAGCCAGGGCAGGGCAGGGGAGGGAAGGGGAGGGAGTCCTACCATGCTTGAACTGTGCATGGAAGTTCTTGGAGTGGAGGAATTGTGTTTTAGGATGCAAGTTTTTTCTTTCTTCCCATGTCTATTCATAACAAATCAAAACCAATGAATGCAGCAAAACCCAGGAATGACTGGTATCTTTAGGTGAAAACAATTTAATACTACAGATATAAGTGGGGTATATTGCTGGTTAAATTTTTCCTCATACAGCATGCATTGTATAAACACTCATTTCTCATGGTAGGACATTTTTTGAAGCCTTCTCCTGAAAATACAGCCAGTTTCTTAACAAGTAGTGGCAGCAATACATTTGCTAAGTCACTTCTTACTGAGAAGCCAATTTAGAGGGGAAATGGACATGCAAGCTGCTAACGGTAGGGTAGAAGCTTCAGAGGTGTGGAAGAAGAGAAGAAGAGAGGAACAGCAGGTTTTCACATTAATTTGGTCGATAACCTTGACACTAAAGTGGTGATGGAAATCCCATGAGGTGTGAATGAAGGGCTCCAACTAGCAAGTGAGGGCATTACATAATACATCAGTAATAACGACTCCTTTGATTGGTTAGATAGTGAGTGTCTCTGTCTTAATAATAGCAAATCTACTGGTATAGTGGAGTGAATGGATGGATTTTGAAGTCAAATGAGTTAAAGTTAGCTGAGAATATTGGGTGATTTAACCTTTCTTGCCTATTGGGTTTTCCCTCTCAAAATATGGATATCGGATCAAATCATTTGACTCATTAAGCTTCAAAAGGTCTGAGCTTAATATTGAGACAGGTATGATATAGGAGGTAGCTAAATCATTTTATCTCAAGATAAAAAATATGCAACATGGAGGCTTAGAAATTCTCAGAAGTATTGGGAGACTTGGATATGTAACTCACTAGGTAAAATACTACATAATTCTTTAAGAAAACGTATCCACAGGAAAATAAAAAATACAGCCTACAGACTGGGAGGACACCTTCACCGACCGTACATCTGGCAAAGGGCTAATATCCAAAATATATGAAGAACTGAAAAAATTAAACTCCACCAAACCAAATAACCCAATTAAGAAATGAAGTTCAGAACTAAACAGAGAATTCTCAATAGAGCAATATCGAATGGATGAGAAACACGTAAACACGTAGAGAAATGTTCAACATCCTTAGTCCTCAGAAAAATGCAAATCAAAACCACTCTGACATGCCATCTTACACCCATCAAAATGGCTAAGATTAAAAACTCAAGTGACAGCACATGTTCGTAAGGATGTAAAGAAAAGGGAACAGTCCTCTATTGCTGGTGGGAGGACAAACTTGTACAAACACTTTGAAAATCAATGTGGTACTTTCTCAGAAAATTGGGAGTAGTGCTATCTCAAGACCCAACTATACCACTCCTGGTCATATATCTGAAAGATGCTCTACCATACAACAAGGACATTTGCTCAACCACATTCATAGCAGCTTTCTTCATGATAGCCAGAATTTGGAAACAACTTAGATGTCTCTCAATCAAAGAATGGATAAAGAAACTGATACATTTACTCAGCTATTAAAAATAAGGAAATCTTGAAAGTCCCAGACAAATGAATGGAACTAGAAATGATTGTCTGCCGTGAGTGAGATAACTCAGACCCCAAAATACACTCATAGTATATACTCACTTATAAGTGGATGTTAGCCCAACATAGATGTCATCTGAGAGTCTCCACCCAGCATGCGATTTGGACAGATACTAGGACTCACAGTTGGACTCCAGGTGAGAGTGGGATGGAATTATGGGCAGATAGAAGGACCCAGAGGATTCAGGAACCCCACAAGAAGACCCTCAAAGCTGGCAGATCTGGAACTAGGGGGGTCTCCACAAACATCTGTACCAACCAAAGACAATGCATGCAGTCAACCTAGATATCCTGTTCATATCTAGTGAATGCTCATTCTCCATGGTCGCTGGGAGAGCAGATACTGCCTCTGACGTGAAGTGTGGTGCCTGAGATGTGATCACTTCTCCTTGGTGGGGAGGTCAAGCAGTCCACAGAGGGAGAGGAAGCAGGCTATCTGGATGAGATCAATCAGGCTATGGTCATAAGGTGGAGGAGGAGGTCCCTCTCAGTCAGAGGTCTAGGGGAGGGGCATAAGGGGAAAGAGGGAGGAAGCAACAGGAAGATAGAAGTGAGGGAATAAGAATTGTGTATTTAATTTCAATAAATTATAATAAAATCAACCAATAAAAAAAGAAATATGTCAAGATAAAGCATATTTGCTAGACACTCCACATTTCACCAAACAACAGGTATATGTTCATGAAAACCAGAAATTCAACATTCTTTCTTTAGGTCATTCTTTGTTTCTCCTTTGTTTGTTTGTTTGTTTCTTTCTTCTTTCTGTCTTTGTGTTTCTTTGTTTCTTTCTTTGTTTCTTTCTTTCTTTCTTTCTTTCTTTCTTTCTCTCTTTCTCTCTTTCTTTCTGTTTGTTTTGAGACAAGAATTTTCTGTGTAGCCTTGGTTGTCCTGAGCTTGCTTTGTAACCCAGACTGGCCTTGAACTCAGAGAACCACCTGCCTCCGCCTCAACTTGTACTCAGATTACAGGCATGCATCACTGTGTCTGGCTTGGTCTATCTTTCTTGTTGTACATTTTCTTGACAACTAAAATCAGACTTCTTGATGTATGTCTGCCATGATAATGATTGTTTTGCCTGAGTCAAGTTTTGCTTTGCAAAGCTTGTGGAACTGATGTTTTCTTTCACTCACAGTTTGCTAAGGAAGTGTTTCTGTTTTTAAACCACACCTTTATGGCAGAGAAAATTAAAGATTAATGTAACTTTATGTTACAAAGGTTTTCGGGGGGGGGGAATATATAGTCATTAGCTTAGTAAAAATGTTTATTACTACCAACCATCAAGATGTCACAATACATACAAAGAACCAAAACACTATGAATGTAACATTTATATTATCTCTGATTGTTTCGTGGTTCTTCTTGCTATATGTAGTTTATTGTATATATGTGTAATAATATAAATGTATCTGTAATAAAAGAAAAAAAAAGATGCCACAATACTGAAATTAGGTGACCACGCACTGATGTTAGTCATCCTTGAACATCAAGGATCAAGAAGTGGAATCACGGAAACTCTAAGTGAATTTGGTAAAGAGCTTAAAATGGCAAGCTTTAATGTCTTTATTTGTCTTTAATAGGAGTATATTGCATATAGGGAATAACTGGAATTAACCTAAAACATCCTAGTTAACAAGGAACCTGAACTCAGAAATAGTTGCGACTGTGGGTTACCCTTTTTTCCAGAAGTTATCTATTGTAGAAAATAACTGCTTTGGGGGAAAGAAACAAGTCTTTATTCATATAAACCGAATATTACTCTGATTTTATCAGAATAATATCAGGAACCAGTGGGGCAACTTCTGTTTATCTCATCATATCATGTTTTATACTCATTGATCTTATTTGATTTTTTCTCAAGACACGATGGAGTTGTCACTCATAAAGAAAACTTGCATGTCACTCAGTTTAAACTTTATATCTTACTTTCCTATTTGCTTTTGTTTGCTTAATTTTTATTTAGTTTTATTTTCAGTTAAGTCTTCTTTCCAAAATTGAGCATTTGATTTTGTATTTCTCAGTGTTTTACCATTTATTATGCTTTTCTATTATTTTAAACCACTTTCTCTTTAATTTTGGGGGCTATTGAAGAGCCATGTAATGCATAGCCATGGCCAACTTATTCAGAAATAGCCAGCAAATAATAACAAATTTGCTAAAAATTAACAATAAAACTAAAATTTCATGCCTTCCCACTTATATTTTCTTCAGTAAAGTGAATTTATATATACCAGTGAAATTACATGCAATATGGAAAGTAGTTCTGTAATGCCCTAAAACTGAAAGAATGTATCTTGAAGTTGAGCACATAAAATAATATGGACAAAAAACATTTTTGCTTTTCAATAATTTCCTTAGAACTTACCTGATGTTTGAGATTCTTAGTATCACAGACACAGCCCTTGTGATATTATGTAGATTAAAAGTGATTTTTCCAGACATTCATACAGCTCTAGAGTTTGTGAGCTTAAACCACAGGAAGCCATAAGAAATAGTGAAGTGGGAGAGATGAAAGAGAATATCAAATGAATGTTGATCTTGTAAGAATAAAGGTTGCATTTTTTTATATGGCATGCTCATGCAAAAGTCACACTTCTCCTGACAGTGCAATGAAAAATGTTAAAGTATTCCATACTTGGGTAATGATTACACATTCTTAATGAGTGTCCATCATTCTAAGCAAATATACCTCTGTTGACAACATATATTCACAAGACTGCATTTAAATCATCAACTTTTCCACAAAAAAATATTAGAAATTATAAAGAAAGTTTAACTAACCCTGTTACTGGAGGCTATTCAAGCATGGGTGTATCTTTTGGGCAATGCTAGACTCAGGCGACACTGTAAAGTATTCTCCCAATGCTGATCAGTGGGAGAGCTATACAGATAAACTGGGTGATTAATAAAGCTCTATAGTAGAGAGAATTTCATGTGCTGAATTGTTTCTCTGGAACAATTGAATTTGCAGCCAACTTTGAAGTTATACAGTTATAGGCATAACATGACGAATCATTTCATTGTGTATTCATCATTTGGGATAATTGAAGTTGACCCACTACAATGTAAGAATTAGAAGATGGTACATACAAAAAATGTGGCTTGAGATTCAAAAGCGTAATTTGATTTTAAGGGGAAACAGGTGAAAATATAACAGTGTATACTGTGTATACACAGCTACACTGTGTAGCTGAACATTATACACTATCAAACTCCTTTAGGAGCCAAAGAAGCAGTAATGGCTGTGGTCAGTATGGGAAGATTTTAATGTCATTGGCAAATTTCATTATACATTAAAGAAGATGTAGACTTGTGGGTTTAAGTGTTGTGGAATGATAAATTCCTTATTTAAGATAATGGAAAAAAAGAAAATGAAAGAAAATTTGTAAATACAAAATCCATTCCATTTCATAGAAGTAACTCATGCAAGTTAATTACCTAGAAGTTTAAGATTCATCAACTCCATGGATATCCACTATTATTTTAATATAAATATAAACTATTTAATGAATATATGTTTGTTTTAATTTATTGATACCAACTTTCAATGAATATCCATTTGTAAAAATATTGAAGATGGAGGAATCTTGCACTAACATACTTTAAAATTTATTTTACCCATTTAGTTCCTGTACTGTTCCTTAATTCCTTTTGTATTATGAAGATATATGTTACTTATGATTTTTGTTTTTAAGTATTTTTATAGATCATCATATTTCTTCTAGACATGGTAGAAAAACTAATACTGTTTGATAATAAAAGAGACAAGTGATAATATTTGTATTTTATGGTGGTCAAATCTTAGCCTTTATCATATTTTATGATGCTCAAAATAAAATAAAACAGTATTTACTTGTAATTAGATTCCAGATTTTCTATACACTCTTGTTTCTTCCACTGCCTTATCTTCATACTTTGTAATTGAATCAAGGGAGGAGAAATGTATTTTTCTCAAAATCAATTTTTATTTCCCTCTTGGTGAAAATCTTATCCATATTTTATAACCATGTTATTTCTCTAAATTTATATTTCCTACACAATCATGAAGCCCTTTTTCCTTTGAAATCTAAAAGGGAATTAACTAAATGTTTAATGTTCATTAGTAAAAAGCTAAGAAATTATTCACTGGCTAGATCTGGGTAGGGGTTTAAAGTTTACATCCTGTATTGTCCTTGGCTGGTGCCTTAGTTTAAATGGGACCCCTGGGCCCAAATCTGCCTTTCATAATGTTCTACTTGTAGGTTTCTAGGACCCTCTGGATCCTTCTTCTTTGCTATTCTCACATGCTTCTCTCATCTAGAGTCCCAATAGGATGTCCTCCCCTCTGTCCCATTTTCCTGGTAAGTGAAGGCTTTCGTGGGACATGCCCCTTGGGCTAGTATGCAGATATAAGTAAGCATATACCATTTGAGTCTTTCTGCTTCTGGGTTAACTCACTCATTATGATCATTTCTAGCTCAATCCATTTGTCCACAAATTTTGGGAATTCCTTGTTTTTAATAGCTGAGTAGTATTCCATAATGTATATGTACCACAGTTTCTAGCCAATGGACAGAACCTTCTCCACAGTTGAGTGGAGAGTGGGGTATGACTTGCACACGAACTCTGGTGCCTCATATTTGACCATGTCCCCTGGAGGGGGAGACCTGATGGCACTCAGAGGAAGGACAGCAGGTCACCGAGAAGAGACTTGATACCCTATGAGCATATACAGGGGGAGGTAATCCCTCTCAGGAACAGTCATAGGGGAGGGGAAAAAGGGGTAAATGGGAGGCAGGGGAGAATGGGAGGATACAAGGGATGGGATAACCATAGAGATGTAACAAGAATAAATTAATAAAATAAATTTAAAAAAAGAAATTATTCACTATTATTCTTGAGAAGAAACTCAAGGAGAATCAATTAATCATTGACTCCTTTCACCACACTTCACAACCCCATCATGATAGGTAGGGCTGGGATTCTCTACAGATACTACCTGCAAGGGATCCAAATGCCTCAGAATTTTGGGTGAACCTCCTACTTCGGCGATTTTTTTTTTGGTATTTATTTCCTTATTTGATTGTAGGAAAATCAAAAAATCCAAGTTCCTAGATTAACTCCTATTAAATTGAGGCATTCTTTGTTAGATAAAATATTGTTGAAAAATATTCAACAAAAAAAAATCTTGCAATGATGCTAGACGTTAGATTTTTAGTAGTAACAACCTGGCTTCTTATCTGGAACTGCCATGGCTCTAAATAACATAAAACTGTGATATAAAATACAGAATAACCAGTGATTATTTTAATATCTTCCCTGATTTATATATGTAATATATAATATAATAATATATAATATTATATATATGTGTAACATATATAAACATTTTATATATCATAATTTCACACACATACATATATGCATATATATATGAGTTTTAATAGTCAATATTTGATGTTATTTATAAACAGTAGTTGATGATATGATTTACAGTTATAAATGTTTCACTGGCAATTAAACTGAGCAAAAGTCGAAACCATTTTCTAAAAAATCAACATGTGGCACAAGCTAAAAGCCCAAAGGAGAGTAGGAAGCTTGCTTTTTCTGTAAATCTTGAACAATAAAATGAATCAAACTTGTTAACTCATGTCATTGTCTTTGCTATCTCAAATAACTAGATGTTCCAGTCAGCTTCAGTTGTACAGAAAGCTAAGGAAGTATAGAAGTTGAGTTCCACAGAAAAACCACATTAGAAATTTCTCTATCAGCACTACAAAAATGTATTGGTGGCCACTAAAGACTGAGAAGCAGAATTTTACAAGGGATTAGGTCACTGACTCTAGTCTGCCCAGCATATTCTATCAATACTGCAAACACACTATTTCTTCTATCCTGAGTACTACACTTATTGTTTTAAAAGTCTTTAATTATTTTTTATTAATATTTGGAGATAATAATATTACGTCATTTGTCCCATCTTTTTTGTTACTCTGAACTATCATACATATAATTATATAATCTAGGTCAAACTGTTATTTTTCGTTAAGTGCTGTTAAATCAAGGAGACACTATTCACAAAGAAATTTGTTTTCATTGGAGATATAAATAAACAAATACAAAAATGTAATGTATTGATCTAGAGTAAGTGAAGATTTTTAGTACAATATGTGAAAACAGTCAGGTAATTTTCAACATAGTTCAGAAATAAATAAAGAGCCCTCAAAGCAGTAAGAAAACGGGTGCTACATTCACAGCGATTCTCACTTTTGAACGAGTGTTCTTCAAGGACAGGGAAATGATTGTAAGGCTCTTTGTTACTCTTGAGTATACTTACATCCTCACCTCATGACTTTGGTGAATTTATCTCTTAGAGTGAAAAGCACCACAGTATTCATAACTATCTTCAGACATGACTACATGAACAAGACAGGACACACAATCTAAAAAAATGATGCTAGATGGTCCAAATTTTTCAGAAAAGTGTTTCTTTGGAGTGGATGTGTAATCTTTTCTAGAATTGCAGAATTGCATTTGTGATTTAAAAGTTTACAATTACAACCATTTAGGCATTAAAAATACTTTTACTTCATAATTATGCCAACAAAATAAACTGTGCTTTTTGAACTATTGTATAATTAGATTCAGTTTAGATATGGTTACTGTGTTTTCAGAATTAGTATATAGGTTATTCCAGTGTTACCACAACAGTGAAAAGAGTCATTCTATAATATAAGAAAATATATAATAAAGATTCAAAATGAATTTGCGTCTTCTAAAATATAACTGCCTACACTCATATTTCAGAGAAATAGGTTTATAAGTGTTTGAATCTGGTATTATAAATTAACTATTGTGTTTTAGGTTTTTCATGTACATATAAGATATCATCGCTAATAGAAATATGTTATTACACCTGTGTTCTTAGGCTTTAAAGATAATGTAAACACACAGTAAACATTTAACATGAATTATATAATACATTATTAAATCTATCTCATTGTAAAGATATCTACAATTATTTCCATTCATATTGATTAAAATTTTATACACTGCTACAGTTAGAGCAAGTAGTCAATAAATAGTTCAAAATTATTACACTCAGATATTTTATGCATGTTTGTTAAAATCCTTATTACACATATTGATGTTGTTTCTTTTCTTTTATTCAAAATAGATTTCTTCATATAATATATTCTTATTACAGTTTTCCATCCCTCTACTCCTCCCAAGTTCTCCCTCCTCCTCTCCTATCCAGATTACCCCTTTCTGTCTTTAATCTAAAAACATGTCAGCTTTTATAAAGTGTTAATAAAATAAATTTAAATTTAAACATAATAAGATACAATACAAACACATCACAACAATCCAAAATAAAAAAAGAAAGAAACATAACCCAGAAATGGCACAAGAAACAGGTATATTGCAAATAGCCCATCATTTGTACATTGTTTAATTTATTTTTCAATTTCTGAATATTATATATAGCATCAGTGAAAATGGTTGGGCAAATGTTTCCTTATTGTGATGTAGGACCCTTTGAGTATAAACAACAAAAAAATACAATAGCAAAATACCAGGAATCAACAAACAACATTAATTAATAACTCTCAATATTGATGTTCTCAATTTCCAAATAAAAAAGAACCATATTTTATGATTTGATTTGAAAACATGTTCTGTCTTTCTAATGCATCCCAAAGACACACTTTACACCAAAGGTAGACATCTCTTTAGGGTTTAAAAAAATAGAAAAAAAAAAGATATTTCAAGCAAACAGACCTAAAGAGAGAAGATCCATTTAAAAATGTGACAAAAAATAAACTTCAAAAACTTCTCAGAAGAGATAAGGACACTACATATCATATAAGTAAAATTCCATACAGAAGGCACTGCAATTTTAACATCAGCATACCAAATGAGTCACAGAAAGAACACTAATACAGCTTAAATCACACCATCTATGCTCCTAACTCATATAAATGACCTTAAAAATACTACCAGGAAACTCCTAGCACTATACAAAAGTAACTCACAAAACAGGAGCTTTCCTACATACACATGATGAATGTATTCACCACAAAATTAGGGCAACAACATCTTTCACATACAGAGTTTATCTTAGCTTTGTGAAGAGTTGGACCACATTAACTTTTTTCTCAAAGGGGGTTAAAATACTCAGTTTTTGGTGGGGGAAAATTTGCTTGGATTTATTTATAAATTCAGTACTCTGGATTGTTCATCAGAGCTACATCATTTGGAAGCTATTTCCTCTTTGCTGTAAAATAATGAAACTATCAACTCCATGAAAAAGAACTTAAATTAATCAACTCTGCAGCCCCCAGAAAACTACGAGGCTTAAAATATATGAGATAGGAACAAGCTGGTGATTTTCTCTTTAATAACACACTTTGGCACAAGCATTGGAGGGTACAATCTAAGGGAGTGTTCATCTTAAAGGTCCTGACCTAAAGCTATTGACAATATACTTTGAGCTCTCGGATTGTCTTCAAATGGAAGCATATCCCACAAAAATTACACAGACTTTTAAGTTATTGGATGTCAGTCATAAGATTCAGAAATCATATGCAAAATATCTTCTCAAAATCAATTATACAGCAGGATATGACTGATATTGAAATATTAATAAAGGTCCTGGGAGGCGGTTCAGTTATTTTTGCTCTAAATATAGTAAAATTTCCCTCATGTTTTATACATTGTTTAAATTTGTATGACATAAATAAAACATAACCAAGTAATTTATTTTTTAGAAATACACATTTTATTCTCCATTTCGAGTTTCACAGCACATTGTTATGCATGTCCCAGGTTGAACTAATCACCTGTCTCAACTGAGTATTAGTCAACGTGCATAAAATGTAGATCTTATCAACTAAATATGTGCTAAGAAGCATGAACACACTTCAGAAAGAAAACTAATTATGCATGGAATGATATGTTCAATATATAACCCACTATCATTGTCTAAATACACTTTATCAATCCATCAATATTTATCTATTGTCTATCATCTTTGTGTGTATGTATGTATGTATGTATGTATGTATGTATCTATCTATCTATCTATCTATCTATCTATCTATCTATCTATACCTATCATCTATCTACCTACCTAGATCTATTCCTATCAAATACAATATAGATAGAAATCTAAAATACAAAAGAATGAAAGTTCTAATGGTTCCAGACAATAAATATATCTTTGGTAAAATCACACTGAAATGAGTTCTGATCAATATGGCATGGTGTGTTTTTCAAAAGTAGATCTGATTAATCAAAGTGGATTGTTCCAGTAATTAGTCCAGAATTCATCCTATTTGTCAATTTGAGCAAAATTGTCTCTGAGGTTCTTCAGTGTGTGAACTAATCTAGAGGAAACTTTACAACTTCTTTTTTATTACAAATTTTATAAAATTATATAGATATATACACAATACACTACCTACAGCAAGAAGAACCATGAAACAATCAGTAATTATAAAAATATTGCATTCTTAGTGTTTTGGCTATTTGTATTTAGCAGCCTTGAAGAAAACATCTTTCTTATCTTGGTGCATCTAAAATTCTGAATGTAAATCAATATCTATGATATCTCATCATTATCAACTCAAATCATCAATCTAGACCAAAGAAAATCTTAACCCCTAAACAACTAAGCTTAATTGTTAAGCTAAACTATCTTGTCTTCGACCCCATCAGAGACTTAAGAAGAAATAAAATTAATTGCCTTAGTATACAGGGAGCGCAGGTTGACAGCTTCCCAAATGAGAAGATGACAGAGACAGCTTGCTGAGACAGAGACAGTCAACCTAGTCTCTACAACAATGGAACATCACCTTCAGCCTTCTGGCCCAATATATCTGACAGACATATTTGTGAGGCAGGAAGTATTGAGGACTTGCTTACCCTGTCTTGGCAGAGTTTGGCTATCTACTCTGCCTGCATCCAAGCTTGCCCATTTTTAGACAGTATTCTGTCTGTTTTAGAAGCAACGACATTTTGCCCAGTGGCTTGTTTGCCAAATTTGAAGCCATCTCCATAATGTGGTTCTTTGATGCTCATCATATTCTTTGAGGTAGGCTGGGTGTTGCTAGAAATTAAGCATTCTTATTGTCAATGAATCTTTAAAATAATAAAAACATCTTTAAATGCCATATTCTGTAGGTCTCTGAGGTTCTTGAAGACCTTATCTATTTTCCTTATCTTTCTATAGAATCATATCTCTCTGTTACACCTATTTTTGTGGTAAAAATAGGCTAGTAATTGATATGATCATGGTTTGATCAACTAACAATAACTTGTATAATTTACTTATCCTAAAGAGCCTGTAATAGCACTTTAAAAATATTGGAAGGGTATCAAGTCTCTTCTTCGTAGCCTGAACATACATGGGGAAGAGGTCTCCCTCAGTCACAGTCATAGGGCAGGGGAGTAAGGGGAAAATGGAAGAGAGGGAGGAATGGGGGGATACAAGGGATGGGATAACAATTGATATGTAATAGGAATAAATTAATAGAATATATTTTTAAAAATTAAAAAAAAATTTTGGAAGTAAACATTTATTATAATTGAGTTGTATGGACACAATACTGCATATTAGAGTAGAAATATATAGATAAAGTGTGTGAAGAATAATCTTAAATTTGAATTCTATATCAATGCATCTAAAATTAAACTTATTTTGCATCTATATACAAAATTCGATAGCAGTGAATTAAAAATAACTTTGTAATTAACGACTAAGGCATTAAGTTGAGCAGTAGATTCACTAGTCTATATTTTTCTATCAGCCCTGTATATTTCTATACTCCCCCTTGTTCCGTTTCAACCCATATCTCCAAACCTAAGAATGAAAGATAAAGGAAAGAAGAGACATCCCTGTGTCCAACAATGTTTTCTATCTAAATAAGACCAATAATAATTTATAACCAACTCCCAGTGAAAATAAACATCTATTATTAGATGCCATTCTTTGTTTGGCATGAGTGAAGATTTATAATGTCTTTTCTCTGCTCATACAAAGAGCAGAGAACGAGCCTTAATTATTCTGTGCATCATGCACACCTTATACATTTATAACTTTAGGATTCTATAATGCTCCTGAGAAATTATATGTTTTCTGAACAAAAGATCCGGACACTGATGCTGGATTAGACCTGACAAGATTCATTCCTCTCAACATACTTGACGCTAACATCCTGCATCCCTTATGTTCCAGCACCAAGTGTTTCAGTTACTGTTCCTCATCAGAACAGGACAGCTCCCAGGACAGTTTCAAAGAAAGCTTCCCGTCCCTATTGGTCCAGCATTTCTGACTGACCTACACTGGACTCTAATTAAGTTTGGCATTTCTCAATATTTAGAAACTGGACCACAAATGCTATTCCTTGCTTGTTTAACTATTCTCTCCAATTTTATTTGGGCCCCTACAAAGGTATTCATCCCAAATCAGCTGGAAGAAACCTTAAGAGAATTATACCCCATTTCCCTTAAGGGAAGTGGGTAGGTTTTTGGTTGCTTTTTAGGGGGTGATAGATGTTTAAGTTACTGTCTCTCAATCATGGATTTCAATCTTATTACAGTCCCTCAACAGTGACCTGATCTTACGCATAATCACCATCCTCATCCAGAGTACCATAACCAGTTCTAGATAGAACATTGGTGGTTGTATCATGTTCTCAGTCAGTTAAGCGTTTTTGACTATCAGTTTTCTTATATGTGATTTGTTTGTTTGTTTTTTGCATTTATTATTTATTTATTTATTGGTACATGCATGGACATGGTGCCTGTTCTGTGATGCATGTGCAGTGGTGATTTGAATATTTCTAATTGGATGTTTGTTGGTGAAGGGAGTTTTTGTTTCCAAGTTATAATATGTTTCATCATTTACATACCGGTATTCATTGCCATCCTATTGTCCATGTGCTGCCGGTCAATTCTGGTCTCACTTTGGGGTACTTAGTAGTGCCAACCAGAAAAAAAAAGTCCTCATCTAGTTTCTAGTTGCAAGTCTGTAATAGGCTCCTCTAGTAAAAAGAGTAGAAACATCCTGTAGTCAGTGGGGACTGCAATTGGTGAGGATCTAGTTTAACCATTTGTTCCAGATTTCCTAGAGAAAATTTATACCATGTCATTTCTCTGAAAAATGTTTATTTCAGGATAGTATTTGCTGTCAATATAAAACATATTATTTCTTTTTTGTTTACTCCATAAAATAGCATGAACATAAACAATATTTACTACTAGAAAGCAGCAAAATCTTTTATCTATGTTTTCCTATTACTCTTTCTCTTCACTTTGCTCATTACATCTTCTCCTTCCACTGTTTTTTCTCTATACCTTATTTCTTAGTCCTTTAATTCTTCTTGTTTTCCTTTTTATATCTCCCCTTTCTATCTCTTCATGCATAGCTATATATACATGTTTATCATATCAATATGAATATAGATAGATAAATGGACATACATGTTTATGTAACAGTATACAGTGTTTTTTCACTTTTTCAAATTATTTAACATAAACTAAGTATTCGTACAATTCCAAGTTTGATGCCTTTGAAGAATTAAGATCATAAAATGTGTTTCTCCAAATACATTCATTACAAACCACAGTCTAAAACATCAATAAGCTAATTTAAAATTGAGTAATAGGAAAAATAGTATAAGTAGTTACTGAAGTGTCTAATGTAGATAAAATGCCTCAGTGTCATATGCCAATCACATAGACTGCTTTTATTTACATAATTTTCTTTAACTCAATGAAATTAAATTGGAAATTGTGACTTTATTTGATACTGAACCTAGCAAGATACATATTATATCTATAAGTCCTCATTGGTAAATACTGGAAATGGAAGACCTCTGAAGGAACTGTCAGACATGAAAAGGAGTGTGAATAAAAGGACTTTTGGGTGCTTCAGAACTGGAGGCCTGGGGATGCCCAGCTTCTTCCAGAAAATAATAAATAAAAACAATTATTTCTTTGATACAGGAAGAAAATTTTCATACAATGGTTATTCTATTGATGAAAACAAACATTTATGAAATCATTATCTGAGCAGAGTGCTGGAGAGAATCTGCGGTGTATTCCATCATCATTATGGCAAATTCAGTTAGAATAAAATATAAGTAGTGTTTTAGTATGTTCTTATTATGGTCTCTAGGTTTTCACTAGTCTTCAGTATGCTACCTAGTTATACGAATGTCTTTAGAAGAAATTTTAAATAATAGAAAACACAAAGATATATTCACTTAAATTGACATACACAGAGTCCCACATTTACTCAAACATGGGTACACACACACACACTGTGGCTTACTGTTGCATTTATGTGTAAACTGTAACTTTAATTCTTACCAACATATATTTAAGAACAAAGTTTTAAGCTGGGAATGGTGGCACACTCCTTTAAACACAGCACTATGGAGGAAGAGGCTGGTGGATCGCTGTGAGTTCGAGGCCAGACTGGTTTACAAAGTGACTGACAACCAAGGCTACACAGAGAAACCCTGTCTGAAAAGACAAACAAACAAACAAACAACAAAACAAAACAACAATACAAAAACAGAACAAAGTTTGAGACTTGATACTTTTTTAAACAAACCATTTCTATATATAGTCTTAGAATGAGTATTTTAGAAATGACTTATCGATTTTATATTTTTGAATATAAAAATAATTATTTTTCCAAATTTTCACTCATATTCAATTGTTTTCTGGCTATTAATATAGTATAATCATATCTTAATTTATTCTGGAAAAATTAGTGGTCATATAAGATAAAGGATCAAATAACCAGTTGTTATACATAAGAAAAATGCCACTGTCATACTCACAGATTTTTTTATAATGACAAGAAAGAAAGATAAACATAGACGCATTGTAATATGATACAACATTTATATAATGCATTAGTGAGTGTGTGTTTTAAAATCAATAGTTGTCTTTAACCTTCAGTTTTATCTCACCTTAAATTTTTTGCATTCTCTTTAATAAAGATACACTAGTAATGTGAAGGATGTAAAAGAACCCACATAAATACGATAATTTTTATTTTATTAAAATACAAAGGTTGTTCATTAAGAGTCTTTTTGTTTTGTCAGAGTCTTTTATCTCTATGGATACTGATAAGGTCTTTGTTTTTTTGGATGTTCTTGCTCTGTCAGTGGAACCTAAATGAGTTTAGTTTCCATTTTGTCAATATGTCATCTACATGAGTATATTAGTGTTTACGCAGTGAGTGTGTGGAGGCTCGAAGAGGGTGTCATCCCCAAAATTTTTGAGTGCAGCGACTTTACTGGCTTCCTAAGTGGACCCAAACTTTGGTGTTTATTATT
Source organism: Acomys percivali (assembly GCA_907169655.1). Classification (NCBI taxonomy): domain Eukaryota; kingdom Metazoa; phylum Chordata; class Mammalia; order Rodentia; family Muridae; genus Acomys; species Acomys percivali. The sequence goes on along the minus strand of OU015747.1, from coordinate 13,368,117 downwards.
GAACTGTAGTGTACTTAATTGCTGAGACATCTCTCCGGCCTTTATTTTCCAATCTTGTGTTTTACTTATTGAGTTTTTCTACACTTTCCTTGATGACAGCTTTTATATCATGAAATGATCATAAAATTGAAATATACCTGTTGGAACATTTCTGAAATATCTTCTCACCCAGTTACCTTTTCTGTTTCATATCATCTCTCTCTATGTTGGTGGTAGTGATTTCTGCATAAGTACCTCCTCTACAGCATCAAAAGTCTACATGTCATATCTTTCATGAAGGTGTTTCCAACCATTTTATTTTGGACTGCAGAGGTTGAAATCTGATATCTTTCCAATACTCATGTTTTTAGTGTTCACAATACAACTAGAAGCAGTATTTAGTGAGGAGGTGGGTTGTAGAATCTTTGGGTGGGCCTGGCTTGGAGATATATAAAAAAAAAACCAACAGGGCAAGGTTTTGAAATTTATACACAACATTAGCTCTATACATACTCCTACATACTGTTCTGCAAGCCTTTAATAGCCAATTAATATTCTTCTACCCCCACAGAGCCTTTGTACTATGCTATCACCACTGTGTTATGCTTAGACTCACTAACACCAGAGACAAAATGAACGCTTTTCTCTTTTGTGTGCAAAGAAAGGACATAATGTCAATGAGATCCATTCTAACGTTTTTACTACAAACAGCTGCTTTGTCAAGAGTGGACACCTCAGAACCACTAGACGGCTGAGATTATGTGACATGTTGCTGTATAATAGACAGTAAATGTGAAGAAATTATTAGAATAATGTTAGAGAGCTTAAGTGTGTCTTTAAGTTATCTTCTCACAAAGGAGAATACACTCCATATCCTCAGGACTTAATGTAGGATTAAAATAAAGGAACAAAGTAACATTTGTATGTAAAAGATTTCCGTTTGATTCCTTAGTTATAGAGAAGAGATACATATTTAAGCTATCAATTCTGTGCTTTCTTACATTTCTGTCCCTTTTAAATGAAAACGTTATTCTTTAATTTTTGCCTTTGTTTTGCCTGTTTTGGTTTCTTGAATTCCTCTTCTTATTACCATTTGGTGCTCCAAAAAATGTGGGTACACTTAAACATTCCCATGATATTTGGGAGCTTAAAATTATTTTCCATGCCAATTAATTAGAACAATAATTAAACCAAAAATACCATATTCACCATTTACTTTTAAGTTTATCCACCTATTCTTTTATCTCCGCTCCTCTAAAGATTTCAATATTCCTTGTTTTATCTCCCTTCTTCTGCCAGATTCCTAGGAGCATTAGTCTTGCCAATTAATTTTTTTAAATTGAAGCTGAAGAATTATAAGTGAAATCCCAGTGGCCACTTGCTTAAGAAAGAACATAAATGGACTGACAGACGCTGAAAATCACAAACTTTCAACTTCTTATCCCATATGTTGCAATGAAACAGGTCATACATCTAAGAGGTACCACTAATTAGTAGTCATTTGGAAAATATTTTAAAGAAATTGTTACAAAATAACTTAGTTTGAGCCAGAGGCATGTATAAGAGAATTTTCATTAACTAGAAGTACAAAGAAATACCTTTGAGAGTGAGATGAGTATACGGAAAATAAACAATATCTTATTCTCCAAATCCACATCACTTAAGGTTTTTGTTAAATAGGTGAGAAAACTATTTTCTACCAAATATGGTGAAGGCATTGCATTTAAATCCTGCTACCAACTCACTCCAGCCAGCTGAGAAAGAAGCACATTCAGTAACAATTGGTTTTGACTTTGAGGTCATTAACAATGTATTCTATGGTTGTCACAAATAAAGGTAAGTGTTGGATATAGGAAACAGCTAACTTCATTTATTATTGTGAGTTTACTTACTTGTAGATTTTGTTATCTTTGTACCAGAACAGAATTACTAATCATACTGTAATCCATTTACCCTTTAGGGAGTGGCCAAATTAAAGCTTTTCCATTAGCTAACCTTTAACCTAACAATTATAATTACAGGCTTCTCCTTGATCCAGCTGTAACCCAGCAGTGGCAACCACACTGGGAACTGCTGTTCATGAAATATTCTAACTTAAGGTTTATTTTTCCCTGCTTCTTTGAAAACTGGTCTTCTCTGTCATTTCTCTAACTCCATATCTACCAAATAAAATGTTAACTATTGAGAAAGTAATTTAAGCTATATTTTCATATTGTTGTGACTGATATCACATGAAAACACACTGATCAGGAAAGCCACATATTTACATGTGATACCAAAACTTCAAATTTAAAAGGACAGAATGATACTATAGAAAACAGATCAAATAGTACTCTTTAGAGAAATGGGAAAAGTGAGGCAGGATTAAGGAACTAAAACTACTCAAATTCAACATTTTATACAATGTTCAATATACACTAATACAGCTGTAACTAACTTGAAGATAGACAATGTGAGATTACAACATGGCATCAGGTTTATCAACATGCTATGGAAATTACATAAGTGAGTTTTGAGGGACAGAAGCACAACATTACTTATAACTTATTCAAATTAAGTGCTTATTTTGCTCACTGTACTTTTTTATTTTAATTCATTCTTTAAATTTTTTTTCCGCTTTACATACCAACCATAGCCTCCTCCCTAGTTTCCTCCAGGTCTCACCTTACTTTCCTCTTTCACCCCATTCCACTCCACTAGTTCTCCGAGAGAAGAAGCCATTCTCCCCTACCAACTATGTCCAGCCTATCAAGGCTCATCAGGATTGCCTTCATTCTCTTCTTCTGTGGCTTGGTAAGGCATCCATCCCACCAGCGGAAGTGATCAAAGTGCAGGCAACAGAGTCCTTAGCAGCTTCCCTTAATAAGAGACCATTTTGGAGACAGAGCTACATATTGGCTCCATCTGAGTGGGTGTCCTGTGTCCTCTCTAGGCTTGGTCCTTGTTTGGTACATAAGTCTTTGCCAGCTCAATTGGTCCCAGATTTGTTAGCTATTTGATTTTCTTTTTTTATTTTTCTTTTAGCTCCTATCCCCTCGGGATCCTTCTATCACCTCCCCCCAAATCCATAGGACTCCCTGTGTTCCGGAAACAACAAAGATGTACTTCAATGAGAGAATAGGTAACAAAACCATGGTATATGTACACAATGGCGTACTATTTAGTTATTAAAAACAATGACATCATGAAATTGGATGGAGCTAGAAAAGATCATCATTAGTGGAGTAACCAAGAAGGACATGCATGGTAATGGCATATACTCACTTATAATTGGGAGTTAGCCATATAATACAGCATAACCATATTACAATAGACAGTCCTAAATAAGTTAAGTAACAAAGAAGACCCTAGGGAGGATGCTTAATTATCACTCAGAAGGGCAAATGGAATAATGACAGCAGTTCTCACAGTGAAACAACTGCTATTGTATAGAAGATGAGGACAGTGTCTGCCTTTCTCTAAGTGTCTGAACACCTCTGGAGCCCAAAATTGGAGTGGATGGAAAACAATATTTGTTTATGTAAATCAAGATAAAAGAGAATCCATATTGCTAAGAATATAAGTCACAATTTCTACTTTCTAAGTCTGAGAGTATCCTTTACACTGAATAACAGCATCCTCTGAGAGACATAGATTCTAACACTGCTGGTAACAGATAATAATGTTCATTCAAAGATACAATGCACATTGATACAATATTCGAAAAGGATAAGTATAAATGACAAAATACAAAAGATCAAAGCATATAAATGGGTGAACAATTTGTGATATATCATCACCATGTAAATGTACAACCTAAAACCACAGATAATCAATAAAGCATAACAGCTTAACAAACATAAGATCACAAAGATATACATACATAAGTCATCTATTCTAAATGCAGAATGTATAATTACATTCATATGACATTTAAAATAGGCAAAATTAATTTTACTCATAGTTCTAGAAGTTATGCATTAAAATTGTTCTTAAAATAATAAATCAGGTTACTAAAACCACGAAATAATATACTTTTGTTTGATCTGGAGATATCTGATTGGTAATGTAATTGACTTTTTCAGTTACACTGGCATTTTTCTATAAGTATATTATACCATTATATAAGAGTGAGAGCTTATATTTTTCTCATTCCTTTATCATTCTATTCCAAAACAAAATAGTTTGTAGACTTATATTAACCAAAATAGTTTGCAGATTTATCTAAACATCAGTTTGAATCAGCTGTCAAAAGTTACCGATGCATTTGTATTAAACTTTGTGTCACTACTATGTTCTGAACAGGCTGATGGGGTCTCATCCCCCCAAAAAAATTTGGATATTTCCAGAGAATAATTTGACTAAGTTGTCCTCCAAATATATAACTCTTTCATTATATCTCCAAAAGAGCACGTGGTATGACTTAAATTGTCCTTAAAGGACTGTTTATGTTTTGTACATTGGTTTGATAGTTTGCTCATGTATATAATCTACTTTTTGGTGCACAATTATTTTTTCAAGTCTAATAACCTGTACTAGTTAAACTGAATTTACAGAACATGCATGTTCTTTTTATATCTGTAAAATCTGCTGCATTTACTTATCTTATTATCCTGAGCAGTATTATCAACAAATAGATACTTGATAGGTCTTCTCTAAGGACTGTCTATCCAAATTTTATGAAACAAAAGAATGATTAAAATTGTTACTGTCTGGTCTCACTTCACTGGCATATTTTCTGATGTCTTGAATATAGTGGCAATGACTCTGCAGTAACATCTACCACTGGGGACATTCTACACTGCACTACTAAGTGTGAGATATAGAAGACCTAGGTAAAAGGTCTTGCAGGAATGTTGGAGAGTGACTGCTTTACCTGCCTCCTAGCCAGTAGGCATTAAGCTCCTTCAAAATATTTTTCAATTACATTAATTAAAACATCACTATCTACCTTAAAAAATATTATTGTCATTAAAATTGTTATCAATATTTAAAATGCAGGGATATGCTGGAGGATGTTAAGGACCTTATCCAAGTTCACATAATCTATAAGAGTTTGGTAATGATGAGTTCGGCCACACTACTCTAATTGTTCCACTTACAAAATATAAAACATGATAAGATACATTGACTTTTGCATTGCAATTTTAGATGTACATATAAGCAAGCTTTATTTTGCTTGCAGGTTTTAAACATGAGCAAGTCAGGTGACTCTATAAGTTATGCTCATTTATTAGAGCAAATTACTTTCTTCTGTGAGTCATCCTCGGTTGCTTCTGGTACCGATTCCGCTGCTACATGTGCTTTGAATAGTACTTAGGTGACTTGCAAGAGGAAGATTATTTCATGCAAGTGACACCTTCTAAGTTAATTATCCACTAATATCTGAAAAACTTTCTTGTATTGTGTGAAACTATATTTAAGAATTGTAGAGGGTATCTAATATTTGTATTCTCCCTAACCCAAAACTTCCTTTCCACCCATTCAAGGAAAGCCTGAGAGATTAAAGTTAGATGTCTTTAAAGACAATTCCACTCACCGTCTGTCTGTCGTCGGAGAACATGCACAAAGAGGAGAGAGAAAATGATCAGATTCATTGGTCTCCCACAGAAATAAATGCAGGGAAGTTTTACTTTAACTGTTACTGAACTTTTTTTTTTTTTTAAGGGGGAAAAAAGAATTATGGAACAACAGGAGTCTTTTTATCTCCAGATCCTTCTCATGAGAAACCTCAAGAGGGCTTTCTGAACTGCTGTTCCTGCATTCATCTAAAAGGGAAGGAGAGGACAAACAATTGAAGGTGATTTTAGCAAGATTCAGGCAGCAATGCTGGAATTTAATGCTGAAAGCAGAAGGACTATAATGTCAGAGAACTCGCAAAGAAATATGAGTTTAACTATGTCTTCATTAAACTTTCAGCTTTAAGCTTTTTTAAAGGTTGAATAAAATATTTCACTGTTGTGTCTATAAGAAATCATGCATTAATCTTCTGGATGCTTGGACTGTATCCAATTCATAAAAGATTCTGTTTCCAAAAGTCTACTCATTACATACATCGTTAAATGACATGGGTAAACCTCAGTCATGCTGAGAATAATAATTTCACATTAAATACATATGTTTTCATACTAGTTGCCAAAGGTTATAACTAGGAAACCAAGGGAAGCCATGCCAGAAATGAACACAGAGAGTGCCTATGAGTGGCAGGCCTTCAGAGCGGCTCTGTCATTTTCTATTTCATGTTTTGGAAAATTTTGTCTTCATTCATATGCTCACCAGATTATGGAAAACCCACGACAAAACTGAAGACAAAGTAGTTACTTACATAAATTCATTGAGGTATAATCCAAATGTCTTTTATTTCATCTATAAAGTTATATGCCTCAGTGGTTTTTAGTACATTGACAGATTGTGTAAGCACTCCACCACAATCTATTTTGAATCATTACATTATTTTCTGAAAAATTCTAAAACTTTTAGCAATTTGTCTCATCTCTTGAGAATTTCATATGTGTATACAATATATTTTGATCCAACTACATTCGATCCTCTATAAATCTCCTATGCCGCCCATCACTTCTCTCTCCCAACTTCATGCGCTCTGCTTTTAATACGCTGAGTCAAATTAGGACTAGCAGGGAGTGCATGGTGTAAGCCATCATTGGATTTCTTAATAGAGATAAGGAACCAGTCAGAGTGTAGGAAAGAAGAGCCTGTGTAGTTGTCAATTCTAAATGGGCTGCACATATCACACCTTCCTTCTCCATGCTCAATAACCTCTGCAAACCAAGATGGTGGGGAAAAAAAAAGATCGCAGACAGCTGCTGGCCAGGTGTTGTTTGTTTGTTTTTAAATAAGGTTACTTGTAGTGGAGTGAATTAAAATGTAGAGATACCATTCGCTACCATAATGCGTAGGTGTAAAAGTTTCACAAACCCCGTATTTAACAATTTCTCTCCTCCAATAATACTATCATCCTCAAAGCTAGAACTGGCATTGGTACTACTATAAATAACAAAAATGCAATGATTGAGTTTACTGTGTCTGTGAAGTGATCCTCAGCAATCTCTTTTTACATTCCTCCTGCCCTGAATATTTACACTAGCATTCATGGAAAGACCAACATAAAAGCTATATTAATGTTACCTTGGATGAGTAGCTTCAAATTCTGTAATGACTGACCTGGCATAAGGGAAGTAAAGGTGATTTCATTCAGAAGTCATCATTAAGGAATAATAACAAAGCCATGGTTCATGGTTAGTTGTTAATTAGCACACGTACAAATAAATTCAGAGGAGTTAAACCAAGCATTTGAAGTTAATGGCAGACTAAAATGTCTATGCACCAATGATGACCTCACTTCCTGGTATCAAGTCTGGAGAGAGATTCAGTTTCCCCTGCAATATAGAAAAAAGTCAGTACATTTTTACCGCAAAGAGGTATGTAGTAAAATTAGTTTTGTAAGAAAACTTACGTATTGTGTTGCTCTACACACGTTTCAAAATAATCACTGAAACATGAGTACTAATTAGTTGTATATGTAGTTTAAAAAGCCATATGAACATAATAATTTCTCCAATATTCATTTTTATTAATTGACTTATTAAATTTGCACAAAGGAAGTAATCGGACTTTAACATTGAGAAGTTCTCTTACTCTATCAGCTAAAAAATTCTGTCTATCCAAATGAGATAAAAAAAAAAAACCAGCAGATTATAAAAAAAATTATGAACTTACACATCATGGTTAATTAACTTTATAAAGAAACAATGTTAATGGTCACACGAATGACACTATATAGGAAATGAAAAACAGGTATAGACTTAGTGATATCATCCTCAAGCAAAAACCAAACCATGTATTTGTAAGAAAGCATTTAGTGACAGCACACAGAAATGCTCACACACACACACACAAACACACATACACACCACCACCATACCATACCACACCACACAACATTATTCCAAACTACATGCTATACCTCATGAACATGGATGAGCTGCAAAGAAAAATAGATGATGTTATACATTTTGCTACTGTTATAGGATGAAGAAATTCCATCCATCAAAGCTTCTAGTTTGTAAGCATTAAAATATATTAGGAAAAGTTTCACTTAAAAGACACTATCAGAAAAAAAAGGTTGCTGGAGCTACGAGTGCTGATGCAGATGCCTTGTGTCCTAACAAGACTGCTTAAGGAAATGGGAAATGTTTTCCTAGATACAGCTAGTCAAGGAACCTAGAAGTCACTGTATAGGTCTGGATACATCCTTGAAAGCATGGAACACTTGACATTGCCTGTATGGTTATGGTATAAGAGTTATGGGGTCATGAAATCTTGTTCCTTAGCTTGAAAAAAGCCATTGATGCTGCAGAGTCAGCATAGCATAAATGCCCTGCAGTGTGGTTCCCAGAAGCTACTGTTAGTCTCAGGCACTCTGTATTACCAGAAATGAGCCAGGGTGGACTACAGAAGAATGCCTGGTGGATATATATATATATATATCATCATTCCTCCAGAACTTTTGAAGTGGGTTATCTATCCCCAATAGAATTCATGTCCCTGCTTTCTAGCACAAGGGGCAAGTGGCCCTCTATTGACATGCACCAGTGGTTGCATTTCAACGCTCATGTTGGCCTCCAGATTCCCTCAGTCTCTACTCACAAGCACTTGTTATACATTTCAAACTCTTTACACCTCTAAGGCAAACTCCAGGGTCTGCTTCTGTTCATGGGCTCCCCTTTTCCCAGCTATTCATCCCCCACTATTCTCTTGTTCTCTTGTTATTCTCGCTATTACCTGCCTTTCTATTCTCTATCTCTTGCAATCTCCACTTTTCTTTTACACCCCCTAGCTCTGGCCATGTCCAGTGTACCTTTTTTCCCCTCTCTTTGCTTTGGTCTCTTCTAGATGCCTCTGGATATTTTCTCTCTTATCCATTATTAAAACCTTCTATTATTGAAATGACCAATTCATTCTGGCAGTTCCCTTATTATGCTCTTTGGGAAACACCGGGTGCCAAGGGACCCAGAGGGGGACAAATAAATCTCCCTTCTAAAGGGTCCTAGCCTCTCCTGTTTTAACTATTCACTTCTCCTTTACTAATCTGGTGTCATTATTATGCTCACAAATAAGTGTAGCTAGATCAATCCATTTGTCCACAAATTTCGGGAATTCCCTATTTTTAATAGCTGAGTAGTATTCCATAGTGTAAATGTACCACAGTTTCTTAGCCCATTCTTCTACTGAGGGACACTTAGGCTGTTTCCATGTTCTAGCTATTATGTATAAAGCAGCTATGAACATGGTTGAGCATATGTCTCTGTTGTGTGGTAGTGCATCTTCTGGGTATATTCCAAGGAGTGGAATAGCTGGGTCTTGAGAAAGCTCTATTCCCATTTTTCTGAGAAAGCGCTAGATAGATTTCCAAAGTGGCTGTACTAGTTTGCATTCCCACCAGCAATGCAGGAGTGTTCCTCTTTCTCCACATCCTCGCCAGCATGTGGTGTCAGTTGAATTATTGATCTTAGCCATTCTGATGGGTGTAAGATGGAATCTCAGTGTCATTTTGATTTGCATTTCTCTGATGACTAACGAGGACGAGCATTTCTTTAAGTGTTTCTCCGCCATTTGATATTCCTCTGTTGAGAATTCTCTGTTAAGTCCCAAGCCCCATTTCTCAATTGGGTTGTTTGGTTTTGTGGTGTTTAATTTCTTGAGTTCTTTATATATTTTGGATATTAAATCTTTGTCAGATGAGGAGTTGGTGAAGATTTTTTCCCAATCTGTAGGCTGTCGCTTTGTTCTACTGACAGTGTCTCCTGCCTTACAGAAGCTTCTCAGCCTCATGAGGTCCATTTATTAATTGATGACATTAAGGCCTGGGCTGTTGGTGTATCATAATGAGTGAGTTCACCTACAAGCAAAAAGAGACAAATGGTATATACTCACTTATATCAAAACACTAGTCCAAGGGATACGTACCATGAAAAATTTTACTTACCAGGAAAGTGGGTCAGAGGAGAGGTCATCCTATTGAGACTTTAGGCAAGAGTAGCATGGAAGAATGGGGAAATAGTAGGACCCACAGGGTCCTGGAAACCTACAAGAAGAACTTTATGACAGGCAGATCTGGGTCCTGGGGTCCTCCTCAAACTAAGGCATCAGCCAAGGAGACTATAGGCAGTAAACTTCGAAACCCTACCAAGACCTAGCCAATGAACATGATATTCTCCACCGTTGAGTGGAGAGGGAGATCTGACTCTCACACGAACTCTGGTGCCCGTTTTCTGACAATGTCCCCTGGATGGGGAGGCCTGGCGGCACTCAGAGGAGGGATAGCAAGTTACCAAGAAGAGACTTGATATCCGAAGAGCATATATAGGGGGAGGAGGTCTCCCTCAATCACAGACATAGGGGAGGGGAGAAGGGGGGAAGTGGGAGGGAGGGAAGAATGGGAGGAAACAGGGGAAGTGCTAATAATCGAGATGTAATATGAATAAATTAATAAAAAAAACAAAACAAAAAACAAATAAGTGTAGCTACTGTATACCTAATGAAATAATCTCTTCATAACAAAGGAAAGTATCAAAGAAAAACACAAATGGACACAATGAAGCTGCCAATAATCACAAGGAGACTAGCGCTAGAGACAAGGAGTTTCATAACTATCGAAGAAAGGCTGATTAAGCATGAATACCATCGATACCACAATCCAAGTTGGTGAAGCCAATCATTCACCATGTCTGATCAGGAGGACAGCATTAACTGCTCAGTGACTTAGGGACTAAATTGAGAACTACAAAACACTAGTACTGGTGATTCCCAGCTGAGAGGGGTCAACACTGTTTGAAGTACAGGTGGATCCAGCCTCCAGCCTCCCAGGTGATCCGCAGAAAAGTCCCTAGGTCCCTGAAAGCGTGTGAGCAGTCTCCAGAGTCTAGCCAGCCACTAGAATGTATGCACCCAGCACCTGCACCTGCACTCAATGTCAGACTCTGCACTCAATGGAGACTACAAGAGATTGGTGTCCACTACCGACCACCCTGAGGAGACTGGCAGGGCCAGCAGAGCAGCTCTTGGCTCAGATACCTTACTGCTTGCTTCTCAGCTATCTGGCCTACCTGTGTCAGAAACAGCAAGCAAGCAGAGACAGTGAACCCAGAGGACGTGACTTGGGAGAGGGACCAAAGGACCACAATCTTCCACACAGAGGAGGTCACAGGGGCCACTGAAGCAGCTCTCTGCTTTGATATCTTTCCTCCTGCTCCCCAACTGCCTGGCACACATAGGTCAGAAACAGGGAGCAAGTAGAGACAGTGAAAGAGAGGAGGTGACTTGACCGAGGGACAGAAGCCCCGTTGCCTATACCTACCCCCAAACTTGAAGACCTCAGAGCTGCTAACATGAGAGACATCACAATGGAAAAAGATCAGTGTAAAAACCCAAGTAGCAATCCCCAGGGCCATTTGACAACACCAAAATCTAGAAGTTTTACACAGCAAGCCCTGGCGATACTATCACATCTTATACACAAGAGAAAGATTTCAAATCTGAAGTTGTGAGAATGATAGAGGCCTTAAATGAGGAAAATAAATTCCTCAAACTAGAATGAGAATATACAAAGAAAGAAGTGAAAGAATTGAACAAATAGCTGAAAGATATTCGTGAAAGCCAAGAAACTACATTCAAATAGGAGAAGGAGCTCTTTATGTATTTTGGATATTAGTCTTTTGTCAGATATAGGGTTGGTGAAGATCTTTTCTCAGTCTGTAGGCTGTCTCTGTGTTCTGTTGACAGTGTCTTCTGCTTATAGAAGCCGCTCAGCCTCACCAGATCCCCCTTATTAATTGTTGTCCTTAGAACCTGGGCTGTTGGTGTTCTGTTAAGGAAGTTGGCTCCTGTGCAAATGAGTTCCAGGCTCTTCATCACTTTTTCTTCTAACAGAATTAGTGTCTCTGGTTTTATGTTGAGGGCTTTAATCCACTTGAACTTGAGTTTTGTGCATGTTGACAAATATGGGTCCAGTTGCATTTTTCTATATGTAGACATCCAGATAGACCAGCACAATTTGTTGAAGATGCTACCCCTTTTTCATTGAATGGATTTGGCTTCTTTATCAATAATCAATTGTCCATAGGTGTGTGGGTTTATTTCTGAGCCTTTGATTTGATTCCATTGATCAACCAGCCTATTACTATGCCAGTACCATGCCGTTTTAATTATTGTTACTCCATAGTACAGCTTGAGATCAAGGATGGCGATTCCTCTGGAGGATTTTTTAGCTATTCTGGGGTTTTTCGTTTTTCCATATGAAGTTTAGAATTGATCTTTCATGGTCTTTAATTTTTTTTGTGTAGGTATTTTGATAGAGATTACATTGAATCTCTAAATTGCTTTTGTTAAGAGGGCCATTTTTACTATATCTCCTGATCCACAAACGTGGGAGACCTTTCCATCTTCTGATGCCATCTGCATTCTCTTTTTTCAGAGATTTGAAGTTTTTTTCAAATAAGTTTTTCACTCGCTTGGTTAGAGTTACTTCTATATACTTTATATTATTTATGGCTATCATGAAGTATGTAGTTTCCCTAATTTCTTTCTCAGCACGAATGCCATAGGTATAAAGGAAGGCTACTGACTTTAGTTAATTTTGTTTCTAGCCACTTTGCTGAAGATGTTTATCAGCTGTAGGAGTTCTCTGGTGGAATTTTGGTGGGCACTCCTGTACACTATCATATCATCTGTGAATAAGGATAATTTGACTTCCTTTTTCCCATTTGGTTTTCTGGATCTCCTTTTGTTGCCTTATTGCTCTAGTAGAACTTCAATGACTATATTGAAGAGATATGGAGAAAATGGGCAGCCTTGTCTAGTCTCTGATTTTAGTGCAATTTCTTTGAGTTTCTCTCCATTTAATTTGATGTTGGCTATTGGCTTTTGTATATAGCTTTTATTGTGTGTAGGTATGTGCCTTGTATCCCTGATCTCTCCAAAAGTTTAAATATGAATGGGTGTTAGAGTATGTCAAAGTTTTTTCCACATCTAAGGAGATGATTATGCGGTTTTTTTGTTTTGTTTTGTTTTGTTTTTTGCTTTCAGTTTGTTTATACGGTGGATTACATTGATGGATTTCCATATATTGAACATTAACCATTAAACACCACCAAAACAAATAACCCATTAAGAAATGAGGCTCAGAATTAAACAGAGAATTCTCAAAAGAGGAATATCAAATGTCTGAGAAACACTTAAAGAAATGCTCAACATCCTTAGTCATTAGAGAAATGCACATCAAAGTGACACTGAGATTCCATCTTACACCCATCAGAGTGGCTAAGATCAAAAACTCAAACAACAGTCCTTCATTGCTGGTGGGAGTGCAAAGTTGTACAACCAGTTTAGAAATCAATCTAGAACTTTCTCAGAAAACTGGGAATAGGATTACCTCAAGACAAAGCTCTTCCACTCCTTGGAATATACCCTAAAAATGCTCCACCACACAACAAGGACATTTGCTCAACCATGTTCATAGCAGCCTTATTTGTAATAATCAGAATCTGGAAACAACCTAGATGTCCCTCATTTGGAGACTGTATAAAGAAACTGTGGTAAATTTAAACTATAGAATACTACTCATCTATTAAAAACAAGGAAATCTTGAAATTTGCAGACAAATGGGTGGAACTAGAAATGATCCCAGAAAGATACACATGATATATTCTCACTTACAATTGGACACTAGCCCAACAGGGATGTCCCCTAAAAGTCTTCACTTAGCAGGAGATTGGGATAGATTCTGGAACTTCCTATTGGGACCCCAGGTGAAGAGATAAGGGAGAATGTGGAAATATAAGGATTCAGAATGTCCTAGAATCCCACAAGGAGACCATCAAGGCTGGTGGATCTGGATCCAGGTGGGTCTGCTCAAACAACTGTACCATCTAAGGACAATGGATGCAGTAAACCGGGAAACCGTATTCAGATCTAGCCCAAGGAAAACAAATTCTCCACAGTTGTGTGGTGAGCAGGGACTGACTCTGACATGAACTCTGGTGACCCCTATTTGACTACTTCCCCTTGGTGGGGAGGCCTGGTGGCACTCAGAGAAAGGCAACCGGGATGAGATCTGATAGCATATGATCATATGGTAAGAGAGTAGGTCCACTTCAGTCACAAACTTAGGAGAAGGGAATTGGGTGAAACAGGGATGGAGGGGGCAATGGGAAGAGACAAGTGAGGGGATAAAAATTTAGATGTAATTAGAATAAACTATTTAAATTTTAAAAGAGGAGAAGGAAATAAATAAACAGATGTAAAATCTAAAAGTAGAGATATAAGCAATGAAAAAAACACAATCTGAGAAAATCCTGGAAATGGAATACCAAGGGAAGAAGACAGGATCTACAGACACAAGCATCACCAACATAATATAAGAGACAGCAGAGAGAATCTCAGAGGTAGAAGATATTTTTGAAGAAATTAATACAACAGGCCAATTTTAAATCCAAAAATATACTGACACAGAACATCCAAAAAGTCTGGGACACTATGAAAATATCAAAGCTAAGTATAATAGGAATAAAATAAAAAGAAGACACCCAGTTCCAAGACCCATAAAATATTTCCAACAAAATCATAGAAGAAAACTTCCCTAACCTAAAGAAAGAAATGGCCATAAATATTGAAGAAGCCTACAGAATTCCAAATAAATTGGACCAGAAAATATATTGCAGGGCAAAACCATATTGAAGCATTACCTACCCATATATCCAGCTCTACAAAAGATACGAGAAGGAAAACTCCAACCCAAGGTGGCTAACTATATCCAGGAAAATACAGGAAATAAGTAACCACACATTCACAAAACCAAAAGAAATGAAATACATACACACACTACCACCATTAACATAAAATAAAAAAACAAAGACAAAAACAAAAAAACAAAAAACAAAAAAAAAACCCAGAAACTAACAACCACTCATCGTTAATATCTTTCAACATCAATGGCCTCAATAACCTGATAACAGAATGGAAGCAAAACCAGAACCCATCATTCTGCTGCATACAGGAAACACACCTAAGAAATAAAAATAGACATTACCTCAGAATAAAGGAGTGGAAAAATATTCAAGGGAATGGATGGAAGAAGCAAGCTATAGTAGCTGTTCTAGTATCTAATTGTGGAAGGACTGCAGGCTTTGTCCCAGGTGAAAGCAGTCATGATAGACTTTGCCCCAGGCTTTGCTCCTTGGAAACATCATGGATACCCTACTGAGAATGACATTGTGATAGACTGAGTGGAGCCATCCTAGGTCTGGAATTTAGGAAATGGACCAGGGACTCAGGCAGGGCTATTTCACTCAAACACAATATACTTTCTTCTCAGCACCTCACAGAACCTTCTCCAAAACTGACCACATACTGTCACAAAGAAACTTCAGCAGATACAAGAAGACATAAATAATCCCATGCATCTTATGAGACCAACATGAATTAAAGCTGGAACTCAAAAACAACAAAAACAACCAAAAGCCTACAAACTTTTGGAAACTGAACAACTCACTACTCAATGATCTCTGTTTCAGGGACAAAATAAAGACATTAAAGACTTCCTAGCATACAGTGTAAATGAAGGCACAACATACCCAACTTCTGGGACACAATAAAAACAGTGCTAAGAGGAAAGTTCATAACACTAAGTGCCTTCATAAAAAACTGGAGAGATCCCAACTAGCATCTTAACAGCACACCTGGGAGCTCTAAAAAGAAAAGAATTAGACACACACAAGAGAAGTAGACAGCTGGAAATAATCAGGACTGAAATCAATAAAATAGAAACAAAGGGAAAAAAAATTCAAAGAATCAACGAAACAAAGAGATGATCCTTCGAGAAAATCAACAAATGGACAAATTCTTAGCCTAGCTAATAAAAGGCAGAGGGAGAGTATTCAAATCAACAAAATCAGAAATGAAAAGGGAGATATAATGCAGAAAATGAGGAAATCCAAAGAATCACTAGGTCTTACATCAAAAGCCAATATGACACAAAATTTGAAGATTTAAATGAACTGGAAAATTTTTTGACAGTTACCAGTTACCAATTTGGATCAAGATCAGGGAAACAAATTAACTAGTCCTATATCTATTAAGGAAATAGAAGCAGTCATCAAAAGTTTCTGAACTAAGTAATAACCCAGGGCCAGATGGATTCAGCACAGAATTTTACCAGATCTTCAAAGAAGAGCTAATACCAAACTCTTCTACAAAACTGAAACAGAAAGAACCTTACTAAACCCATTCTATAAGGCTACAGTCACCTTGATACCCTAAAGCACAAAAAGACTCAACAGAGAAAGAGAATTTCTCACCAATTTATCTTATGAACATTGATGTAAATATATGCAATAAAATAATCACTAACTGAGCTGCTGGTGGTGGCAAATAGCTTTAATCCCAGCACTCAGGAGGTGGAAGTAGGCAGATCTCTGTGAATTTGAGGCCAGCTTGGTCAACAATACCAGTCCAGGACATCCAGGACTACAAGAGAAACCTTGTCTCAAAAAAAACAATGCTACCAGAAATATTCATAAACCAAATCCAAGAACACATCAAAAATATCATTCACCATGACCAAATAGGCTTGATCCAAGACATGTAGAGGTGATTCAATATATGGAACTCCATCAAAGTAATCCATCATATAAACAAGCTGAAAGAAAGAAACCACAGGATCATTTCCTTAGATGCTGAAAAAACATTTGACATAATCCACAACCCATTCATACTAAAAGTCTTGGAAAGAGCAGGGATACAAGGCACACGCCTAAACATAGTAAAGGCAATATATAGCAAGCTTATAGCCAACATCAAACTAAATGGAGAGAAACTTATATCAATTCCACTGAATAGACAAGACAAGGCTGTCCACTGTCAATATATATTCAATATAGTACTTGTAGTCCTAGCTAGAACAATATGAGAACAAAAGGAGATCACAGGATTATAAATTGGAAAGAGGGAAGTCAAAGTATTGATATTCTCAGATGATATCATGGTATGTATAAGTGACCCAAAAAATTCTGCCAAGGAACTCCTACAACTGATAAATGCCTTTATCAAAGTGACTAGATACAAAATCATCTAAAAAAAACAGTAGCCTTCCTATATACAAATGACAAACACTCAGAGATGGAAATTATGGAAATAACCCCCATCATAATAGCCACAAATAACATCAAGTCTATTGGTGTAACTCTAACAAAGTAAGTGAAAAACTTCTAGGAAAAAACTTCAAGTCTCTGAAGAAAGAAATTGAAAAAGATATAAGATAATGGAAAGATACCCCATGCCTATGAATCAGGAGAATTAACGTAGTAACAATGATCATCTTACCAAAAACAATCTACAGATTTAATGCAATCCTTATCAAAATATTACATGATTCTTTGCATACCTTGAAAGATAAATTTTCTACTTCATATGGGAAAAAACATCCAGAATATCTAAAACAATGTAGTTCAATAAAATATCTTCAGGAGCAATCTCCATCCCTGATATCTTGTTGCACTATAGAGCAAAAGTAAAAACCAACATAGTACAGGAATAGACACAGCTTGGTTGACCAGTAGACTGAATCAAAGACCCAAAAATAAGCCCACATACCTATGGACACATGAGTCTTGACAAAGAAGCCAAAACCATACATCAGAAAACAGATAGCATCTTTAACAAAAAGTGCTGAGCTAACTGAATATCTATATGTAGAAAAATGCAAATTATCCATATTTATCACCCTGCAGAAAACTAAAGCCCAAGACCTCAACATAAAACCAGACACACTATATCTATTAAAATAAGAATTGGGGAAGAGCCTTCAACCCATTGTCACAGGAAACAAATTTTTGAACAGAACACCAGCAGTTCAGGCTCTAAGACCACCAATTAATAAATGAGCCCTCATGAAACTGAAAAGTTTCTGTAAGTCAAAGGACAGTATCAACAGAATAAAACAACAGTCTACAGATTGGGAAAATTTCTCCACCAACCCTACATCCAACAAAGAGCTTATATCCAAAATATATAAAGAATTCTAGGTATTAAATACCACCAAATTAAATAACTCCTTAAAAATGGATTAGAGAGCTAAACAGAGAATTCTTTTTATTTTAATTAATTTATTCTTGTTACATCTCAATGGTTATCCCATCCCTTGCATCCTCCCATTCTTCCCTCCCTCCCAGTTTCCCATTTTTCCCCTCCTCTATGACTGTTCCTGAGGGGGATTACCTCCCCCTGTATATGCTCATAGGGTATCAAGTCTCTTCTTGGTAACCTGCTGTCCTTCCTCTGAGTGCCACCAGGTCTCCCCCTCCAAGGGACATGGTTCTTAACAGAGGAATATTGAATGTCTGAGAAACACTTAAAGAAATGCTCAAAATTCTTAGTCATTGGGGAAATGCAAATAAAAATTACTCTAAAATTCCATCTTACACCTATCAGAATGGCTAAGATCAAAAACTCAAGTGACAGCACGTTCTGGCCAGGATATGGAGAAAGTGAAACACACCTCCATTGTTGGTGAGAGTGCAAACTTGTACAAGCACTTTGGAAATAAATCTGGTGCTTTCTCTGAAAGCTGGGAACAGTGCTACCTCAAGACCCAGCTATACCACTCCTGGGCATGCACCCATTAAGATGCCCCACCATACAACAAAGACATTTGCTCAACTATGTTCATAGCAGACTTATTTATAATAGCCAGAATCTAGAAACAACCTAGATGTCCCTAAACCATAGAATGGATAAAGACACTGTGGTACATTTACACAATGAAATGCTATTCACCTATCAAAACCAAATAAATCTTGAAATCTGCAGGCAAATGGTGTGAAACTACAAACAATAATATTGGGAAAGGTAATCCAGATCCAGAAAGACTTACATGGTGTATACTCACTTAAAGTAGTAGATATAAGCCCAAAATTGATGACCCCTTAAGAGACTCCACCCAGAGCAGTTTCAGGAGAGATACTGGGACGAACAGTTAGAGGAATAGCCCTGTGTATTGTTTGGAAGGGGATGGAAGGACCTTCGGAGCTCCTCAGGTTTACCATCGAGGCCAGAGAATCTGAACCCAGGGAGCCCTGCACAAACTGATGCACCAAGCAAGGACAATTTATGCAGAGTATATACACCTCATGTTCTGATGTAATGGATGGACACCTCAACCTCCATGTGTGTGTTGGAGGAGGAGAGCAGGGACTGCCTCTAACATGAATTCTAGTGCCTGTGATTTGATTAATGCCTTTGGTGGGGAATCCTTGTGGAAGGCAACGCAATCTATCCTGGTGAGACCTGATAGACTGTGATCAGAGGGTGGGGGAAGAAACCCCTCACTCTGCCCCACAGTCAGAGGTCTGTGGGAGGGGAAAAACACAGAATGAAGAAGAGGGAGGGAAGGTGGGAATAGGAAGAGAAGATCGAGGGCATAAAAATTGGGATGCGGCGGGCGTGGTGGTGCACGCCTTTAATCCCAGCACTCGGGAGGCAGAAGCAGGCATAGATCTCATCATTACATCTCCTCTAAAATCACCAAATATCATTGAAATGTTAACAATGCCTTTCGAACATCCTCTCAACATGTGCAACAGTTTTTCATGCTGTGCGAATCATTAATTCTGTGAACACAACAAGTTCAAGTTCCAAATTTTGGGTCACAGCTCTGTAATTCTACTGAGCTTTGTTAGCTGTGTGAGCACAATAAACCATAGCACTTCCGAAGTTTCATGGAGGCACAGGAGGACCATAAGAATGTTTTCTGCTGCTGTTTTTCCTCAGTGTTACATGTGTTACATCATCTCTCTGATCTACATTTGAGGATAAAGAAGTATGAAAATGATTTCTATTCTGAGAGTTCTTTTTATCACACCATGTTAACTTTCCTAACAGTTTAACCCAATGCATTCAGATCTTATTATTACAAAGGGCCAAATCAATCTTTATGTGTTCTAAATGAAATTTGCCATATCTACATACACTGAAATGTTATTGAGGAAAATTACACTTAATTTTTTCCCAAGAGTAAGTTATATTTCCAAGCACCTTATTTTAAGGTATAATTACCAATTAGCCTACAAGAACATAATAATAGTATAACATATGGAAATTGCTTTAAAATTATAGGGGATTAAAAGTTGATGCTTATTATATAGGGTGCTTAATAAAATTTATTCATGCCAAAATTATTTGAACTAGAGTTTTCAGACTGAAATATAGTACAATCATATTGACTTATTAAAAAAGAAGAAAGAGAATATTAAAAGACTGAACCCATGGAATAATAGACTTAGTTTTCGTGGTGGATAACTTCACTTTGAAATAGATTGGATTATGAAGTGCCTAGTGCATTATGGAGGCATGTTTATCATTGTTTTTATGAGAGCTTTCCAGAGAGCATGCATATAGTTGGAAGATCCATCTTTATATTCAAAAATAAATATACACACCATCCATCATTAGGGAATCTCTTTACAGCAATGAAAGTATCCCAGAAAAACCCAACTGAACAAAGTGAAGAGATCAACGATCAGGAGGAGACCAGCCCTAGGGACAGGGAGGTCATGAACTGTCAAAGAAGGCAGGCTGATTAAACAAAAAACCGGCCTAGTAAGTAGTGTTCCTTCATGGCCTCCAGATCAGACGAAACCTCTATGTTTCTACCTTGACCTCCTGTCCTGACTTCTCTGGATGATGGATTATTAGCTAAAATATAGCCTTCCTGCTCAAGTTGTTTGGGGACAGGTTTTATTTCTTTTCTTTTTTCTTTTTTTTTTTTTTTTTCAAATCACAGCAATGGATACTGGATCTCAGATACCATCTCAGAGTAGCATTGTTAACCATATAGGGTAACTCTGTTTGAATTTTTGCCTTTTAAATAGTAAAATTAGTTTACAAACTAGTGAGATATTCATGAGATATATTTCTATTTTTTATTTTCATTAATGAATCCAATATCTCCTTTTCTTCATGAGTAAAATTCCTTAGTGAATGTCAAACATCCAAAATATATAGAATATGGAATATGCTGAGCATGAAAACAATCTACTTAAAGTAAGCATCATCAAAATTTTATGCCCTAGATTGATTGGGTTAAAAGTGCCTAATAGCTGCATCTATGACTTAGTAATTTTAAGATTGCAATTTGGAGTTTCATAAAGTTTTGTGGTATTTAGCTTCTCATTTTCTTTTCAGTATGAAAAATGCCCAGAATATCACTTTCTATGCTAACAAATAACAACAAATACTCACGTGTCCTTTTACGATGTTCACTTTATGCTCCCAATATTAAACAATTCTCCTTTCTCTCTCTCTCTCTCTCTCTCTCTCTCTCTCTCTCTCTCTCTCTCTCTCCTTTCTTTCTTTTTTAGTTTTTCAAGATAGGGCTTTCTGTGTATCCTCTGCTGTCCTGCACATACTTTGTAGACCAGGCTGGTCTTGAACTCACAGAGATTTTCCTGCCTTTTCTCCATTACTGCTGGAATTACAGCTGTGTGCCACTGAGCATAGCTTATTTTTATTTTTTTATAAATTTATTCAATTATTTACTTTACATGCTGAACGCGACCCTTCCCTCCTCTTCTCATCTGACCCTCCCACCGTTTTCCCCTCCCTTTTCTTTTCTTCTCAGAAAAGGGACGCCCCCTCCCAGTATTAACTCACCCAAGGACATCAAGTTGCATCCAGACTAACTGCATCCTTTTCCACTGAGACAAGGCGAGGCAGTCCGGTGGGGAAAGTGATCCAAAAGTAGGCAACAGAATCCATGTCCGAAACAGTCCCACAGTCCCCCTCTATTTCTCGCCTACACTGCTTGCTCAGGGACCCACAGGAAGACGGAGCTGCCCATTGGCTACATATGTGTAGGGGCTCAAAGTCTAGACCATGTATTCTCTTTTGTTGCCAATCCCTGACATTATTTTAATGACAATCTGCTATGCTTGCAGACAGGAGCCTAGCATAACTGTCCTCAGAGAAGCTGTTCCCAGCTGCAGATGGAAATAGATTTTGTGACTATCAGCCAAACATTAGGCAAAGCTCAGGGAGTTTTGTGGAAATGTGGAGGAAAAACAGACGGACCTGGAAGGGACAAGGACTCCACAAGAAGACAACAGAGTCAACTAACCTAGGCTCATGGGGGCTTACAAAAACTGAAAAAATATTTTCACTATGATTTATTATACATTGGCATCTGAGAAAGATTAGCATTCCTCATATTTCACTTTAACTCTGTGCTGACAAAGGTCAGTGGAACTACTCTTTATTACCAGAAGCAATTATTTTTATGCTATTTATGCTCTTTAGAATAAAAGAGTTTTGTTTACTTTAGTTTTTGTTTTGCTTTTGTACTACAGAGTATTACTACCCCAAACAAGCAATAGCTTTGGACACGAAGCACAGGACAAGTTTACAAAATATGTACACCACTAATGATCGCACGTGAAATGACCTACTTTGAAAAAGTGAAGCCAAACCCAGAAGGACACGGAGGAGACAGGAGCCCCACAAGAAGACCAACAAAGCCAACAAATCTGGACCTAGGGTGACCTGCAGAGACTAACGCACCAAGGGCAGGGCATGGAGAGAACCTAGGCCCCCCGTTTAGATGTAACAGATGGACAGCCCAGTCTCCATGTGTGTCCCCTAGGAAGGGGAGCAGTCGCTACTCCGACAGAGACTCTGTTGTCTCCTGGTGAGGCAGCCTTCCCAGGCCACAGAGGAAGATGATGCAGGTAGTCCAGATGAGTCTTGATAGGCTGGGGTCAGATGGTAGGAGATGAGGGCTCCCCCTTTCAGAGTCTAGGGGAGGGGTATAGGGTGGAAGAGGGAAGGAGGGTGGTAACAGGAGGAAGCAAGGGTTATAATTGGGATGTAATGTGAATAAATTATAAAATAATAAAAAATGAAAGACTCAAAAACATGAAGTTAACTCCACAAGGAACACTTGTAGCATTATTATAAAACAGAGAAACACAATGAGATAATTTAATAAATAAAGTTATGTATGGGATGGCAAAGGAGATTGATCCTGACTACTCTTCAGAACATAAATTCACAAAGCAATATTATTTAGCACGTCACTGAAAACCATCACCAATAGGTGGCACTGCTGTGATGAAATTTGATCAAGCTTCATGCAAATCTGATTGTAGAGTCTACTGCTTTTAATTTCCAATAAAGCTTCATCTCACATTCTACTTAGCAACCGTTCAATAGTGAACTGGTTATGAAATGTCACCAGGGATAAAATGTTTTAAGTATCTGAGAAGCATTTTCTATCACCATCATTTAAATATATGAGAAATAGGTCAGAGAGCATCGCCATAAAAAACAGCCTGTTCAAGGTGGTACTTATCTGATAAATGAATATACAAGTGCTTGACTCAAATGGAAGTTATGAATTTTGCATCAAGCCCTTCATCAAGGTTGAATTACATAATGTCTCAGTTAATGGCATATTTGTGTGACATTTCTTGTCAAGCATTATTTCTCTTTGTCAGGCTAAATATTTGATTTGTGAGAAACAAAATGAGTTTTGGTGACAGTATAAAAAGAATGTTTACAATCACAATTAAATATAAGCGATAAGGTTACTAAGTGCATAATTTTCAGATACAAAAACTGTGATTTTGGACAAATAGTATTTATAGCCAGATGCCAAAACCCTTAGAACTACTTTGGCTTTATTTTGAAATATTTAATTATAAATATAAAAAAACTTAATTCCATTAATTGCAGATAGTTTGTGATAAAGTTTGATAAACACAATTTTTGGAACAGGAATCACTTCTTACAATTAGATGTTAATACAAACCTTTAATTTGACATTTTTATGACAGACTGAATATATTTTTCATTAAAAATTATACCAGGCATTTGAAAAAAACTACCAAATAAATATGAATATATCCAAACTGGATAGTTTTCCTTTTAAGAAAAACCAATTTATAATCAAAAATGACTATATTTTAACTATTTAGTGTATGACTAAATAAAAACCACAAGTTTACTCAGAACTATTAGTCCCATTTTCAGCTTCAGGGTTTTATTTACTTATTTGTAACTTGTTTCTTTCTATTTTTTCTGTTATCTCTCTCTGTCTCTTTCTCTGTTTCTCTCTCTCTCTCTCTCCCTCTCTCTCTCTCTCTCTCTCTCTCATGCTTTTTTCTCAAATGTACACACTTAGTAACCCTGACATAAGACATCATAGATTATTGTATGCTTATTATTCTAATAAAAGATATCTTTAGAAGAAAGTACTAATCAAAAAGCACATTTTATTAATTACATTATCTACTAAACACTATGCATTTATGTCTCACCAAATTTATGGTCCAAAATGCTGACATTTAGAGAAAAGGCTTTACAAAGATAAGCCAGTTAAAATGTGTTCAATAGTTTGAGCCTCAATAAAATTCCATTTGGGGGGAAATCTAAGTCACACATTTCCATTCCAAAGGGGGAAATCTAAGTCACACATCAGACAGCAAAGTTTCTGTGAAGAGACAGATTAAAAACTAGGAGCCAAGTAGGAATGAAAAACATATATAATCGAAACACTAAGAGGAAAGGCATGAACAGATAATTCCAACAATCTTCAGCAGACCACATTCCCAGTTCTACTGTGCTTTTTCACTTACACTATCCAAATTTTAAGAAAGTAGTGCTGCTTTGTTTAAATTGCTGTTTGTGGTACTGCAGTTTGTCTTAGCCATGTAGGACACTACTCATTCTCATCCTCTGTTCTTTCTGTTCTAATCTGAAATAATATTTCACAGTTCAAACAAAGTTTACAATGTTAGGGGAAAATTATAACTCAAAACCAAAATCTGACTCATTTACTTGTAACAGGAAATATTTTTTCTCGAGTCAATCTGTAAAAGAACAAGAATGTGACCTTTGAGCATTATTTATATACTGCTAAATATAAGTGTTTACCTTTTAGATAAATTTCACTTCAAGAGATACTAGGAAAATTTTCAGAGTGTATTTTCACATATGTTTTGAAGACCATTTCAAATGCAATATCATTATTTCCTAGGGATACAGCTCTATAATAATCAATCAATGATTTTATTGATAAGAAAATAAAGAAGACCAAAATATGTAAATTATGATTTTAATTCTGCCAAACCCTAAGCTCCTGTATCTTCTTCCTTAATATTCTTTCAAAAAGAGTGTGTTAATTAATTTATTTGTCTGTGTGTGTGTGTGTGTGTGTGTGTGTTTTATGTCAAGTCTTTATTGGGTTGCTTGACTATGTGGGGTCACTGGGAGACTCCTCAAGAAAGAAAAGAGTGGATCTTCAGTGATTTTAGGATTCAATTTCAGTATAACCAGAGAAGAATATCTTCCATGTGGCTTCTTAAGATGAGGCTGAGAATGAGGAGGAGCCAGGGAATGTATTTAAAACACATGCTTTCTCTTAGCCTGGGCCACCGTGTTCCAGGCTCCATTACAAGGAGATAATGGTGAAATACTAATTTCCTTTTGATTCAAGTAGACTAATTTGGCAGTATCAATTTTTAATTTAATTTAATTTATTTATTTATTCAATTCAATTTTTGGTCTTAGCCCCATCGCTCCTCACCTCCCAGTCCCTCCTGGCCTCCCTCTCCTCTATTAATCTGCCCCTATTCTCAAGACAAGGGGCCCCCCATATCCATAGATTTCAGCCCATCAAGTGGCATCGGGACTGAGTATGTCCACTTACCCTGTGGCCAGGCAAGGTAGTCATGCCAGAGGGAAGTGATTAAAAAAAAAAAAAAAAAAGCTACAACAGAGTCCATTGCAGATATAGGCCCCTGCTCCCATTTCTAGAGGATCTACATGAAGCCTGAGCTGCCAATCGAGTACATCTTTGTAGGGAGCTTAGGTCTAGTTCATGCAAGGTCCTTGATTGGTGCTTCAGTCTCTGCAAGCATGTCTGGGCCCTGGTTAGTTAGTGTTGTTGGTCTTTTTATGGAGCTTCTGTCACCTCCTGGTCCTTTTCGCTTTCCCCCTACTTTTCCACAAGACTCCCTACATATCACCCAATGTATGGCTGTGAGCTTCAGCATCTGCTTCAAAGCACTGCTGGGTGGAGCCTCTCAGAAGATGGCTCTGCTAGGCTTCTGACGGCAAGCGTAGCACAGTATCCTTAGTAGTCTCACAGTTTGTTTCTCTCCTATGGGGTGGATCTTTGATTAGGCCTGGCATTGCTTGGACAGTCCCTCAATCTCTGTTCTAGGAGACAACTTCCTGAACACAACACCAACAGATCAGGCTCTAAGATCAACAATTAATAAATGGGATCTCTTGAAACTGAAAATCTTCTATAAGATAAAGGACACTGTCAATAGAACAAACAAAATAACTCAATTTAAAAAATGAGGAAATGTCCCTCAGTAGAAGAATGGATAAAGAAACTGTGGTATATATACACTATGGAATACTACTCAGCTATTAAAAACAAGGAATTCCCAAAATTTGTGGATAAATGGATTGAGCTAGAAATGATCATAATGAGTGAGTTAACCCAGAAGCAGAAAGACTCAAATGGTATATACTCACTTATATCTGCATACCAGCCCAAGGGGCATGTCCCATGAAAGCCTTCACTTACTAGGAAACCGGGACAGAGGGGAGGACATCTTATTGGGACTCTAGATGAGAGAACCATGTGAGAATAGCAATGTAGAAGGATCCAGTGGGTCCTAGAAACCTACAAGTAGAACATTATGATAGGCAGATTTGGGCCAAGGGGTCCTGCTCAAACTAAGGCACCAGCCAAGGACAAGACAGGCGGTAAACTTTAAACCCCTACCCAGATCTAGCCAATGGTCAGAACGATCTCCACACTTGAGTGGAGAGTGGGATATGACTTTCTCACGTACTCTGGTGCCTCACATTTGACTATGTCCCCTGGAGGGGGATACCTGGTGGCACTCAGAGGAAGGACAGCAGGTCACCGAGAAGAGACTTGATACCCTATGAGCATATACAGGGAGAGGTAATCCCTTTCAGGAATAGTCATAGGGGAGGGGAATAAGGGGAAAAATGGGAGGGAGGGAAGAATGGGAGGATACAAGGGATGGGTTAACCATTGAGATGTAACAATAATAAATTAATAAAATAAAAATTAAAATAAAAAAAATGGGGCACAGAGCTAAACAAAGAATTCTCAACAGAAGAATCTAGAATGGCTGAGAAACACTTAAAAAATGCTCAGTGTCCTTAGTCATCAGGGAAAAGCAAATCAAAACAACTATGAGATTTCATCTTACACTCCTCAGAATGATTAGGATCAAACTCTCAAGTGACAGCACATTCTGGGAGGTTGTAAAGAAGAGACAAGGTTGTGCTTCTTTACTGGGAGTGCAAACTTGTACAACTACTTTGGAAATCAATCTGGGGCATTCTCAGAAAATCGGGAATAGCTCTCCCTCTACACCCTGCTAGCCCACTCCTAGGTATACACCAAATGATGCTACACCATACAACAAGGACACTATTGTTCATAGCAGCTTTATTAGTCAGAGCCAAAATCTGGAAACAACAGTTGTACCTCAATCGAATAGATAAAGCAACTGTGGAATGGGATACTACTCAGCTATTAAAATCAAAGAAATCATGCAATTTGCAAGTTAATGGATGGATGTAGAAAAGATCTTCCTGAGTGAGAAAACCCAGACTCAGAAAGACACACATGGTATGTCCTCACTTTATAATCAGATATTAGTCATAGAGTATATGATAGCTACACTACAATGCACAGTCCCAAAAAAGATCAGTAACAAGAATGACGCAATGGAGGATGCTTAAATCTCACTCAAAGGGGGAAATAGACAGATGTAGTTGTTGAAGAAAGAGAACAAGGTCAGACAGGGAGCACAAAAAGATTTCAAGGTGGATATCTGGCCTGGGGTGAGCAGGGGCAGGAGGACAGAGGCCTGAAGAGAAAAGAGAAAGTGTGAGCAGGAGCATCTCTGTGACAAGCTTGAGGCATACATCAGGGTAACCTCCTAGGAGTATGTATGGGGGACTTAGCAGAAACCCCTAGTAGCAGGGTCCATAGATACTGAAGAGGGCATCCTCTCAAATTAGACAAGTCTCCTAGCAGTGGGAGGGATATACCAAACCACCCATAAAACCTTTGACTCCAGCTTCACCCTGCCTAATAGATATACAGGGATAAAGATAGAGTATGTTACTACAAAGGTAATCCACATTTATTGTAGGACATACATTTATTTAAAAGTTATGTCCACATTTCTGTAGGACAGACATTTATTTAAAAGTTATGAATACACCATCACGATAAACCATGAGGTAGAAAATGTTCATTTTCATTAAGATGATAAAAATTAGCTATTGAATTTATACAGAGGGTGCCTGAGTCTTGTTATGGGAATGTATTAATAGAAAATAGTACAAGAATAAACAGTAGAAGCATAAATGAGAGTTAGTTTGAGCATCAGTCTCAGAAGGCCCCTCTGGGCCCTGGTTAGTTGGCTCTGCTGGTCTTCTTCTGAAGCTTCTATCACTTTCAGGTCCTTTTCTCCTTCCATCCCCAACTTTTCCACAAGGCTCCTGTGCATCTTCTAATGTTTCTCTGTGAGTCCCAGCATTTATTTGGAGGCACTGCTGAGTGGAGCCTCTCAGAGGACAACTCTGCTTGACTCCAGTCTTAAAGCATACCAGAGTATCATTAATAGTGTCAGGGGTTGCTTCTTTCCCATGAAGTGGATATTGAGTTGGTCCAGGCATTGATTGGATCTTCCCTCAATCTCTGCTATATCTGTTCTGTCTTTATCTCTACACAGTTTGTAGGCAAGGTGAATTTTGAATCGAAGTTTTTGTTAGTGGTTTGGTATTTCCCTCCCTCTCCTGGGAGTTTTGTCTAGTTAGAGGGAGTCCTCTTCAGTATTCATGCCCCCTAGTGCTAGGAGTTTTGCTTGAGTTCCTCTCATATCTTCCAGGGAGCCGACCCTGACATGGGTCTCCAGCTTGTCCCAGAGACGTCCCTGCCTATTGTTTCTCTTTTCTCTACAGGCCTTTTGTCCTCCTTCCCCAAATCTCCCCTGGTCTGATCTCCACCCTCATATCTCTCTGCGCTTCCTCTCTTACTTTGTTTCCTGTCTTCAACCACTACCTCTATCTATTCCATTTCCCCTTCTGAGTGAGGTTTAAGCATCCTCCCTTGGATCCTCCTTGTTTGTTTTTTTTTTTAATTTTAGTTTAGAATCAGCTCATACCTAGTTATTTCTCACTAGGTTGTCATCTGAACAATAGGAAAACTAACTACAATCAGAGTGTCACATTGAAATTAAACATGCATTCCTCTTTGCAGGTTTTATTATTAACTATGTGCATGTTGTGGAAAGGGTATGAATTATGAGTGCAGGTGTCAAGAGACTACAGGCTTTGAACACCTGTCTCCCTCTGGGAAGCTAGAGTTACAGGCACTTTTAAGCAGCCCAACATGGGTGCTGGAAACGGAACTTGGGTCCTCTGCCAGTATAATGTGAGTTTGTTAGTTTGTGTTTTGTTTTTTGAGCTCTGAAGGTTTTTGTTATTATTTGTTGATTTTTATTTTTGTACTGAAAATAGATTCTTCTCTCATAGAATACATGCAAACCACTGTTTGCCCACCCTCCACTGCTTCTAGCTCTTCCCTGCATCCCCCATCTCCCAGATCCACTCCTTTATTTGATCTTCAGAAAAGGGAAGATCTCCAAAAGACTACAGTCAGACAGAATAAAACAAGATACAATAAGACGAGGCAAAAGCCCTCATATCAAGGCTGGGAAAGAAGAGTAAGAGTCTTAAGAGCAGGCAGAATGGCCAGACATATACCTGCTCCCACTGTTAAGATTTTCACAAG
Source organism: Acomys percivali (assembly GCA_907169655.1). NCBI lineage: Eukaryota > Metazoa > Chordata > Mammalia > Rodentia > Muridae > Acomys > Acomys percivali. Next base: position 13,338,233 of record OU015747.1, on the reverse strand, counting down.
AACAACAAGCTAACAGCCATGACATATACCCAGAGAAGCCGGTGAAGGTCTGTGCAGGTCCTGTGCTTGCAGTTTTAGTCTATGTGAGCTGGTGTGAGTGCTTCTTAGTTGATTTGGTGGGCCATGTTCTCCTGGCATCCTCTCTGTCCTCTGTCTCCTACAACCTTTCCTCCCTATTGTCCCCAGGGTTTCCTAAGTTCCAGGGGAAGGACCCAATGGTACCTCAGTTTATACTCTTTTTCTGCATATTGTCTGGATGTAGATCTCTGTCTGCACCTGCTCCCTACTGTTGCAGGAGGACACCTCTCTGATGACCACTGGACCATGCCATTATACATAAGTATAGCAGAATATCATTAAGAATCATTTATTGATTTCTTGTCAGTCTTTTTTGTTCTATCCTAGGGCTCTAGGTTATCTAGTTTCTGGTTCCTGGCCATCCAGGCTGTGTTGGGTGCAGGATACCTCTTGTGACATGGAACTGATGTTAAAGCAAATACTGGTAGACAGCTACCTTATGTTCTGTGCCATTAATGGCCCAGCATATCTTTCAGGCAGAACAGATTATAGGTAAAAGTCTCTTTGAGAGGGTGGATGTTCAGGTTTCTCTGTGTTTAACACACAGAGTACCTTTTCACATCAGAGACTAGCACATAGGGTTGAGTGCCCCAAGCCTCCACCATCTCTACCTCTCCACATTTACTGAGTTCAATGGAAGTTGTCCTCAGCAGTGGGGCTGCACTGTTAGCTTTCAGAGGGCGACCTTCCATTTTAGCATCAGTGTGGATATTTAGAGATCTCCACAGGGCCAACCAAATGTAACTCAGCCTTACCACTGGAACCTTTGCTTGGTACAAAATATTGACAATTCAGACTCCATATCGTCCATTACTCAGAATCCTCACTAGGGTTGGCCTCATAAATTCCAAAAAGTCTCCACTGCACTAGGTTCCACACTAAGTTTCCATTTGCCCTGCAAATTCTCCCAAATTTCATCTGCCTCTCCCACCCTGTCACCTCTCACCCTTCCACCTGCTCCCTTCCTCACCTGCCCCAGTCTACCCACAGAATCTATACTTAATTGCTGAGTCATCTCTAGTCCCTATTAAAATATTTTCAATAAGAGCACATATCCGTAGAAGATTGCAGGACAAAATTCATGTAATTACATATCTAAAGCTATGAATTAAAATTAATATTTGTTAAAAATAGAAGTACTTAACTATCTGAGAGTAAGAACAAATGGGACAAGGATGAGGATTGGAAGGCATTACCTCCTTGTTTCTACTTGTAATCATAAGTTGCAAGGAATCTACTCCTCAGAGAGATAAGAGCTGCCTAGACATGAGTAACTCACAGTCTATCTAGGGTCCATAACAATGAAGCCTGGATTATATTATTCACTATCAAAATTTTAGGAGAAATTTATTTCCCATTCACAGTAAGTGAATATAAGTTAGAAACTTTGAGTGCATAATGCAAATTTAGTGTATTACAAGACACTTACAAAATATATTTTTAAAAGTGAGGGAGTGAAAAAGCTTTCATTTTTTTGCAACAATTCCAATTATTTTATAAGACTCTATTCAAGGCCTTCTATTTCTATATCGTTTGCTTTTACATCTTCTGATATATAAAACATGTTTTGGAAGGATATATTTAATTATTGTGACTATTAATATTTAATACAACACATTCAATTATTTTTCTCTTAACATTGTCTTATTATTTAACTCAGTTGCATATTTATTATGCCGATTGTAATTAGGGTCGACACATTAGTCTGCAATGCGTAGAGACTGAAACAGTGGAAATACTGTTTAAGTAATACACAGAAAACCTCTACCTTCAGGACTGAGCTCGAAATATCTAGGGGGTAAGAAGAAGCCTGGCATGAAGAAATCCAGATTAAACAAGAAATAGAAATGTCTGAAGGGAAACCTGTAATGGTATTGCCAATGGCATTTCCAGGGCAAGGTTGCTTCGGTATTAGGATGTCAATAATTCTGGAAATTCTCTAAACAGAACAGAAAGGAACAACTAAGATAACATTCTAATTTAAATTTTAAATTGTGTCAAAAACAGCTTAAGCATTTTCTAAGTGTCTATTAAAATGCAGCTTCACAAGCTTCTCCTAGACTCCAAGGCCATCTTCCCAACAAGCCCATCATGCTGTTTGCAGATCTACCATAGCTATTACTTTCCCAAATGCAATGTTGCTTCGTGCATAATGTTAAACTATTGCATTTTTTCTGTCAAATCTTTCAGCAGTGTGAGGAAGAACAAAGTAAATTATCTGTAGAAAATATATTTAAAATGCCCAGTTGGTCATCATTTGCATGTCTGCCTTTCTGTGTCACTTGGAACTCCATCTCCATATACTGTTCAAGTGGATGTTGAAGTCAGATTGATTAGAAACATGGACAAAAAACAATGATAGAATCTGTTCTGGATTGTGCTGTGTTCCTCTGTAACAAGATGCCCCTGAGGCACTGGCATGAGTTTTCATACCAGTGAATCACTTTCCATCTCTGAAACGTTTTTACATTGCCCAGGAAAGACTTATATAACATGCAGATATAAAAACAATGTTAAGGCTGTGTAATATCTCAGTGGGAGAGTAATTGTCCACAGTTGAGTGGAGAGTGGGGTATGACTTTCACATGAACTCTGGTGCCTCATATTTGACCATGTCCCCTGGAGGGGGAGACCTGGTGGCACTCAGAGGAAGGACAGCAGGTCATCGAGAAGAGACTTGATACCCTATGAGCATATACAGGGGGAGGTAATCCCCCTCAGGAACAGTCATAGGGGAGGGGAAAAATGGGAAACTGGGAGAGAGGGAAGAATGGGAGGATACAAGGGATGGGATAACCATTGAGATGTAACAAGAATAAATTAATAAAAAATTTTAAAAAAGAATAATTGTCTAATGTGTGTGAATGTATATTTTTGAATGAGCATTGTAAACATAGGTTGTATTCATGTATTTAGGGAGATATACATACATAAAGAGGAAATGAATTTGTGAAAGAGAAAGACAAATATATATATACATGATGAGAAAAAGATTGGTGAAGATGTTGAAGATTGACTTCCAAGTTATTCAGGTATTCACTATTTTTTTTTAACTGAAATAAAGTTATATCATTTCCCCCTTCCTTCTCCTTTCACACCCCTCTCCCACATTCATCTAATCCTTCTCAAGTTTATTATATATACTGAGTCTATTTACCGTTGCTTGTATGTATACATTTCTAAGGTGACCATTTCGGGTAGGATAACCTATCAGGCGTTTCTGTTTTTGCCAATACTAATTCTCTATTTCTCAGTAGTTAATTATCTGTAGTTCTTAATATAGGATTTGGGATCTGTGGAATTTCTACTATCAAAGCTGTGATTTCAATTGGCACTGTAATTTTAGTTCTTGTTTAGGCAGCCAGATAGTTAAGATTTTATAGTTGTGGGTTTCTGTCACATCTAGAAAATATAATCTTGCAGGAGACTTCTAGTCTGGACATTCCTTCTATTTCTTCTTCCAAGATGATCCCTGAGTCATAGGGATAGCGTTTACAATACAGAATGTACCACTGGGGTTGAGCCCTTTCAGGACTGTGTCATTCACAAAGTCAAAGCAAAGTTTCTGATCATTATACAACTGTGTTGAAAATTCAGTAAATAGAGAACAAAATCACATTACTTTAACTTGTACAAAGAACACTGCCAGCAACGTTGGGAAGGAGGCATTGTGTGACTTTTAGCTAAAGAATTTTAAAAGGGATAATTCAGCAGTGAAAGGCAGATGGGAATGAGGAAACTAGCAGATATGACTGAGACGGTTTTCTGTGACTTTGAGAAAAGGGGCAATGTAATATGCAACATGAGAGACTGGTCATGGAAAAAGAAAGTCGGCAGAAAGTTAATGAATTCTTATATCAGATGATTAGAATATAATCTCATGTTACTATAAAGAGACAGTGGATCAAAACCATCTGTCTTAATGAGGATTATTAAGTTATTTTTAAACTTAAGGACTCTCCAAAGAGAAACTGTGCATAAAACAAACTTATATTACATTCTTTCTATGTGGCTTTAACTTAAATCTTCCTAATACTAATTCCTCAGATTTTCTTCAAACATACAGAAGGCATATACAACATATTGAATGTGTTTACACACACACACATATATATATATATGTATTTACATCACATACATATATACACATTAGATGTATATTTACATAAGTGTAGATAGAGAGAACTAGTGTCTTAATGTTATCATTTTTCCTCTTGAAGCTTTAACTGATTACTATATTTGATGAAATACTTCCAAATCTAATAATGCTAGTCTTGGGTATGTGTCTACATTTCTCCCATATATAAATTATGGCATCTGTTTTCATTTATTTATTACCCATGTACATTTTTGACAATTTCCTCAAAGTCAAACACCATATATGCTACTTTAAAATAAGTGCATATGAATTTTCTAGAACATAATTCTACATGACAAGAAAATAAAGGCAATCTCCTAAAAACATCTAAAAATGGATTAAATAGACCTATTTTTATAGATATATAATTTTCACAAGTTGTATCAATAATAGGGAAGTTTAATTAATATATTAAATTGATGGGGATTAGAAGTGTCATAGCACATTGTGATAGATCTGGAAAAATATGATATAGTGCTACAACTGAATGTATACACTGGTACAAAATTTTCATATGGAAAATTATCACTATATAGTAACACTTCTATGGTCAAAGTATGATCTAGGATATATGTATTATATTCACTGTGTGGATAATAAGCAATCCACTAGCCAGAGTCAAACATAGTAGTTCATGATGTTAGATATAATGTATATTGAATATATACATATATAATTGAAGTTAAAAATTTTATATATCAATCTTGACTGATTTCTAATGTGTCTTGACAAGGGAAAATTCCATAAATAACACATGGTTTCTGGGGCAATCATTCTTAGATGCTGAACAGCTGTTACATGCTTCTTCCTGTGAGATCTCTGGTCTCACTAATGCTTAAGAACAGATAAAAGTTGGTGGTTTTCTAACTCTAATCATTTCTTTTATTATAAATAGTTTAACATGGAGCGAATAACTTCATTTTCAGTAATGGAATGTTATCTAAATCTGCTGCTATCTGTAAAAACATCTCTTCCTTGTTCAGTAGAAATGTAAATGAAGATATGTGTTTTAAGCTTTATCTTGGATTTCATATTCTATGTGACAGACAGGCAGAGAAAGAACAAATGTTTTATAAGAGCACTTCTGAAATATGGAGTCGTGACATGCAAGTTCTGTCCAGTTTGCCAACTTTTTATGAACTTCCAAACTTCTTTAATGTGAATTATATAGCCCTTTCTTTTTAGTTTCTTTTTCTGTTTTAGTTATTGATGTTCTCACTATGAACCACAGTTTACCTCGCTCATCACTCTAGTCTTCGCTTCCCAAGCTCTGGGATCACAGGTGAGCACCATCTCTGGATCTTTTTACTTTTAAATCATTTGAGTGGACACACAATACTTGTACACATGTATATGGTATGCGTTGTGATTCTTTCTTATGTTCAAACGTTCTTAGAGTTTGGTATCCTGTTCTTTCACCATACATTTCCATTAAAAATGAACTGACACAAAACAAGTACAATGAAAAATAATGATTCCTAGGAGCCTGGAACATAGAGGACTCGGGGGAGGTGGTGACGTTAGTTATTATGTATAAAGCTACAGTTAAGGAGAAGCAGTAACTTTTGGGTTTCTATTGAATAGTGGGATGAACATAACAAACATTCAGACCTTTAGGTAATATGTGTGCTGAATATACTGATTTCAGTGTAATGTAAGGTATGTGTCTTAGAGTCCTTATTGCCGTGAGGAAATACTATGACAAAAGAAATTTGATGAGGGAAGGGTTATTTGACTTGCACTTCCGCAGCACTCTTCGTCACTGAAGTAAATCAGAGCAGGACCTCTAAGTGGGCAGGAGCCTGGAGGAAGGAGCTAGGGCAGAGTCCACTGAGAAGTGCTGCTTACTGGCTTGCTTCTGATGGGTTGTTCACCTAGCTTTCATATAGAATGCTAGATTATTAGCCCAGGGTCACCTCACCCTTGATGGGCTGGATCCTTCTACATCAATAACTAAGAAAAGTTCTACAGGCTTGCATGAGGCCCTATTTTCTGGAGGCATTTTCTCAATTGAGGCTTCCTTGTCTCCAAGTACTGTAGCTTGTGCCACGTTCACATAAAATTAGCCATCACGAAAATGTATGTATAAACTTAATGCTTTATGCCATTCATTTGTTACTGCATATGCCAATTAAAGTAAGTAAAATCATAATGGTAGTTACCTTTAAATCCATATATATAGTTGTTATTATTAACAAAGTTAAAGGAAATTATACATTTAAGAGAAAATGTGTATCATTATCTAAAAGGCAAGTATATTCCATTATGAATTGTATTATGTTATATATTTAATCAGTGTCATTTACAATTGATCTTTACAGTGACTACGGAGTTTCAAAAAGATAACTGGGAATCCTGTGCTCCATGCTAGGCATCAAGTCACTATTGTAATTTGTAATATTTTCTTTTCTCCCAAAAATGTCATCTGATCAGACTGAATCAAAGAATCCAGATTAAGCTAATGTTTTACATAGGAAGGAAAGGTAAAAACCTGGAAAAATCCATAGTATCTATAATATATTTAACTTTGCAGGAAAAAATGATCCAATTTAGTTAAACATGCCACTTGGAAGGAAAATCAAAGTGAAAAAGAAAACTGTTCATATTTAAAAGAGATTGTGTAGAGCTAAAAAACAAAATAAAACATATGAAATTATACAACATGAATAGGTATTGATTATAAAACCATGACACTTTTTAAAAGACTATGTATCAGAAAACGAAGGAAACAAATATGGAGTGCTAATAAATTTATATCAAATAGGTTGTGATATTTAAAATTTAATGATGGTAATATTATTTTTGAGTCCTTGGAATCTAGACTCATCTCCTTTAATATTTAAAATAAAAAAATAACAGGAATATCTGAGATTTGCTTTAAACTGGGGAACCATGTTAGAAATATAGTTTTCAGATGTTGACTAATAAGATATTGTGAACGATATTCTACTTCTGTAAGCTTTATTTTTTTAATGAATGTCTTTTTTTTTTTAAAGAAAAATAAACCTGGGAAATAAAACTTTAAAGAACTTATTAGCATGCTTCAAGCAGAGCATGGTTGTGGACACTTGTAATCCCAGCATGATGGTAGTTGATGAAAGAGAATTGCCACACATTCTATTCTAGTTAGAGCCACATACCATACCAAGACTCTGTCTCAAACAAAACCCACCAACTAACCAAACAAACGAACAAAACCAATTTGCTTTGCACATCATAGATATCACTTAAAGATTTTTTTATTATCTTAAAGATTCTTTGACAATAAGAATCTTAAAAAACAAAACAAAAAAAAAAAAAAACTCCTGGGAACACTCAGCTTACCTCAAAGAAGATGATGAGCATCAAAGAACCTCCTTATGGAGATGGCTTCAAACGTGGCAAAAAAAGCCACTGAGCAAAATGTCCTCCTTTTGGCCACAGATAGAATTCTGCCTAAAAGTGGGCAAGCTTGGATGCAGGCAGGGTCGACAGCCAAAATCTGCCAAGTCAGGATAAGCAAGTCCTCAATTGTTCCTGCCTCACATATATGTCTGTCAGATATATTGGGCCAGAAGGCTGAAGATGATGCTCCAACATATAGAGAGTTTTGGGTGACTGATCAGGCAACAAACGTCTATGTCATTTTCTCATTTGGGAAGCTTCTGACCTACACTCCCAGCATACTAAGGTAATCAATTTTATTACTTCTCAAGTCTCCGATGGGGTTAAAGACCAGATAGTTTAGTTTTACAATTAAGCTTAGTTGTTTACGGGTTATGATATTTTTAGGTCCAGATAACTGTTTTAAATTGATAAAGATGAGATATGATAGATATTGATTTAGATTCAGAATTTTAGACCTACAAAAATAGGAAAGCTGTTTTCTTCAAGGCTTCCAGATACCAATAGCCAAAGCAGTATTTTTAAATATATTTTATTAATTTATTCATATTACATACATATCCCATCCCTCGTATCCTCCCATTCCTCCATCCCTCCCATTTTCCCCTTACTCCCCTCCCTTATGACTATGCCGGAGGGGGACCACCTCCCCCTGTATATGCTCATAGGGTATCAAGTCTCTTCTTGGTAGCCTGCTGTCCTTCCTCTGAGTGCCACCAGGCATCCCCATCCAGGGGGACATGGTCAAATATGGGGCACCAGAAACATTATTAATGTAACATTTACGTAATTCTTCATTGTTTCATGGTTCTTCTTGTTTTTATTGTAGTTTATTGTATATATGTGTAATAATATAAATGTATATGTAAAAACAAAAAAATGAAAAATAAGAATATTAAAAAATATGAATGTCTTAAGACATATGTGAAGAGCTAATTGAAAAACAAGATGAGAGAAAATATTTATGGGATAACGCTTAATAGCGAAAAAGGAAATAACAAATGACTTTTCCTTCATTTAAATAAATTAACTTTCGTTATTTATGATTGAAAATAAATAAAGGGTATCTGATGATCCTTTTGTAATTTAAAATAGTAATGCTCAATATGACATTTAATTCTTTAGTAACTAATAACCAAATACTGCACTTAAAAAACCATTGCCAGACTATTCTTCTGGTTCTAATCACAGTGTTCTGTTTGGGTCTCCTGGCTTCACTGCCAATTACAAATATTGAACATGAAGGAATCCACATCCCCACTGTCTGTACTCAGGATTCCTACAGATAAACACAGATACAGCATCTGTGATGCACAAAGACTTTGAGGCTTGAGGAAGTGGCTCGTTGTAGATTATTTGCCTACCATGATGAAAGTGCTCACTTCATTGCTGTCACCACAAATACCGAGCTCTCACCCACCAAAATGGAATCATTTTTGCAAAGGATTTGGAGAACAAAACAAACTCAAGGGCATCTGTGTACGTTCTTTGCCTCTTAATGCTACCTGAGTTTTTTTCCCCCTTAAATGTCCTTAGCTTATATATTATGGCTACTAGTTTTCTGTTTTTAATCAGTTTCCTGTGAGTAAAAACATATACATCTCTGTGTCTATACATATTTCTTGTGCTACATATATACATATGCACATATGTAGTGAGAGAACAGATGAGATTATATACATATATAGAGATATGGAGATAGATATAGACATCATTCATATAGATATATTGAGAGAGAGAGAGAGAGAGAGAGGAGAGAGATAATGAAGGTTTTATGAAATAGCAGCCAAAACAAAGCTACTTTTATAATTCAATATTTGCTCATAAAATTTTGTTTAAAACAATGGCAAATAAAATTGTTGATATAAGGAACAACAAAGTTAAAGGGGCATCACAAGGAAACTGAGAAAGTGAGATTTTCTAGTTGTTTATAATAAGAAAAAGCATTTTGCCTATGGACAGTTTATGGATAATGTCTGATAAATGACAGACTGATTAAAAAAAAAATCTAATGTTTTCAGAAGCAGAGTTTTAAATACAGGAGAACTGGTCATTTTTCCAATCCCTAATAAATCCTAAATTCTCTCCACACTTGAAAAACAGACAAAATAAAAACTCGAAATGTAACCAAACAATATTCAATTCTAGAAATGAACCAAAGAAAAGCAAATCTATATTCTGCTGAGGAAAGAAATTGGAAAATGGCTCCTTAAGATGCTCAATGAGCCCAAACAAAACAGAGAAGCCAAAAATGAAATGATGCTTATTCGTGAAAATATCAACATTGAGATAGAAATTATAGGGAAAAATTTAGAGAAATAATCAATTTTAAATGTTAACAATCATTTCAGAGGAGTGGAAAATAAGTGCAAAATGATTTTAAAATGCAAAAAAAATAAAAAGCCTGTTGTTTGCCTGTTTAACTGTAAAATGGTCTTGGGTGCATTAGGTCAGAGACTGAGGCAGTGGGGGAGGAGGAAAGGGAGAAATGTGCAAAGCGGGAAAAGGAGGGCTATGGGGGAGGGATAGAAATGGATATTGATATAAAGACACACTGGCCAAAGTCCACAAGCTGAAGAGGGAACGGATATAAAGTTTAGCGCTAAAAGACCTTCAGTTAGGGCAGATTAAGAATCCAGTGGTACCACACATTATACTGAGAAGTGGATGGGTGCCTTAGTGTGTTCATGAAAATATGGTCATTCTATTATTATCAAGTTCCACAGTCAGAACTTTGAACAGTCCTTCTTCAAACAATGAAGCTGATGTGTTGGGGATGCGGAAAGATAAATCATTTCATAAGGACCAGATTTGTAAAACATGTGTTCAGTACCAGAATGTTGGAAGCTCTGAAAGCTCCAAATCACAAGGAACCTGGTACCCAATCATGGTTTTATGCTCGAAGCTAACTCAGTGTCCCCAGTAAGTTTTAATTTATTTCTTGCTGATTACAAGGCTCAAGTCCCTTAACTATCTCACGTGAGCTGAATAAATGATCATGATATAGTGCTTCAGCTTTTCAGGAGGTATTCATGGACTCATATTATTTAAAATATTAAAATTATGAGTATGTGAAAATTGGCAATAAGGATGAACTTACAGGGAAAACAGTCCTGATTTCCTAGGTGTTTTTTGTATAACCAATATACTATAGTATTTAAATAGTTCTAAAAGTACCCACTTTTCTTGATATGTGGTGATTCCAAAGAAATATGCTAATTCACATTTCACATGTATCTTCAAAAATTTACTGATTGTTTCCATTTTTGGGAGTAGGGAATTCACTGATCTTCAGAAACTTGTTTAAATATATTTTTTTAAAACGAGTCACGTTACTAATCCATTCAACTTTGATCTCCTTCACTCTCTCTCTCTCTCTTTCAACCAATTTAGCCAACATTTCTATATTTCCTTTAAGATTCTCTTTTTGCCTCCGTCTTGTCCCTGAAGCTCCATATATATATATATCTTTTCCTGTCTTTGTCTCTGTCTCTGTCTCTGTCTCTGTCTCTGTCTCTCTCTCTCTCTCTCTCTCTCTCTCTGTGTGTGTCTGTCAGTCTCTCTCTCTCTCTCTCTCTCTCTCTGGTGTGTGTGTGTGTGCGTGTGTGCGTGTGTGCGTGTGTAGGGTGTTTGTCATGTACTGTGTTGTGTACTCTCAACATCTTACAATGTATTTCTCCTCTAGCATTGATGTAGGTTTAGAGGAAGTAATGCAATACTCTGTAGCAGTTCTTTGAGCATGTATAATCTGGAGAATTCAGAGTGTTTAGGGCATACTGTTTTGTTAGTGTTTTTTAAGTGTCCTAAGTTGAGAAAAGCACCTTTTTTTTTTTTTTTACTTTTGCTGTTTGGTTGACACTGAACCTTTCAGAAAACCCTTTAAATGTCTAAAAAATCTGAGACATTTTGTCAGATATAAAGCTCTTGGCAAGAACTTTTTCCTCTCTCTCTTTCTCATTTGCAGTGTCTGATGAGTTTGGAAGAATCATTATTGCTGGTAAAATCAGGGACAGGAAATTGGATGAATAATATCCTATTTTAAGCCTTAGGAGTCAAAGAATATCTCTGACATCAAAGAAACATTACTCCTTTTTCAAAAGCCAGAATTGTGTTGCCTCTACAAGCATTCAAATTTCCTGATTTACAGTGATAATACGTTGACCTAGACACGTATTTTTTAAGTGAGGAAGACACTTTTTAATTTAGTTTTAGGCAGTGATCCTGTCATACTATAGAAACAACTCCTGTAAGATTACAAGGGTGCACACTAAGCAATTGTGTCACTGATGAAACTGCCTTTTATCGTTCCAAGATTTTATCCAACATAATTGGTAAGCAAACGAAATGACAATAGTTCAAGCAATGGCTTTCCTTTGAGCCATTTGCCGTGCTCCTGTCCAAGGCAAACTAGAGCTGCAAAAGGAGTGTGAGTCATAAAATCTACTTTGGAAAGAACCTGTATTCAAGCTAATCAAAAACTTCTAAAATGAGCCATGCTCATTTTCAGGCGATTTGCCTGTGCACCTGCTCAGACTGTGTTCCAACTGGCCTTTGGTTTAAGCGCTCCCTCAGCCCTCTTGATTAAGAACACAGCTTCATCAAACAGGGAGGCAATGTCTCACACCTGTATTTGAGTTCGATTTTCCTCTTTCTAAGAATGATTTTAAATTAAATTCCACACATTAAAAATATGCTGCTTTCTATTTTCCTCTTCCTACATCTGCTTTGGGGTACATCTATCTTAAATGATACATGATACCACAATCACAGAAAATAAAAAATACTTTGGTAGCATCAGACCATCTAACTCCTAATTATCCAAAACTAAAAGAGACTGACCTTTACAAAGCAGTTCTCTAGTAAACATCAGTCTCATGTTTGGGACCATCTGTTGCACAGATTTCTGTCCTTTTTCTTGATGGCAATGAAACATTAATCCACTTTAATCTTCCACATCTCAGAATAACTGTATGTAAAATGGGTGTGTACAAATATTATTCTCATGTCTTTAAAAGCTAAGTGAGATTATCAAATAATTTAGCCTCATTTTTTAGTTTAGGAAACCCTTAGTAAATTCTGTCACAGAATCTATTTCTGAAATTGAAAGAGGTAATCATGTACATCCATTCCATATCGTTGATCACAGTCAGTCATTCTCTCTTTCCTTCCCCTTCACAATCCCTGTCCTCCCTTCTTATATCCAGACAAGTAGTCATATTTCAGTTCTGTGAATGCTATACTGTGAATATGAAATCCTATTTAATATTTACAGAAAATAATACCAGAAACCATTTTGAGGGTTTAGATTCTTATATTCATGAATTAAAACTAAAATCATACAATCCCATTAATGAATTACTTTAAAATATGACCATGAATCAGTGAAGTAAATTTAAAAAAACTTTAGTATAAAATGCATATCTCTCTGGCTTTAGTATTTACCTACATAAGCTTTATTGCATAGGCAATTAGCTAATGATTTTTTTTTATGGCTATTTAAACATCACCAGATGTGACCTGGTATCATCTTACTTTTATTCTTTCAACATGTAGTCATACATATTTTGAAGAAGGATATTTTATTACAACACAAATTAAGATGGTCAGATAAACCATATATATGCATATATAATATATATGCAAAATTCAAATTTTGCACTGAAGGTCTGTGCTTATAAATTTTGTAGCTGATAGAATAAAGCTTATAAGTTTTATTGGTGGTAAAAAATATTTTACAACAAATCTCCATTCACTTTATTAGGGTTGGTCCCATAACATCACATGCCAAAGTGTAAATTTGCATTCAGATATCTATATATCTATATATCTATATATATCTATATCTATATCTATATCTATATCTATCTATCTATATATATATATATATATATATATATATATATATATAGAGAGAGAGAGAGAGAAAGAGAAAGAGAACAGAATAATCAACAATTCTCTTTCACTGACGATAAGTCCCTAAAGAGATTTTCTGTAATGAAATCCATCAATACATTTTATTATTAGTTTGGGAATAATAAAGATTTCAACAACACACAGAGATAATGAAAATATAAACTAGAATATAAACAGATACATGATAAACCACACTTCTTTGGCAATATTGGAGAAAATACAATCATCACATAAAGTGTGTTGTCCATTTGGCTTGGAAGTGTTTGGCAGGGCAACAGAAACTAAAGTATGTAAAAGTTGATATCTACTCATTAAACTACACATTGGCATAATGTCCTCCTTTCTGCCACCAAAATAATTCTGCCTAAAAATGGGCAAGGTTGGATGCATGCAGGGTTGACAGTAAAACACTGCCAATACAAGGGAAACAAGTCCTCAATAGTTCCTGCCTCAATAATATGTCTGTCAGATATATTGGGCCAGAAGGGTGAAGATGATGCTACAAGGTTATAGAGAGCTTTTGGGTGACTGATCAGGCAGAAAACCATCTCTGTCATCTTTTCCTTTGGGAATCTGCCAACCTGCACTTCCTGTCTACACAGGTAATTCATTTCATTCCTTCTCAAGTCTCTCATGGGGTTGAAGAACAGATACTTTAGTTTTGTAATTAAGCTTAGTTGTTTAAGGGTTAAGATGTTTTCAGATCTAGATAGATGTTTTAAGTTGATAGTATCTTGATATGATAGATATTGATTTACATTAAGAATTTTAGACTCACCGGGGATCCAAGATGGCGGCGAGCAGTGTGGACCGTGTGAACAATTCAAAGAATCGCACAGATTTCTGAGTCAGGAACACCAGGGTCCCGACACCACGGCAGCAGGAGTGCTCCACAGTTCGGAGGGACCAGGGTGCGGAGGACCTGCGTGCCCCTGCCAAAGGGGGGGGGGAGCACGGATTTTCTCGGATTGGAGCAGCAGTCGTGGAGGCAGCAGCAGCAGCGGCAGCACCAGCAGCACCAGCAGCAGCAGCGGCAGTGGCTGAGGTTTGCAGCTCAGAGCCTTCCAGTGGAGGCGATTAGTGTGGTAGTCGGTGGGAGTTGCTGCAGGAGAGGGGACTCTGGACAGGATTTGGGTCGCATGGTGCCTTGTGACCCAGACTGGACTCGGTGGACAGTTCAGCCCCAGAGTCCCGGGTTCAGTTCAGTGCTCAGTGCTGTGGAGACGCTGGCTCAGCGCAGCAAGCAATTCTGCCCAAGGGGCCAGCTCAGCGCAGCGGCAGCTCCCCTGCTGTGACGCAGGCTGGGTGGAGCGCTCAGGTCCACCCTAGGCACCAGCTCAGCGCAGCCGCAGTTCGCCTGCTGTGACGCAGGCTGGGCGGAGCACTCAGGTCCACCCTAGGCACCAGTTCAGCGCAGCAGCAGTTCGCCTGCTGTGATGCAGGCTGGGCAGAGCACTCAGGTCTACCCTAGGCACTAGCTCAGTGCAGTTGCAGTTCCCCTGCTGTGACACAGGTTGGGCGGAGTGCTCAGTTCCACCCTAGGCACCAGCTCACCTCAACGAGCAGGTCTGCCCAAGACACTAGCTCAGCTCAGTGGGGAGATCTGGGGTACTGACAAAGATTCATCCCAGAGGCCCTAGCTGGACTTGCCAGGCAGATTAGGCCCAGAGTCTCTACCTGAGCTGTGCGCATAGGCTCAGCAGCCCCAAGGCTCTGGTTGGACTAACCACACAATAAAGACCCAGAGTCCTGGGCTGATTTCAGCGTGCAGTGTGGGTCCATAGTCCCTGGCTGAGCTCGGTGCACAATTCCGTCCCGGAGACTCGGGTGGGGCTCGGCGTGGAGTTTGGGGCCAGAGTCCCTAACTGTGCTTGGCAGAAAGATTGGGCCCAGAGACTCTAATGGAACTTTTAGCACAGTCCCGGCTCTAAAACTCTGGTTGGACACAGTGTGCAGTTTGAATCCAGAATTCCTGGCTGAGCTTGGCAGACGGTTCGGGCCCTGAGGCAATAACTGACCACAGCACGCGCTTTGGGCCAAAAGCCTCTAGCTGAGCTTGGAGTGCAGTCCCAGCCCAAAAATTCTGGCTGGAACCTCTATGAATTTTGGGCCCTGAATCCCTAGCAGAGCTCAGCAGACAGTTCAGGCCCTGAGAATCTAGCTGAACTCGGGCCCAGTGTCCCTGGCTGGACTTGGCAGAGAACTCAGAAGGCTGTAGATACCTTGGCCTGACCCTACAGAAATCGTGAGAAAACAAGTGAATCTATCATCAGACTCCCTCCATCCAACTCTGGAAGCTACCCAACAAAAAGAAAGACAACAAGATGTTTAAAGGACAGTGTAAAAGCAAACGCAAAAAACCCCAAAACAACATGGTGTCTCCAGTTTCCAGCTATCCCAAAGAAAACAAGCCAGAGAACTCAAATACAACAGAAATACAAGAAAATGACCTCAGATACTTAGTAATGACGATATTAATGGAGGAAACAAATAAAATTCGTAATCAAATGCAGGAAGACACAGCCAAACAGGTGAGAGACATAAAAGAAGCACATAGAGTGCAACTGGAAAAATTTCAGGAAAATGCAAACAACCAGATGAAAGAAACCAATAAGCTCTGAAGACCTATAAAGAAGCCATGGAAGAAACTCAGGAATATACAAACAATCATATGAAAGAAATAAAAAAATCAGTTCAAGATCTGAAGATGAAAATGGATTCATTGATAAACACACAGACAGAAGAAAAACGAGAATGTGAGACCTCAGAGAAGAAGGCGAGCAACACAGAGGTGAGCTTTTCTAACAGAATCCAAGAGATGGAAGAACGAATCTCAGGTCTAGAAGATACAATCACAGATCTTGAAGCAACCATTAAAGAAAATGCCAAATCTAGAAAACTCCTTACACAAAACATCAAGAAATTAAGGACACCATGAAAAGAAGAAATCTGAGGATAATAGGCATTGAAGAAAGAGAAGATATCAGACTCCAAGGCCCAGAAACTATTCTCAGCAAAATCGTAAAAGAAAATTTCCCAACCTAAAGAAAGAGATGCTCATAAACATACAAGAGGCCTACAGAACACCAAATAGAATTGACCAGAAAAGAAAAACTGCCCGTCATATAATAATCAAAACGCAAAACATACAGAAAAAAGAAAAAATATTAAAAGCTGCAAGGGAAAAGGGTCAAATAACATTTAATGGCAAACCTATCAGAATTACACCCGATTTCTCAGCAGAGACCATAAAAGCCAGAAGTGCCTGAACAGAGATCCTGCAAACCCTAAGAGACCACAGATGCCAGGCCAGACTACTTTACCCAGCAAAACTATCAATAACCATTGATGGAGAAAACAAAATATTCCATGATAAAAACAAATTCAAACAGTACAAATCCACAAACCAAGCTTTACAGAAGGTACTAGAAGGAAAACTCCATCCCAAAGGGTCAAGCTACAACCAAAACTACTCAGGAAATAGATAACTATACCATGGCAAAAACACAACTACACAAACGCTCGATTGGAAATAACATCAAAATTAAGACTTTTAACAGTCACTGGTCGTTAATATCTCTCAACATCAATGGCCTCAATTCTCCAATAAAAAGACAAAAACTAACTGAATGGGAGCAGAAACAAGATTTTTGACAAAGAAGCCAAATCCATTCAATGGAAAAAGGATAGCATCTTTAACAAATGATACTGGACTAACTGGAAGTCTATGTGTAAAAAAATGCAACTGGACCCATATTTGTCACCTTGCACAAAACTCAAATCCAAGTGGATGAAAGACCTCAACATAAAACCAGAGACACTACATCAGTTAGAAGAAAAAGTGGGGAAGAGCCTGGAGCATATTGGCATAGGAGAAAACTTCCTGAACAGAACACCAACAGCCCAGGCCTTAATGTCAACAATTAATAAATGGGACCTCATGAGGCTGAGAAGCTTCTGTAAGGCAGGTGACATTGTCAAGAGAACAAAGTGACAGCCTACAGACTGGGAAAAGATCTTCACCAACCTTACATCTGACAAAGGTCTAATATCCAAAATATAAAAGAACTCATGAAATTAAACACCACCAAACCAAGTAACTCAATTCAGATATGGGGCTTGGAACTAAACAGAGAATTCTCAACAAAAGAATATCAAATGGCTGAGAAACACTTAAAGAAATGCTCAACCTCCTTAGTCATCAGGGAAATGCAAATCAAAACAACTCTGAGATTCCATCTTATACCCATCAGAATGGCTAAGATCAAAAATTCAAGTGACACCACATGCTGGCGAGGATGTGGGGAGAGAGGAACACTCCTTCATTGTTGGTGGGAATGCAAACTAGTACAGCCACTTTGGAAATCTATCTGGTGCTATCTCAGAAAAGTGGGAATAGGGCTTCCTCAAGACCCAGCTATTCCACTCCTTGGAATATACCCAGAAGATGCACCAGCACACAACAAGAAAATTTGCTCAACCATGTTCATAGCAGCCTTATTCATAATAGCCAGATCATGGAAACAGCCTAAATGTCCCTCAGTAGACGAATGGATAAAGAAACTGTGGTATATATACACTATGGAATACTACTCAGCTATTAAAAACAAGGAATTCCCAAAATTTGTGGATAAATGGATTGAGCTATAAATGATCATAATGAGTGAGTTAACCCAGAAGCAGAAAGACTCAAATGGTATATACTCACTTATATCTACATACTAGCCCAGTGGGCATGTCCCACGAAAGCCTTCCCTTACCAGGAAACTGGGACAGAGGGGAGGACATCCTATTGGGACTCTAGATGAGAGAAGCATGGGAGAATAGCAATATAGAAGGATCCAGTGGGTCTTAGAAACCTACAAGTAGAACATTATGATAGGCAGATTTGGGCCAAGGGTTCCCACTCAAACTAAGGCACCAGCCAAGGACAATACAGGCGGTAAACTTTAAACCCCTACCCAGATCTAGCCAATGGACAGAACATTTTCCACACTTGAGTGGAGAGTGGGATATGACTTTCTCACGTACTCTGATGCCTCACATTTGACCATGTCCCCTGGATGGGGATACCTGGTGGCACTCAGAGGAAGGACAACAGGTTACCAAGAAGAGACTTGATACCTTATGAGCATTTACAGGGGGAGGTAATCCCCCTCAGGAGCAGTCATAGGGGAGGGGAATAAGGGGAAAATGGGAGGGAGGAGAGAATGGATGCATATAAGGGATGGGATAACCATTGAGATGTAACAAGAATAAATTAATTTAAAAAATAAAGACTAGGATAAAAAGTTTAAAAAAATTTTTTTTAGATTCACCAAGATAAGAAAGATATTTTCTACAAGGCTGCCAAGTACAAATCACCAAAACACTATGTATGTAACATTTATATAATCCTGATTGTTTTGTGGTTCTTCTTGATATAGGTAGTTTATTTTATATATGCATAATAATATAAATATATATGTAAAAATATAAATAAGAAAAATTTCTTCATCATTGACTTACCACAAAAAGTAAGAAAAGAACGCCATGATTAATTCTATTACTATATTATAATTAAGACCCTAGTATCATGCTCTGTCAATATATAGCAGAGAAAAAAATTTTATTGTTTATTTTAATCAGATGGACTAATTTAATATTAACAGTATTAATCAACTATTAGCAGTCATAAAATTCAATCTGGCTGTGGAAATAAAGTGAGAATTTGGCATTCCCAAGTAAACATCTTTTCTCTGTTGTAGCAAATTATTTGGTAAAATGTAAATGAAAAAATAAAAATGTATAATAAAAAAAGATGAAGTCTAGTGTTAGAGAACTAGAGCACACGCAATAGTCAGATGTCAATGTGACTTTATAATATCCTAAGAAAGGCTTGGTCAATTTATATATTTGAATAATATGAGAAAGTTTATGGTAGGGTTTAGGATATTTTGTTTATCATACAGAGAAAAACAATGTTTTGACCTTTTCTTGTGCCAAGGAATAGTTGGACTGTTGTTGGACTAAAAGACTGTATATAATTAATAAAACTACCAAATTACTTTCTTACCTGCAATCAGAAAATAAGTGTTTAAAAGATAAAAAAAATACACCAAATGATTATTACATCCAAATATTCCTCAGAGTCCATTGAGACATTCATTGTTATGCATTTTCAGTATTAAAATGTTAAAAGATGAGAAGCAATACTATCATTATTTATAAATTACAAATAGTCTCATCTAGAATAGGCAAAGAAATTATTCAAATCATCAAAGAGAAAAATCACAAAATAAAACTAGGAACAGTTTCCAAGAGAAAAAAGTGAATATATGGAAAATATTCATAAGTTATTATGCAGAGGAAAGAAGTGAGAATAGCCATAGAAACAGCTTTTGTATTGGACTGGCAATAGCAAAAAAGCTGGAAAATGCCAAATGTTAGTGGAATATGAATCTCACTGCTGGTAAGACTTGGAGGTTGGCAGTCATTCTTGAAAACTCCATATGGGGATGTGTCCAAGGTTATTTACTGTGCAGTCTTCTTGCCAAGGAAAAGAAATCGAAACAATTTGACTGTCTATCATTTGGAAGAGCTAGATTAAATCAGTCAGATGATACCATGATGTGGTATAAAGAATCTTTAAGTTGTGACTTGGGTATACACACAGCATTACATGTTAGATCATAGACATATATCACTTTATGAAAAACAGAGAGAAATCAAGTGTGAGAGACAAGACAGTAATAATTGTTAAATACTAAATGAAACCCAATTTAAATAAACTCATATGCAGTTTGTATCTCCTGTGCCTTGGAGGTATCCAGAATCAAAATGAGATTTTCCTACTATACTGATCAGATTATTTAGTTTTTAAGAATCTATGAAAAGTAAACATCTAGCATACAACTGTACTTCATACTGTGGATTATCCCAACAATTCGGCAAATATCTACATTCTGTTCACTAGGACTGTGTTTTAACTTACAAAAATATTGACCAGCTATGATGGAGTCTGCTTAAATTTCCTTTCTTAGTTACATTTCTACTGCTACAGGAAAGCTCATGACCAAGGCAACTTACATAGGAAACATCTCATTGGAGCTTAGAGTTCACATGGGTGAGTTCATTATCATTATGAAAGGGAACATGGCACATGGCAGTAGGCAAGCATATGGCCATGCATCAGTGGATGACAGCTTATAACTTATCCATACACACAAGAATGTGAGGGGTGGGGACTAGGATTCGTGTGGGCTTTAAAACATCTCTTCTAGTGACATGCCTTCTCTTTCAAGGCCACAAATTGCAATTCTTCCCCACAATTTCCACTAACTGAAGACCAAGTATTTAAATATGTGAGCCTATGAGGGACTTTCTCATTTAAATCACCATAATCCCTGAGGATACACAAGATACTGTTTCAAACAAGAAAATAGAAAACGGGGCTGGAGAGATGGCTCAGATGTTAAAGCATTGGCTACTGTTCCACAGGTTCTATGTTCAATTCCAAGAGACCACCTGGTGGCTCACAACCATCTTCTTATATTCAAGTGTACATGTAATGCAGGAAAAACACTGTATGCCTAAATAAATAAATCTTTTAAAAAAAAAGGAAATAGAAAATACCTGCCTTCTTTAGGCTTTCTATTGCTGTGATAAAACACCATGATCAAAAGCAACTTGGGAAAGGGTTTATTTATCTTTATAAAAGTTTACAGTTCTAGTCTGTCATGAAAGGAATTCAGAGCATGTACACAAGTCAGGAACATGAAGACTGAAACTGGAGCAGAAGCCATGGTGGGTGCTGCTTAAAGACTACTCTCTATAGCAAGATAAATCTACTTTCTTCTACCCTCCACAACCATAGGTGCAGGGCTGAGACCATGCCCAGTGGGTTGGACCCTTCAATACTTATCCATAATCAATTATATACCTAAAAGGATTGCCTACACACAATCATACGGACCCTTATCCCATTGTGGTTTCTCTTGTCTAACATTTTTTTACTTTTAAAAACTTTTTAAAATAATTTATTCAGATTATATCCTGATTGTTATCCCCTCACTTGTTTCTTCCCGTGCCCCTTTCCTATTCTTCACCCTATTACCCTCCCCCAGATCTCTGACAGAATGGGACCTCCTCCATCATCACAGTCTATGAAATCTCATCTAGATAGCCTGCTTCCCCTTCTTCTGAGTGCCACTAAGCCAATGTTGACAGACACAGAAAGAAAAACCTAGCCAATTCTAGATAACTGTTTTTATTGGACTCCCAAGGGTGTGCACTAGTATGTCTCAGATTCTTAAGCCTTCTCATGGGCTCTATTGCCTCTGTTTGTCTTGTTCATCCAACTCTGATGTGATAGTTTTGTTTTATCTCGTTATATTTTGTTTTGTTTCATTTTATTTTTATACCTTAGAAAACTGTTTGCTTTCTAATGAGAGTCACAGAAAATCTAAATGGAAATGGAGATAGGGAAGAACTTGTGAAGTAGAGAGATGCTGGATCCATAATCAAGATAAATTATGTAAGGGGAAAATGTCTTTTTTCGTTTGTTTGCTTTTCGTTTTTGTTTTTGCTTTTTCAAGACAAAGTTTCTCTGTGTAGCCTTGGCTGTCCTGGACTCACTTTGTAAACCAGGTAGGCCTTCCTTAAACTCACAGAGATCCACCTGCCTCTGCCTCTCAGAGTAATGGGATTACAGGTGTTTGCCATTTCACCCAGCTGGAAAAAATGTATTTTCAATAAAAGGAGGAAAACATAGCCAGGAAGTATGGGAAGGATTGTAAGCTTTGTCACAGGTGAAAGCAGGCTTTGTCCTTGGACACACCATGCATACTCCTGAGATTAATTTTGAGATAGATAGAGTGGAGCCATGCTGAGCCTAGAATTCAGGAAGCGGACTGGGGGACTCCACCTGGATTATTGTGTTTCTAATAGACCCTTGGTGGGAGGAGGAGACTGGCCCAGGCTTGTGAGAGACAAACAAACAAAAAAAGGGAGAGGAGCAACAGGTTCAGACCCGCTTGAGCACACATGGATGGGGCAAAAAAAGGATCAGCAAACAGGCTGGACCAACACACAGGCCAGAGACACCTAGGGACCCGTCCCGTGGAATGGATACCTGAAGGTTCGCTCTTTTTTCTTTTTAACCTTTGTTCCCTCTTGTGTAAGCTAGTTGGGCTATATAATAAAGTTTAATTGTTAAAAAAAAATAGCCAACACAGGAGAATAATTTTACTACATTCTGAATGTTTCAATTTCCTAAATTTTCTGACAAAATAGCCAAAGCAGATTGAGAGAAAGTATTAGAACTTTATTTTATCATGGTTTAAAGTTCACAAATGTATGAAAATCCTAGGTAGCTGGTAACATAGTACGTACAATAGAACAGCAGAGAAGGACAAATAATGTTGGTTATCTCCCCCCCTTTTTTTTTTCACTTCATAACACCATACTATAAGAATTACGTTAACTATATTTAAAGCAGGCATTCTCTTTTTAGTTTAACTTCTTAATGGTAATCAACTCAACAATATAGTCTTTACAAAGTCTATTCCTTTTCAGTTGTGCTACAAGAATCATAAACATCAAACCATGATCTTCCATCTATGGTTCTCCAAGACTCATGCCCGTCTTCTAAAACAAAACACACATAATTCATCTGTGAGGCTCTTTAAAGTCTCAAATAACAGCAACAATATTCAAACTTTCACACTCCTTTTAGAGTCAAAGGAATCTCTCCACGGTGAACAACAGTGAGGCAAACCTCACTCTGCATTTATGTCTGAATCTGGGGATTGAGGTGGCGGCATCATTTGTGCTCTCATAGTCTTGGGTAGCTCCCTCTCTCAGTTCTTCAGTTTGAAAGATGAAACCTCTCTCTAGATCCAGATGCTTTTCTATATGGTTATCTCATTGTTCTTGAAGATCCAACATCTTGGCGCCTTCACTGAAACTAGAGCTTAACATTCACAAATGCATCCAGTAGACGTCCAAGGATTCCTTGCTGAGTATTCGATCCTGCTCCATATTGCATTGACTTATTGGTACATAACTACGTAAGCGCACTTTCAATATTTGCAAAACTTCTTCCATATACTGCCATTCATTTACCACCCTGTCCATACTTTGCCTATACCGTGTCAACCACTGCACTGTCCAACTATTGTTTACCTTGGTAGCTGAGGCTAGGAAAACTTTCTTAGTGGTTGTTGTTGTTGTGTTTTTTTTCTGTTTTTTTTGTTTTTTGTTTGTTTGTTTTTTGTTTTTTGTTTTGTTTCGATTTGTTGGTTTTTTGGGTTGTTTTTCTTTCTTTCTTTCTTTTTTCTTTTCTTTTAACAGAAAACCCCTTCAGCACCATTTTAGTTCCATTTCTATCCTTTAAAAAATAGTATTTATATAAGATGAAGACTTCAGTGGGTAGAATATGGCCCTCAGAAGGTTATCCCTGATCATCTTAGTCTGATGAGCAAGATGACCCCCCTAAATGTGCCAAGTCCATAATAATTACATATACTTTGTCTGCATATTCCTTTGTGAAAATAAGCTCATGTTCCTTTTGTTACACAAAAACTCCGTATTTTTTTCTTATGCATCTCTACCTGAAGAAATTTCTTACTGTGAAACAGGTAAAAACAGGAAAAAATACCAATGCTGTCCTCTGAACACTACTGTCTTGATATCCCCTCCATCAAACAAATTCATCCATTACAGTGTTACTCAGCTTCCTTCAAGTTTTCAGAACACTGAAAAGACTAACAAGATGATTATCATTAGTCCAACTTACAGTAGATTCTTTGTTCCCTAATGAAACTACAAACTGTTGTCTTTACAATTTGCCTTCTATGAATATGTTGGTCTTTCACACTCTGATAAGAATGTCCAATTAAAGTCTTATTGTAGCTTTTATAGGTCACAGATCCAAGTTCATTCATTCATATTCATTCTGAAAACAGGTATGTTAGGCCTGGGAGTCATATGTCCATATTTTAGAGCAATGGCCTCAGTTTTTTTATTTAATGCCTATTTTCTGTATTGGCAGAGATTTACATAAGTTCAAAGTTTCTAAGGGATGCAGTCTATCATAACAGTAGTTCATGGGATTTGGAATAGGAGACAGCTAGCTGTTTGCATTGCTTCCCGCCGTCATGAGGTATGGGAGGTCATGAGGTATAGGAGATGAATCCTGGAATTCTAATGTCTCCCTTTTCTCTTTTCTCTCTCATTTAGTGTCTAAAACCAAACCATGGCATTGAGACACTGTTATTCTGACACGGCATTATCCCTTCTCAGTAAATTTTATCTGGAAAGATTCTTAAAGACATGTGCAGAATTGTATCTCTTAAGTGACTCCAAAACTGGTCAAGTTCATAATGTGAGTTATTCATCACTTTTTTTTCTAATCCCATCTTGTTGAATTCCCTACTATATTGTGACCACATATTGTAGAAAATACACATACATGCATACATACATATATACATACATATGTACATACATACATACCTGATGAAGCCAGTTATGTCAGGAAGTTATGGAAGTGGAAATGTGAGGCAACTGGTAATACACACACACACACACACACACACACACACACACACACACACACAGAGAGAGAGAGAGAGAGAGAGAGAGAGAGAGGGAAGGAGACAGAGAGAGGGAGGGAAGAAGACAGAGAGAGAAAGAGAGAGAGAGAAAGAGAGAGGATTTGTGCCTATATTACTAATCATCTCATCTATAAAAGGAATGCTATCCTGACAAAAAATAGTATTAGTTAATACCTGAGGTGCCATTCAACAAACCATGCTAATATACATGACCCTGAGTCATGGGATAGATACAAGTAGAAGAATGAATCATCTTCCTGTGTTTTGAATTTTGTCGTCTCATCAGGTGATTCATCAGTACATTATTACTGTGAACTAAAACCAGGATATGATTTTTTTTTCTCCCCGGCTATCTGTCAAAAATTATGACCTGTAAATAACAATGTTTAAATTCTCTCTTCTCTTTGCGTAAAGAAATTCATGTCAGATTTACATTTAAGTAGAATGGCACAAGGACTGTGCCCTAGTATTAATATTAGTAACTAAGGATGAAATTGTTCATCCACAGGACAAGGACCTATAAGATCATAGAGACCTTTCTCTGATTTGTTGCTAAATTAAGCTTTTGTGTGGGTTTGAGGGGACAAAAAGTTAAGATGAATCTACTGTCAGTCACTAACGATTTATTCATCAATAATTCCTTGTGGCTCTGACATCAGGAATAATATCCAGTTAGGGATGGTCAATGCTCTACCAGTTGACTGGAAAGGAAAGAAAGAGTGGGCACAATTGTTACTTTCATGGCTCTTGTCATTGACGAAATGAGACAGCTTATGACTGCTGTGATTTTATAAGACAGAAAAGGCAACAAGATGAAACAAAAGTTTGCCAGGCAGAATTTGTAGTTACTTTTTAATATGGGGAGACCATAATGGACCTGGTTATGAAGAAGCACTCTGTAACAATTAATACTTGAACAGAAAACACTAGAAAGCAAAATAAGCCAAAGGGTTGTACAGAAACCGAAGCCATTGCACCGTATTTTCCAAGTGCATTCAATAAGATGCTCTGCTTCAATGAGACGTGTGGTTGCTGTGTCATCATTAGCCACTTATTGATTTCCTAATTTGGCTTAATAAATTTAGAACTCATTGAGTCTCAAACTTTCCATTTTTCTTTAATTAGCTATAAACAATAAACAAAATTGAAAAAAAAAAGTTGATCTTATTTAAATGTTCAAACTGTTAAAACATTTTATTCATTCATTGTGAGTTCCTAAACCAGATGAGGGATGACAGAACAACGCTGCCCACAACCTGGATTTCTTTCAAAGACCACAGCAGCAGTGGGCAAGAGTGGGGCTGCTCAGTAACCACATCAGCCTCACGCCTACTCAACTCCATAGAGACCAAGACCAAGTAATGAAAATGTCACTTAAGCTTTCATCTCCTGCTACAGAACTGGTGTCTCAGAAATCATGTCCCTGCCTCCTCCACAACCTCCTGTAGCACTTCCTCTTGAGCTTTAGTGTTTGAATTGGTGGATCAACATCATTTGCCTGGCTTTGATCAAGTCTGCATATGCAAATTAGGTGTATTTCTTTCCTTGTTCCTTATTCTTCCCCTGTCTTCTGACTCAAGCTATATAAACTGAGCCCCCATTACAATAAACAAGCTGTCTGTTGACACAGTGCCTGGGGTGGTCTTCCCATTTTATTCATTGCTGCTCAGGATCCTTCTTCAGTTCCATTATGAAATATTTGCCCTTCTTGCCCCTCACCCAGGTGGAACTAATGCATAATAACCAGTCCATACCTGATGAAGCAGCACTGGAGTCCTGCAACTCATTAAGAATATTATCCAATGAGCCTGGTATGGTGGCGCACGCCTTTAATCCCAGCACCTGGAAGGCAGAGGCAGGTGGATCGCTGTGAGTTCGAGGCCAGCCTGATCTACAAAGGGAGTCTAGGACAGCCAAGGCTACACAGAGAAACCTTGTCTCGAAAAACCAAAAAAAATATATATATATATATAATCCAATGTATCTGAGTGATAATAATCCATAATTCCTCCTCTTGTTACTGCCCAAATCTCCCCACTATTCCTAGTCCCCTAACTCCATGGCATCTTATTTTCAAAATTTCATGGAACATCAAATCCAGTTTTGCGCATACACACACACACACACATACACACACACACACACACACACACACACACACACACTGGTATGGTACCATCTACTGGAGATGAGATTGTCAACCTGTTAGGACTCACAACTTTGAAAATAATTGACTTGTTCATCTGGAGAGCCTTAATCTGACCATAAAATTTCCTCAGTGGTGTGGGCTCATGAACCTCTTCCAACTCCATGCTTCAAGGTTGATTGACTTAGTGTTCTGCAGTCAATAGATAGCCAGAGTAACTTTGATTCATGAGTCATCAATCTGCCATACCCAGAAGAAACTGTTTTGGTCTGGTCCTCTCTGACATTTGTATCAGAGAATCATTATGTCCTTTATTTGCAATGGCCCCTGAGCCCTCCTGGGGAAGGGAGTACAGTACATATATATCTCTTGTACTTGAACATTCCACTCTCAATTTGGCACACACACACACACACACACACACACACACACACACACACACACACGAGAGAGAGAGAGAGAGAGAGAGAGAGAGAGAGAGACAGAGAGAGAGACAGAGAGACAGAGAGAGACAGAGAGAGAGAGAGAGAGAGACAGAGACAGAGAGAGACAGAGAGAGAATGTCTTACATAGTCTGATAGCAGTACTAATCTATGGGTAGAGAAATATGAATTTATGGAAAAGTAGTATACTGACTATGTTCATATAGTAGAATATAGAAAGTGGTTCAACCCTGAAGCCCTGAGCATCTCAACCATGGGTTATTACCTAAGTTCGCAGTAACAGGCATGTGTTTCCTCCTCTGCAGTTGATCCTAAATACAATAAGAAAGCTGATGCATGTAAATGACATACATGACTATAATCTTAATATCTTAAGACTTCAGGTTTAAACATTCTTGAGGAATTTTTTTTTTAATTTGTCCCACTATAAAACATATACCATGCTTGCAGTTTGGACTAAGTAGACCAGAAAATTGTCCCATTTCTCCTTTTCTACTGAAATACGTTATTTTTATTCCTTGTTTAGTATGACAATGAATCTTCTATAAATTGGAAAGCAAAGCATAATGATAAAAAGCTGTCTTCATATACTAGAATGATGTGAAAACATAGAACTCAGTTCCTTTCCTTAGACATATGCTTCTTAGGCTGAGAACACGGCTCAACATATGCAAGCAAGCATGTGCTGAAAGGTTTGCCTTTCTAGAATTTGCCACATTAGCAACAAAGCCAGGTTGGCATGGCAGCTTCCTTATAATTGTGGCCCTTCAGGAGGGAGAGAGAGGGGATTCCTGGAGCCAGATGGCTATCCACACTAAGCCACATGGAAACCACCCATTTCAGTACTAGATCCCGTGGAACAGCTGAAGTGAAGAGGTGTAGAGAAAGATTTTCCACAGCAACCTCTGGCTTCTCCAGAAACATACACATGTTCCTGTACCAGTACAGGTATATGAATACACATTCAATTTTCCATGCATAAATGTAATCATACCTTACACAAACATGCTAAAAGGTGAAGAAATATGCTAACCTGGTATAAACTTCATTGAGAAGGATGATGATTCTTTTACTCCATGCTCCTATCACATGACTTCCCCAGGTTAATGTACTGTTCCATTATCCCAGGACCTCAACTTCAGATAAGTGTTTCCTTCCTAAGGTTACTGTTCTCAGAAATTTCATCCCAACAATGAAGAGTATAACAAATACAGATTCCAAATAGTCTTCTCTGAAATAGAGCTGGCAGTGTTCATATTTCAAAAATGTACAAACGCGAGTCAGGAGACCTAATCTGTGAGAGCAGAGAATAATCATATGTTAACTAGCATGGTGCTTGGAGAACAATCTCAGGTTCATTTGATAAATTGCAACTTTTTAATTGTTTTAGTTACTTTCATGCTTAGTTCATCATTTTTTTTTGTGGGGAAAAAAAAGTCATGCACATATTGTAAAATTCTTGTGCATATGTTACTATCTCTTCTTTGGCTGTTTCTATCACCACTAATTAACATTTTTAATTAAGACAAAAAACACTGTTAGCATAATACATGAAAAACTGGAGCAGGTGCTCAGGGTAATAATTTGTATAAATAGCTATTGCCCTACACTAGCATCTAAATTATAATCATTAACTAGCTTTTTAGTGGATGAAAGTGAAATTCAGCCTTTTATTTAATTTAAGAAGGTAGGAAAAAAATACAAAAATAAATGCAGACACCACAAAATAATCTTACTAGTTGTTGCGTGTAAAACTTCTCTCTCTTCAGAGCTCACCCCCAGGACTCTGCTGTACCTAGTTATGGAATTTAACCATGTTTACAGTATCTGGCAAGGAGCATACCTTAAATCCAGTCATGAGTGGAAGTAGTCACCCTATAATTACCCATAGCCATTACTATTTCACCTGTACACACAATTTCCCCTTGCAACTCTGTATTGTGGAATGCAAGCTACATCAAGGGATAAAATAATTTGTATTTTTCCTCCAATCAGTCTGCGTAGCACCTTTCCAGCATTATGAATGTTAGCCAGAAGGGAGAGAATTTCCTGCTTAATATAAGATCTTGTAGAAATGTTGAAAGAAATAGCTTAGTTTTTAAGACCACTTGCTGTTCTTGCAAAGTACCAGGGACAGGTTTCCAGCATCCAGAGTGTGACTCACAACCATCTGCAACTCCATTTCCAACTAATGTTGTTGTAAGAAGAGTTTTTCCTCCCACCATAAACTCCCAGAATAATGCCTCATGAGACTCAATTATTATTTTACAAATACTTAAGCCATATAGCTAAGCTCTACTCTGACTAGCTCATAACTTAAAATAACCCATTTATATCAATTTACAATCTGCAGCATGGCTGATTACCTGGCTCAGGTGCTGTGAGTCCATCCTCTTCACAACTTGTAAACTGAAATCCTGCACCTGAAACTATCCCAGTATCATTTCTACCTATACTCTGACTCAGCCATAGGCCATATGTTTCCTAATTGACAGGTGTTATATCCATATAATACACAAGAGATCCCTTCTACTGACGTGATGCCCTCTTCTGGTATCCATGGACAACAGGCATGTACCTGGTACACATGTATGCATGGTGGAAACCATTCATACAAATAAAAAACAACAAACAAATTATACATGAAAAAACTATTAAAAAATTCTTCACAGGAACAAGCCAGTTAATTTTTTTAATATGTTCAGATATAAACGTTGCTTTTATTTCCTCAGAAGAGGGGATGAGAGAAGAGCCATACCTAATCAATATACAGAACTAGGCTGAGCTTTTATGCAACACATATTATCAGATTGCAAGCATTTGTGTATGAGCTGAAATGAAAGAAACATAATATTTGAATTCTCTAAAAATATGTAATAACAAGACTGTTTTAATGAATAAATAATAATGTAGCAGTTTAAGCAGAAACTATAACTACCATATGATATATATATATAAATTATAGTACAGTATTATTTCTTATATAAATAAGTAAAAATAATTATTAGAATTACTCATAATACTCATTGAACCAACAAAATACTTCTTCTGAAAACTATGTATTTGGAAGAGAGAGAGAGAGAGAGAGAGACAGAGACAGAGACAGAGACAGAGACAGAGACAGAGAGGGAGGGAGGGAGGAGGGGGAGCAGAAGGAGAGAAGACAATGTTTTAAATGGAAAATAAGATATCTTGAGACAAGTATTCACTTTCTGCCAAAACCCTATTTTTAACTGCTATAAAATAATAATCTTCTCTTTTGTTCACTTTTACATGTCTGTCTATACCTTCAGAAATATTATGTTTGGATGATGAGATAGAACTATTGAAAACAATAAAATCATGGCAAGCTTTTTAGATTATGTGGGAGCCATTGCAGGGGGAAGTTCACCTGTGGATCTAACCTTCTCTAGAACAGGAAATATCCATCATCAAACACTTCGGAGCTTTAACAAGGTAGATGTTATCTGCTCTGTCTCACATAAAGGAAAATTCAGTAAAAAATTTCTTAAGGTAATAAATATATTTTATATGTTCTAGTTTTATTAATTAAATGAAATTACACCAAATTGTACCTAAGACACTAATAGGTTTAGGTTATAATCTATAACACTTTGCCATCTCTAATCTGTTGTTTCCTTTTTGCTATCTTAAATGAGATTTTTAAATAGTAGACAGACAATACACAATTTATTTTTTATTCATTTTACCTCAGTCTCTTATTCAGCTAAGTTCATGAAGGAGTTACTTTAAAGACAGTGGAAACTTGTTTATAACTCACTGATTTGCCAAGAACAAAAACAACAACAAAATTACTTTAATTATTTGCTGTAATACATATACACTCTCTTAGACCTCACCTTCCAAAGGTAAAGATTTTCTCCCATTCTGTTAATAATTTATTTTGCAATGACCATTGTGAATCCATGTTATTACTTTTCTGTTGCTAATAGTAAGGAAATGGAATCAGCTTAAATATCACTCAACAGATATATGAATAATGAAAATGGGCCAGTTACATATAATATGATTTTATTCAGTTGCAAATAAAAAAATGAAATTATAAAATTGACAGTAAAAATGCATGATCCTGAAAAACGTTACATTAAGTGAGATAAGCCAATGCTCTATGCTTTCCTCAAATGTAGGTCCAATTCTGTAATGGTGCACCTACGTGGAAGTAAACATAAACGAAAGCCAGGAAACTAGAAATGGGACATGAGATTAGAATAAAAGAGAATTTGAGAGGGTTAGAAAGATAAAGGAAAAGGAAAAGGAAGAACACTGCGGTGTAACGGATATAGTGAAGAAAGAGTGCCATTGACTATGATCGGACTCTTATAATATTATAATAGTGCATATATGAAGCATTATATCTACATATCTGTCTATCAAACCTAATTGGGTGATTCTAGTTTCATTCTCCTAGTTACTCGAGTCACATACCATGTGTATCTTATTCTCTATGTTCTACAGTGTGCTTTTTCTCACTTGTTTGATGAGATACTATTAACCAGCACATAAAAGTAACTACTTCTTTCGTCAAGCTACTTTATGCATTTAACCTCGTTTGTGGCTTAGTTTTGCTAATCCAAGACGCACAATATCTGGAGACATTCAAATATCTCTCTGTGTGATTGAGTGCAGGAATGTTCCGGGCGAGGCGGGAGGTCAGGAGCAGAGTAGGAGCTGTTTAAAAAGTATCCTATGTGAACTGGGGTGCTGCAGCTCGGTGCTTGAGTCCTTTCGTTTTTAAATTTATTATAAATTTATTCAGGTTACTCCTTGATTGTTATCTCCTAGATTGTATCTTCTTATTCTCACCCTTCCTCCCTCTTCTGCCCTATTCCCCTCCCCTAGACTTCTGACAGAACGGGACCTCCTCCCTAACCATATGACACAGCCTATCAGGTCTCATCTAGATAGCCTGCTTCCCTTTCCTCTGTGTGCCCACCGCACCTCCCCACCAGGGGGACGTGATCAAATCGAGGACACCAGAAGCAGTCATGTTTCATGTAAGAAGCAGTCCTTGCTCCCCTCATAACCATGGAGAATGAGCTGTCTGTTAGCTATATCTGAACTGGGAGTCTAGGTTCAGTGCATGCATTGTCCTTGTTTGGTGCAACAGTTTGTGCAGGCCCCCACAGGTCCAAGCCCCTGGCCTTGATGGTCTCCTTGTGGGCTGCTGAACCCTTTGGGTCCTTCCATACCCCCATTCTTCCATACCACTCTTAGTGCTCCACCCAGAGTCCAGCAGAGAGTTCCACCATCTGTCCTCATCCCCTGCTGCGTGGAGTCTCTCAGAGGACATCTATGTTGGTCTAATATCCACTTATGTGTATTTTTTTCAGCAGGCTCTGGTTTTATCTTGAGCACCTAGAAGAAGTCGCCTTCATGTGAGCTGACTTAATGACATTCAGCTATGTTTGTCTGAATGAAATTTTAAAAAATTGTCTTGGCTCTCACTAAAGGAAGTTGAAAGAGAATCTTAAAAGTGTTTTTATTTCTTTGTGTGTGTGTGTGTGTGTGTGTGCGTGAGTGCATTAAAAACCTTATATTAACACATTGGACTCAGGAAAAGATAAATGTTTGTATCCTTTCAAAATGACAAAATAGTCAGAGATGAATAATAGTAGTGTTTTCAGGAAGAAATAAATCAACCATAAGATAGATATTCACAGAAAAGAAATCTTTGTTTCTCAGTTATTCCCTCCCTTAAGCCTAAAGAGTTGAAATAATTAATCCACAGTTCAAAAGGAAATATTTTATACTTCTCTTGGAACATGATCCAAAGTAAATTTTATATTCACTAGGAAAAGTTTGTCATGTAAATAAATATTAGAAGGCTTTATGTATCATTGAATATTCTCCTAACTGCTTTCTCAGGCCTTCTCATGAGTAATATCTCTTTGCAATCTCTATCATTGCCATTGAAATGTTAAAAAAAAAATAAAAGATAAGATTACTTTGACTATCAACCTTCCCAGTAAAACAGCAACTTTTCACTCTGTTTCAGAAAATGCCTTGCGTATTGTATTTATTTTTATATTTAAAAGCTGTCATCAGATGGCTGTCGACTAGACAGTTGGTTTTGCTTCAAATTGTAAATCTGTCACCGCCAGCCCTATCGTTTGCTGTCTGACACTCTCCTCGACTAATAACGTCTGGGACGAAGAAGAGGTTGTAGCGGAAAGCTCCCTGCAAACTCCCTCTGTAGCACATTTGTCAGCTTCATGTTTTTAACTCCTGGTAGCTACTGTGGGGACATTTCTAATTCATTCTCATTTGAGAGTCCTCATTGTCTCTACTTTTCAGAGTGCAGTGTTATCTGATGCTATTTCATGCTGAGATGAAACACTGACTCTATCGGTAAGGATAACTGCTGAGAAGAAAGAACAAAAGAATCACATATATCTAACAGCCCCAAATTTTCACTGGGGTTGTGCTGAGCTAGAGGATTTACTTATATCCCAAAAGGATTCTTTCATAATGTAACAGTTCCTATAAACTTTGAGACATGCAAGGGAAGCAAGAATTCAACCAGAAGTTTCATATGGACGGATTTTTCAAAGTGATCTCATTTGTGTCAGTATTTCCCAAAAGGCTATTGTTTTGCATATTCAACAGTATTGTCCTTGAGATCTTTGATATAAAGGATAAAATTTAAGAGTTTAATTTCTGAAGATGAGAAAACTTTATATTTATCGATCAGATAATTTTGCAAATATAATCAGCAAAGTGAAGGGGAGAGAGTAAAAGTTTCAAACCTAACACCTAATAAAAGAACTCAGAGAATTTTTCCACCTATAGCTTTAATATTTTACATCAATGTATTTTCTTAAACTATGCTTAAAATTACAGACTTGATTTGTTCTTTACCTTGTCAGGTAAGCATTTTTCTTGCTGTTTGCAGTGGGTGTTAGCCAAAAGAGACATGTACAATTGATTAGTGTTAAGAATAAGAGAATGAGCATTTATCCTTTAACAAAGTGTCTACATCATCTCAAAAAACATCAAGCCTCAGGGAACATTAAGGAAGAGAAAGAGAGAGGGTCAGAGCCATAGGATGGAAAGGAGTGCCCTGCAATGCTGTTTTCATACCATGACATGACTAATGCCCTAACAAGTAAAGAAAGCTGTGCTTACCTCCAGGAATCTGCAGATCAAGCTAGCAAAAACTAAAAGAGCTGTTGATCTCCAGACCCACACATTACTGAGGATCTTTAGAATTGACAGATTCCAAGAAAGATAAAGTTTCGCTCTCTCTCTCTCTCTGTCTCTCTCTCTCTCTCTGTCTCTCTCTCTCTGTCTCTCCCCCTCTCTCTCTGTGTGTGTGTCTCTGTCTCTCTCTTCTCTTGAATATGGTTAATAGTATGATTCCTATTCTTCTGTAAAATACCCAACTCCAAGAACATACACACAGTACTAAATGGAGTTAGTGGGTTAGGTACGTATATTTTTTAAAAAGAAATGAATTTGGGTGAGAAGTTCAAGGATTACAGGTGGAAAATTTGGAGTACTTATGATAATATTTCATTGTATACATCTACAAAAGTTTAAATAATGAAAAGAAATGTTTTTTTAAAAACCAGAAATGTCTTAAAAGTTATATATACATTGAAAAGTCTTTCCATTATATTAGCCAGATTATAGGTACATTGAAGACTATAAATTACCTGATAATATTTCAAAATTATTTCTTAAAGTCAACTCTAAACATCCCCAAGAAGGCAACAGCCTTTGATATCTTATTTTCCTAACATACTAATTTTTATTGAAGAGCTTTTAAATTAATTTCTAATGAATATATAATATCAGGAATTTATTTAAAATAGATATATCAAAACATAAAATCTGTTTATACTAATGAAATAAAGAATGATGATTTTAAAAAGTAACCTTTGTTGTTATATGATTAATTCCATGACAGTTATTGCATAATTAATATTTGTTGAAAGGAAAACAAGTAAATGAATGTGCTGTATTTGTAAATATAAAGTTTAACTGAATATATTGAAGTAATGATCATCGACCCTTTTAACTAAGTTTTTGGGTTATTACCTTCCGAACAGATAATAGGAAAACACAGCTTTAAAAAGTATCTTCTAGAAATGCAAACAGGAATTCACTGTGACCTCAAAGAAATGTTTACTTATACAAAAGCCAAAGCCCTAATCTGAAGGTTCAATTAGAGCAGCAGAAAAGGGGTAGAAGCGGTCTTAAAAATCACACATCCAGGATGCCTACTATGCATCAACATCTTTAGGATATGGCACAGGGGGACACATCTACAAAACATCAAAATTATAGATTTTCAAACAAAACCTTTATAATGACCTCACTAGTGTACATGCCAACACTGATGGAAGCAATTTCACAAAACCCCATGCTTAGAGAAACCACTGTATCTAATCTATTGTTGATGAGAGAAGGTGAATTAGTTTTCTTCAGAACAGTCTTGATAGGAAATCCAATGTCAATAAGTGAGCCCTAATCACATGTATATGTGTATATAGCCAAAGCTAAATGGGATAAGACCATGTATATGTATAAACATACATACTCACCTATTGCTATAATTCATGCATATATATTCACTATTGTTATATGTTCATACGCAAATGACCACACAATACACACAAGTTTAGTTTGTGTATATATTGCATTATATTACATTAAATTGTAGATACAGAGGAAGAGGTAATCTATCAAGGATTTGTGAGGGATTAGGATAAAGTAGAGGCTAGAGGAATAATAGGAAAAGTAAAAATAATCTAAATAATGTACACATTTGTTAAAATTTTCCATAAAATTCAAGTGAAACAGTGCTTCAATTTCTAACTGAGTTAGCAAAACTTTAAACTAATAAGCAAATGAAAGTAAAACCAGAACACAAACTGAAACATGTCTCTTGATATGGACATTAGTTCAAGATTTATTTATTAAAAGGCTTCTTTACATTTTCAGAATTATCATCTCATTTGTAGTGGGCATGTCTAGGAGAGTGACATGATTTTCCCTATACTAATAAGAAGCCCACGATTGTTATGTTGAGATTTTGTTTCCTTAAAGCTTCTAATAATAACACAAAATTGCAGTTTCACAGCTGTGATGGCTGTTCCGTTTCCATAGAAGACATTTTTTTTTAAAAAATAAAGCATGGACTGAGAATCCATGCGTATTTAAATGTTCCCCTTGCATGATGGCTCAATTATTATTGTTGGTAATAATCATCTCAGTACTTGGCAAGGCTCATTCATCCTGCAGGAAAGCAAACTTTCCCAGAAATCAAAACACCAAATGTTCTGAACAAAATAATTGGAGGATAAGGGTCCCCTTAGAATCTGAAATTTTCACTTGACAGAACCTTGACAAATGTGAGTGGGTGTTTAATCAAAATGATATTTGTCATAGAGTGGAGCTCACAATTTCTGTACAGCAAAGGAAATATTGGATTCCTATGGCACAACTGGAGCTTAAATCCAGGTAGACCATTCCAAGCCTTGGATCCTTATTGCTTTTTAATTCAGAAGTCAATGTCTTAAAGCTTCCATATCTAGGATATTTGCAGATATGACAGCTTATTTTGCTTCCAAAGGAGAAATGGCTCATGACTCTCTCACAGGTTCTAGAATCAGAACTGGAATGATCAAATAGAGGAAAGAGAAACTGTTGCTTTCTGAACACTTACCCAGTGAAAACAATATATCAAAAAGTGCATATTGTTAATATTCTATAAAACACTTTTGAAGATATTTTGGATAAGAAACAGAAGAGAATGGAAAAAATTAGTTTGACAAAGAAGAATTTAGGATGAACTCTCACTCTTTGGAAAAATGCTCATGATTAAGCATTAAAAAAACAAACAAACCCAAAACACTAAATAATTAGAAAATAAAAAGTGCCTAGCTGGGTGCAGTTATGCATGCCCGTAATCCCAGCACTTAGAAAGCAAGGGAGGGCAGATCACTGTGAGTTTGAAGTCGGCCTGGTCCTCAAAGCAAGTCCAACAGCCAAGCCTACACAGAGAAACACTGTCTTGAAAAATCAAAAATAAATAAATAAATAAATAATGTCTACCGTGAAAAGCAAGCATGTGTTCATAGAAAATTACTATTAGTAAAAACCAATTTATTTCAAGTGCTTGAATTTTTACTAAATGTTGGGTACAACTATAAAGTTGTTTTTAAATAATCATAACATAATATTTCTTTATTCATTTTTACTGCTTATAACACATTGAAGAAAAAAGTGGTCAATTGTTTTAAAAGCCAAGGTAATTCAAAATGTTGGATTCTAATCTAAGGTGTTTTATTTCAATTTTTTGTCAGAGGGTAGACAAACAAAACCAATAATTTTGAGTGTGTGCACGTCTCTTCCTTAAGTAATATTCTGGTACTCATGTACATTATGAGAAAGTATACTTGTAGAAATCTCAAATATACACTGACCAAAGACAAGAGAGATCTTTGAATTCTTTGTGTTGGTATTGGGCAGCCTGCAAATGCTACAGACGGCTAGACACTATATAAGTTCACTGTTTCTCAGCAGGCATTCCTGCAATCTTTAACTTACATTTATTTTTTGAAGAATAAAAGCAATACTAAAGCCCTTTTGTTAATAATTAATAAGATGGAAACTATCCTGTTTAATATACTTGACATAAATATTTTGTGATTGATTGTAGTCAACTAATAATAAAACTATGTGAATTAAAACAAAATCAATTATATATGACCATTTTCCCATATTTTCTGTTTTGATGCCATCTTTAAATTTCATTAAATTTTCAAATCTTTGAAAATAGGAAACAAAGTATTACTCATTTGGCATAATTGTCCATATGCTTCCTATCCTGGAATGATGGCCAGAAAGCAAGGAAAATTATTGTACATATTGACACAATTGAGTCAGATACAGCTAAATCCAGTACTAGAGTTATTATTTCTTTCAAAACAATACCATATTTTTCAACTGCCCAAGTAATGTTTAATACAAAACTTGCCTACTGGGTGTCATGGTTTTGGATAGCTGAATAACAAATTTTAATGAATTCAACAGTAAAGAAAAACAAAATTTCTTGTGGTAAAACAATTTTTGAGCATGACGTTTTAAGAGCTGTTCAGCTGAGTTTTTTGTTCAGAGTCTCAAATGTGCCATCTGTCTATTGACTGGAGACCTGATCATCTGGATTTTCGAATGAGAAATAATCTTCTACCAAGGTTGCTCATGCTTTGGACAGCATTTATCTCATTGTGAGTGTTAGACTGAAGATGTACTTA
The DNA here is from genome assembly GCA_907169655.1 of Acomys percivali. NCBI lineage: Eukaryota > Metazoa > Chordata > Mammalia > Rodentia > Muridae > Acomys > Acomys percivali. The sequence goes on along the minus strand of OU015747.1, from coordinate 13,299,252 downwards.
CAGATAGATGATCCCAGCACTAAGGTCCCCATGCCCACTTGAAATTCCTGAAACAGGATTTTTTACTCAATTTGAGAAACTCTCTTAAGAGCCAGAGGATATCTCTGTTAAGACTCCTAATACCATGTCATTTATGACAGGATTTTTAAAAGTTATCATTTTTTGAACATAGAGGTGAAATGACATTGTTTGGTTTGGGCTTCCATTGTGGAAAATCAACTGTCCATAGCTGTGTGGGTTTATTTCTTCATCTTCAATTCAATTCCAATGATCTACCAGTCTCTTTCCACACTAGTACCATGCTGTTTTTATTTCTGTTGCTCTATAGTACAGCTTGAGATCAGGGATGGAGATAACTCCAGAAGATCTTTTATTGTACAGGATTGTTTTAACTATTCTGGGTTTTTGTTGTTGTTGTTGTTTGTTTGTTTTCACATATGAAGTTGAGAATTTTTCCTTCAAATTCTGTAAAGAATTGTGTTGGCATTCTGATGGGAATTGCAGTGAATATGCAGATCGCTTTTGGTAAGGTGGTCATTTTTACTATGTTAATCCTATCAATCCATGAGCATCGGAGATCTTACATGTTCTTATATCTTCTTCAGTTTCTTTCTTCAGAGTCTTGAATATACTCACATATAAGTGCATATTAGTATTATGATACAGGATAAAAATACTATAATCCACAGACCTAAAGAAGCTAAGTAATGCCTCTGTCATCTTCTCATTTGGGAAGCAGCTAACCTGCACTCCCTGTATACTCAGGTAATTAATTTTATTCCTTCTCAAGTCTCTGATGGTGCTGAAGACTGCAAAGTTTTGTCTTTCAATTAAGCTTAGTTGTTTAGGGGTTAAGATGTTTTTAGGTCTAGATAGATGTTGTAAGTTGATAATGATGACGTATCATAGATACTGATTTACATTCAGAATTTTAGATGCACCAAGATAGGAAAGATGTTTTCTTCAAAGCTGCCAAACACAAATAACCAAAACACTATGAATGTAGCATTCATACAATTCCTGATTCTTTCATGGTTCTTCTTGCTGTAGGTAGTTTACTGTATATATGTGTAATAATATAAATGTATATGTAAAAGATAAAAAATATTTAATAAAATATAAGATTAAAAAAAAGAAGAAGCTAAATAACAAAGAGGACCCTATGGAGGATGCTTAATTCTTATTCAGAAGGGCAAATAGAATAGACACCAGAAGCAATTGAATAGAAGGACCAGAAGGACCAGGACAAAAGCCTACCATACAGGTCCTCTGAATGTCTCCACACAGCAGGGTAGCAGATGAGGTGCTGAGACTTCCAGCCAAACTTTGGATGGAGCTCATGGTATCTTATGGGGATAAAAGGACCTGCAGAGGACAAGAGTTCCACAAGGACACCAATGGAGCGAACAAATATGGACGGGGTGGGGGTGGCGGTGGGGTAGGGCTGCAGAGACTAATGCCTCATTCAAGTACGTGATAAGGAGGCCCTAGATGCCCTGCTCAGATGTAGTAGATAGACATCACAGTTTCCATGTAGGTCCCATAATATGGGGAGTAGGCACTACTTCTGTCATGGACTCTGGTGCCCACTTGCTGATTTTTTTTCCTCCTGGTAGGGTAGCCTTCAGGTCACAGAGGAAGAGGATGCAGGTAGTCCTGAGGAGACTTGATAGGCTGGGGGTCAGATGGTAAGGTAGAAGTGCTCCCCCTTGCTGAGGACTAAGAAAAGGAGGAGGAGGGAAGACGGAAGGAATGTGGGATAGGGAGGAGTCGAGAGAGGGGGCTACAATCAGGATGTAAAATGGATAAACTTACAAAATTAATTGAAACAAAAAAGAAAAAAAGAAGTGAAATGCCAGAACATCAGTTCCCCTATACATTATTATAGATACAAAATCCATTAAATAATAAATTGAAATATGAAATAATTTAAATGAAGAAATGTTGTGTACTTAACATTATGTGTTTCTTTTAATTATTTCAAAACAAATCTTATGTTCAGCAGTCAAGTATACAGATAAATAACTCTCCTTTACTAGACTCTTACCACAGTACAAATGTATGTGAAGCTCTCTGTTATAAATACTACTCCTTTTATTTTATTTTTACCACAATTCATATATTCTTTAAAAACTATGTAGCAAAGCTTTTAAGAATTCTATTTAAATAGAAGATTATACTTAACCAGCAGAGAAAAAAATAAAATTAGTAGATAGTGCCAGCCAAATCTGGGTTGCATTTTGTTATTGTTTCTTCTTGGATTAAGTTTTCAAAATGAAACCAGTCCTGAAATACCATTAAAGAAAAAAAATTCAACACATTTTCAAATATTTTCAATGAGCATCTTAATTAGCTAGGCAACTGGGGAATAGTAAAATATAGTGTTTAAGATTTTAGAAGAATTTGCATTTGTGTGTGTGGATGAAGAAATTTGTACTTACTTTAAAGATTGCCTGCTACCCAAAGAGATACCCAGAGTGTCTATCTATCAAATGCTTCAATTTTTCAATAAAACAGCTTGATTTATGACTGCTCTGCCAATGGGATTATCTTCTATCTATCCTGCCCTAATGAATCCACCGAGGTCCTCTCATATCTCAGATATATGTGGAAGATATTACATTTGATATTGCAAAATATGTTGCACCAAGAAATGGTCCTTGGAGGCGTAGCACATCAATTTTCCTTTTTCAAACTGGGATATTGGTCACTTAAAACTAAAATGATTGTGGAAAATAGACGGTCTCAAAGTGCATTCCAACATGTAAATGAGGCTTAGGAAAGGTAAATGCAACCAGTGATCAGTAGGGACTACAATTCAAATTCTAACATTAAAGCAAAGTCAGTGTTATGTAGAATTAATCCTTTATGAAAACCAGATGAGTCAAGTTGTATAAGTTATAGTTTTGCTATTATAATGGCCATAAGTTCCTGTCATTTGGTTACAGTCAATTTAGGTCACTTGTAATTTCTAGTTCTATGTAGATCTCTGTCTCCTTCACTCTTCTTCATCATTATGAGACTTTCTTTTTCTTTAAACTCTATATTAGATGCAAATATGTTATTTTTTCAGTAGATTGTAATACTTTTCTTAGTGGGAACAGAGAAGCCAATCCAATTGACTCTGCATAATATTTGTTTTAGTATTAACTTCTTCTATGTAGAGTTGCACATTTCTGCATGTGAGCTTGAATGCGAGGGCATGTGGAAGCCAGATTGGATCCTCTAAGCTGTAGTTACAGAGGATTATGAGAGGCCTGACATTGTTGTAGGAAACAGAGCTCAAGTCCTCTGGAAAAACAGCAAGTGCTTTTTAACTCCTGAACCATCTCTGTAGTCTCTTTGGATTTATTTTCATTGCTCAATCAATCACTTCTCACCTCTTTATACTCATACATAACCAATATTATTTATTGATCTGTTATATTTTGTTTTGCACTCTGATATAAAATAGTTTCCTTGTAATGTAAGCATGTGTTATACTAAATCTTGATTGTCCACTTGTTTGGATATAAAAATCAACTAGGATATATGTATCTTAGCAGGCATGAACAGCATCAGCAATAGTGAGTGGACCCCTGCCCATTGCATAAAGAAGTCCAGGCAGATCTAGACACAGGGGGACCTGCACAAACTGACGCACCAACCAAGGGCAATACGTGCTAGACCATCTATTCAGATGTAACCTATGGACAGATGATTTCTAACTCTGTTGGTGGGGAGATGCCACTGAACCTCTTACATGCAGCCTGGTGACAGTGATTTAATCACTTCCCTTTGGCCGGAGGGCAATGTGGGCACACAGAGGAAGGGGATGCAGGCTATCCTGATGAGACCTCATAGGCTGTGGCACACAATGGGTGAGAGGACCCCCCTTGTCAGAGGTCTAATGGAGGGGATTAGGGCAGAAGAGGGAGGGAAGGTGGGAACTGGAAGAACAAAGGAATAACAATCAGGATGTAATGTGTGAATAAATTAATTGTGTTGTTGTCTCTTGGAGGCCTGCTCTTTTCTGAAGAGAAAACATAGAAAGCAGGGGATGAATGGATCTGGGGGAGAAGAGTGGTCAAGGAGAGCTAGAAGGAGTGAAGGAAAGAAAAACGGTTGTTGGGACATATTACATGAGGGAATAATCTGTTTTCAATAAAAAGAAATGTAGAGTAAGTAGTTCTGAAGAGGAGAAACTATTTCTAGTCTGGTGCTTCTGTCTTCCCATCGTTTAGCCCTGTCTTTCCTTATAGTCCATAAATAAAATATAGTTTAAAAAATTCCCAGATGTCACAGACATAAGCAATGGTTGGCCATGCTCTTTGTTCCTGATGACTGTGTCTATCCACTTGTCGCTACCCAGGCTGTTCATCTGCTATGGCTAGATCTCAGTTTCCTCTGCTTTCTAACATAGTGTGAAGAGTGTCAGCTCTCCAGGAATCCTCCAGATGTTCACTTCCAGGGAGGGAGTGCTGATTCATCCAGCCAGAGCTGTGGTCTGAAAGACGGTGTGTTTGCTCCCTATGGAAAGGTAGGACTATAAAGGAAGGCAGGGCTAAATGACTGGAAGACAGAAGCACCAGACTAGAAATAGTTTCTCCTTTTCAGAAGTACTTACTTCCCATTTCTTTTTATTGAAAACAGATTCTTCTCTCATACAATATATCTCAACAACAGTTTTTTTTTCTTTCACTCCTTCTAGCTCTCCCTGACCACTTTTTTCCCCCAAATGCATTCATCTCCTGCTTTCTGTTTTCTCTTCAGAAAAGAGCAGGTCTCCAAGAGACAACAACCCAGCCTTACAAAGCAGGGTACAATAAGACAAGGCAAAAGCCAACATATCGAGGCTAAATGATTTACTATTCTTTAATAGAAATGAATTAGGAAGTATTTGGAGGTTTTCATAGTTCTAATTATTGAAGACAATAATGTCAGGTTTTTTAGTTCTCAGAAATGTATTCTGTGTATCAATTAAAAATTACTATAATGTAATAGGATATTAAATTTTATTTTCCATTTTATTCATCAATTTGAAAAAAATATCTCTTTTTAGCAATATTTTATTGAGTCTTTGAGAATTTCATATGAATATTTTTATAAACTTAACATTCCTTCCCTTAACCATTTCTGTTACCATCCTCTCCTACCTCTGTGTCTTCCCGTGGAACTTTGATATTTTCCTTTTTCTTTTCTTTCTTTACGTTCGTTTTTGCTTTCCAAACAAGTTCAGTTTGTGTTGCCCAGATAGTCTAGGAAGTAGGGTCTGCTCTGGTGTATTGTCAACCTCAGTTATCAGTTCCTCAGTTCCTCAGTTCCTCAGTTATCAGTGAGATGCCATCTCAACTTTCCCAACTCTTTGCTGGGAGTTTTCTTTTAGGGTGGAGCGTGCACAGGTCTGTGTATAATGTCACATTCATTGTGAGTTTATGTATATCTATATCATTTATATCTGACTGTATTTATCTGTCTGTCTTTCTTTCAGTCTGTCTGTCTGTGTGTGTTCTTCTGTCTGCAAAACACTTTTTTCTTAGTATTTAGTTACTTTCTTCTCTGACTCTTAAAAATATTTATGTTCCTTTGTCTGGGAAAAACTAAGATTCCCAAGGCTTTTAGTGAAAGGTTGTGATGTAAAGGTATACTGAGCATGCCACAGTCTTCTGTTCTCTGCAGTTTAACAACTTGGGAGGTTCTGTGTTAATATATCAGGGCATATACTGCAATAAGATGATTTCCAAATGAAGCTTGAATGATATTCTGATCTAGTGGAACATTAACAAATCATTAGAAATCATTGTAATAATGTATTCATTTATTAGGATAATAATACAAGGTTCTCCCCTGTTGCCTATCACTCATTTAGCTATAACTTATTGACTACTTTAACAGTGCCAGCTGTGGCTTCCATGTCTTGGAGTGGGCCTTAGATCTAATCAGAAAGTGCTTGGTTACTTCAATAACATTTGTTCCTCTATTTTCCAGTGGGACTCTTGTCAATCCAATTCTTGTTGTAACTTGTAGTGTTCACACTTAGGTGAGATTGAGAATTATATTTTTTTTCTTCAGCAGCATGTGCAGCATCTTGCAACAGCATGGACCCCATAGGTGTGAAATTTCTAGGTGAGTTCCATTGTGATTTCTTTATATTCTGTCATTCAACTATGTAGTAACTTCAGTATTACAGTCTTACTGTCAAGTACTGGAGGATAGCCAAGAGTATTTACTCTAGCCTGTAATGCTTTAGGGCTTATTAATAAGCAACTCAAAACCAGGCATTTGATTCCTAGTACTGTCATATTTATTTTCTATCATGAGAAGTCTAGCTGAGTATTATACTCCCACACTAAAGGGTAACTCCATTAAACCTTTATTATATATATGATGAAGCATCTATGCCAGTAAATCTCAATGTGACATCTTTGCAAGAAAAGAAGATAATGTTACTTAAAGAGATAATGTAACTATCCCTCCACATAATCCCTGCTCCACCCTGCTCAATCTGTTTTTAAGGTAGATTTTATTTTATATTTTCCTTAGATCTGACTTTACATTTCTATTATTTATGTTTCAATATTTTGATGTAATCAAATGGATGTTAAAACTGAAAAATATGTATTCTGTTTTCAATGTCAAAATTTATTTAATTTTATATTTTACTTAAAAAAGAATAACCTCTCATTTTTTATTAGGCCATAAACATTAATCCAGTTTAAAAAATTATAATTGAGAAGTATTTGAAACCTAAGAATTCAGTAAATTATTTTTGAAACATTTGGTAAACTTCTAGTGGATAAATAACAATTCTACTCATAGAAGAATTTTTTGTATGAAATTTCCTTATAAAAAAGTATACCTTTAACTTTGAAATACTATGTCTGATTGAAAGCTAGACAAAAAGAATACTTCTAGGTTATAAGGAAAAAGATAATAGAAGAGGAAATTATCAGGTTGACTAAGATAATGCAAGAAATCTATTTTATAAGGACTGATAACTGTGAAAATTGTGGGAAATATTTAATATTTTCTTAGAATTCTCTATATAATCTACATAGTGCTGTTAATTTGTTCTTGGGTTTGCTTCACAGTTGTCTGTACTGTTCTATATCTTATTTTTTCTGTATATTTATTCTCTGCCCCTGATTATTTTTTTAAAAATGAATCTAGATACATTGAGAAGGACCTCTTTTATATTCAACTTAATAACCCTTGTCAAACATATCCCTATCATTGTGTCTTATAGTGTTCAGATTGCTAGAGTAGGCTAAGCCAAATGACATGAACAGGATAAAATTATTAATTTTCAATTTCTTTCTATTATAGAAGTTACATGATTAGCTGATATTTCTGAAGGACTGTCAAGAGCTATTATTTTATGTACTATTTAATTTTTCTTTTAGAAATAACTTCCAATTATTCATTAAAGCTTTTATTGATCATTTTCTATTGTTAAGTTTTTGTCTCTGCTAATACTAGAAAGACAAATGATGAGTGCTAATGGGGGCATGAGCCAAATATTCAAATGAGAGACTTGAATTTTACGACTGACCCACAGTTTGTGCTAAAATGGCTGTTACTGTGGTTACTTTCAGAAAATTCTTCAAGATTAACAAGAAAAACATAAAACATAGCTTAACAATTTGCCATTTCTACCACATGAAATATGTTAATTATTTTTCTTTTTGTTATGTTTGCAAAAAGGAAAATGCCCAAAAAGGAAGTATATTCACATCATTGGAAGAAAACAGCAAGGGATAAGACTTTGTGGAGATATTAAAATACATTGTTTATAGAACAATATATTATTAATCAGAAATATAGCTCAGATCTAGTTAACTACAAAGCAAACCATCAACTAAATGTATTCTTATGGTATATACTCTCAGCACGCCAACTTTTTGTAAACAAATAAGGAAAGGGAACAGTTAGAAATGGATAGATAGTGACTTAAAACACAAAGTATTATTTGCATTTTTGTGTCTGAGTGTGTGTGTGGTATGTGTGTATCTCTTTCTGTACATGTGTGTACATTGTATGTGCTGCCAAGAGTTCAATATGTTGTATCTTTAGTCACAATCTCATAAAACTTTATCATATAACTGGCTGGTTTTATCCTTACCTGTGAGATTAACTGGGCAAATATTTATACCCAAGATACTTCAAGCTATTGACTGAATTCTCTCTTTGGTGGCTGCAGAATTAAGCTGTCTCTTTTCTTTGTGGGCAATGATTAACAGTCATCAGTTCTTAGACATTGCTTTACAGTTTTTGATGTCTGTCTGGCTTATCCATGTCTTTCTCTCCTGGAAATAATTCCTCTCTTTTCCATAAATATCTGACATTCCAGTCTAGGAATAGCCATGGAGAGAACTTATTGAAGTCTTATGATTAATTGGATGAATTTGTCTCAGATAATCTCCCTAGGTCAGGTCAACTACATCATATAGTGTATATCAATCATTAATAGAACTAACATACTCACAACATATATAGATCAGATTGTGTCAGTCTTTTCTAGAACATAAAATATTTGCTTACCTGTAACTCATGAGGTTTATGAATCTTCTGACTTAGGTTCCACTAAATGGTTTCTCATATCACTAGTTAGTTTTAGTCACTTATACAAATGTAAACAAAGAGTCAGAAATAAGGACAGGGTTGTCTACTTTACAGTAGTTTCCACAGACTATATTTAAGTAGCTCTTCTTTACTTTTTAATTGTAAATATAGATATCATAATGTGTGTACTAAGGAGCTGTTTCAGAGACTGACCAATAAGAGAGTTCCTCAAATATTCTCAGGATTTATACTCTAAATGTATATTTAGTCCCTTTGGACCACAATAGTCAGTGAGTTGTAAGGAAACAGACTGCACATATTTAGATTTGAGATGAGGATTTTCATTGTCTGTCCCTACACATGACTTCCACAGGATAACGTGTATTGACAAAAAAGAAAATAATTCATTGAAAATATTTTCACAATATGGAATTAATTGAGTTATATTATTGTTTAACATTTAGAAGATATCAGGCTGGAGAAATGGCTCAGAGGTTAAGAGCACTGCCTGCCCTTCCAAAGGTCCTGAGTTCAATTCCCAGCAACCACATGGTGGCTCACAACCATCTGCAAAGAAATCTGGTGCCCTCTTCAGGCGTTCAGGTGAACATTCAGGCAAAACATTGTATACACAATAAATGAATAAATCTTTAAAAAACATTTAGAAGATTCTTTGATTTGAAAGAGTTAAAGAAATAAGCAAGTATAACTTAGAAAAACTAGATAAATTTTACAGTATAAGAAAGAGGTTATTTTATAGTTCTGTTTACATAACTGAAAACAGATGATGGAGCATTCTATAAGCAACTAAATTTATCCCTTGTGCTTTACCTAGTCACAGTCTTGAACCTATTAATTATCAGAATAAAAATATTTGACTAAAAGTTCAAATTTCATATTTTGAGAGTATTCCATGCACACACATATAAAGTCTATCACATATTAGCCCTCAGCCATCCCTGCTTTTATATTAGAGTTTATTTCCATTTATTCTACATGTTTAAAGAGAATCTAAAATATAAAATATCTTGTTCCCATGTATATAAGTAGTGGCGCTTTGTCCATTATATATATTTTTTGATATACATTTGTGAGAAGATAATGAAGAAATGAGTCATGTGAGATGGATCCAGAAATTAATAGAATAGTTGTCATTTATTCTAGACAAGATTAAACTATAAAGTGAATATTCCTTAAGGATAAAATATTCTATAAAAATTGTAACAGCTAATTTATAATTATATTTTAATATAGCTGACTCCTATAACTAAAATAATTTTTGAAAGAGACATCTTACATGAGTTGGCTTAAATATTTACATAAATAAACATAAGTAAAATTTAGGATTAACAAGGTTAGCTTTGTAAATTACAGGGATGTAATGTATCAAAGTTTCACTTCTCTTCCTATTAGTGATTCCTCTAAATCCATCAGTGTAAACATCACTCTACTAATCTCCCCTTACTTCAATCATATCACCTGTTGAGATAATCTTTTTGCATATTGTGTGAAGAGGCATCTCTGTCCTTCCTCACCTGCCTAAGTCACCTTTTGATTGACTTAATAGAGAGATGAAAAGCCAATAGCTAGGCAAGAGAAGATAGGTGTGATTTCCAGGCAGAGATGGGAACTCTGGGTAAGAATCTGAGGCATAGAAGATCTGCCATACCAAGGTCAAGGAACTCAGATGTGCAGTACTAAGAAGAGGTAACAAGCCATGTGGTAGAATATTAATGGGTTAATTGAAGTTATAGGAGCTGGATGGGAACATGTTGAAACTAAGATCATGCTTTCAAAACTAGTAAAAAGTCTCTGTGTCATTATTTGGGTGGCCCGAAATGGTTATAATCACCTCCAAATAAACACCAACACACAAAATCTTTTTCAGATGTCTTCATAAACAAGCATATTAGAATGTGTTGCTGTAGGCTAAAACAGATCCTAGTCTGTAAGCTGGAGTACAAGGAAAATCAGGAATATTACTAACAGAATGCTGTAAAGTGAGGGCAACAATAGCATAAGCATGATCTGTGTTCTAATGCAACATAACTTAAAAAACTCAAGTGTGTGAAAAGATGAATTTGTGTATCCGTACTCGAAGAGTGAGCACATTTGGTATTCTCTATCCTTACATCTATGTAAGCCATTGATGAATTGTGTGATATTCATCAGCCTTAGTGGGAGGGACTACATAGGTTTCATTTAGATGTTAGTTTTGTTGAAATGAAATTTCACAGGTTGTTTTGTCAGCACAGTGGACATGCCTTTCCACAGTCAAGTTGACATGAAATAGCTATCACTATGACCCACTATGGGTCATTAGGATCTAAACCAGAGTTTAAAAACAAATACTACTTAATGTAAGATGACAAAAATATTTTTAGTGAATTACACAACATTCATTTAGACACCTGACAAAAGGTAAAACAGGTGTAGACACTAAGTTAAGAAATGAGACATACAAATGTAGTGTGTATTATATATATATATATATATATATATATATATATATATATATATATATATGACACACACACAGAGATTTAACTGTAGATGGAAATAGGAAGTACATGGTAAACCTCAAGAAATCAGAAAATTGAAAAAAGTTCACAATTATGCAGGACAATTATCTGATACATCATGAATATGGATATTGCTGCTTTGGTTTAGGCTACCAAGTAAAGAAAATAAATAAATACAACAAAATTAAAGGTGGTGAGAATTGTCAATGGAGGAGTCCAAAAGGTTTGATGACAGTTAAATCTTTGCTACTAGAGAAAGTTGAGATATTAGAAGGTTTCTAGGTTTTTTGTTTGAATAACAGAAAAATGTAGGTTCCTTCTAATAAAACTTGAAGAATTACTTTAGGAACATGTTGTGTAAAAAAATGGAGTATAATTTTATTTTATTTTTTATTTTTTTATTAATTTATTCTTGTTACATCTCAATGGTTATCCCATCCCTTGTATCCTCCCATTCCTCCCTCCCTCCCATTTTCCCCTTATTCCCCTCCCCAAGACTGTGCCTGAGGGGGACTTCCTCCCCCTTTATATGCTCATAGGGTATCAAGTCTCTTCTTGGTAGCCTGCTGTCCTTCCTCTGAGTGCCACCAGGCCTCCCCCTCCAGGGGACATGGTCAAATACGTATAATTTTAGACATGACAATTTTGCAACATAATTAGCTTTTCTACTCCCAAACCCTTGCAACAACTTGTTCCATAGTCACAGATATGTAATCTGAAATGGTCATGCTAACTGATCCATCCTGTCAGCAGTCCCAGCATTTTCATGGATGGTAATATGCCAATATCATTTCTAAGATCGTAGAAAACTCAGTGGCTACAAAACATATGTTCATGTTGCATTTATTTATAAAGATCTTTTGCTTTACTCATACCTTGTTCATACAATTCAATGCATCAGTAAATTATAATGAATATAATTCCTTTGTGTTATCAGAGTCCATTATATTACTTATATAGTGTAGTCAAGAAGTGGCAATGTATCATAGATCACCTCACTAAGTACTTAGTAAAAATCTACACAATGATCCTAACAGAATTATAGATAAAACAAACAAAAGATAAATAACATTAAGTAACAGATTTCCTTTTCTTGGAAATTTTACAAAGCAGACACCTATGAAAGAAATGAGAATCAATGTATGATTTGAGTATGTATATTATGGTGTATCTATAGAAACATGTATGAGAACATAAAAACAAATGGTGTGTGTGTGTCTTCATGTGTGGGCATGGGTGTCCACTTCCTTTGTCCTTCATCTTATTTTTTCTTATTAATTGTTTTTATTTTACATATACATTTATATTATTACACACATATACAATAAACTACCTACAGCAATAATAACTACGAAACAATCAGCGATTATGGAAATGTTACATTTACAGTGTTTGGTTATTTGTATTTGCCTACCATTTACTTTATTTTTGTTACTGAAACACTCACTACACCTGGGGATTAAGAATTCATGTAGGCTGGGTGATGAGCAAGCTCCTGAAATCTGCCTGCCTCTACCTGCCAGTTTAGCTTACAGATATACACAACCGGACTCCACATTTTCATGTGAATGCTATGCACTGAGAGCCTTATGCGTGTTTGATGAGCTGTTGATATACTGAGACACCTTGCTGACCTCCTTAAAATATAATTTTATTAAGGAAAACAAGGTAACCTAACCTGGGTATAGAGGAATGAAAATTGGAATTGGTTGTGAGAAAACAAGAACAAAATTTGAAGAGAAACATCAACCTGATACTAAGAACAACCGTAAGGATTCAGCAAATTGGAGAGGAAAAGAGCCACTTCTGAATAGCGGTAATTTTAAGTTAAGAGAAAGACACAGGGAAGAACTAATTATAAAACATCCAAATAACGTCTGACTGAAAGAGTAATGATAGAGAAGTTCTGAAGGTAGCCATATAATAATAATGACAGGGAGTTCATCTTTGTGCTTCAGAAAACAATGGCTCAACACAAGGAGCATGGGAAATCAGTAGTGATGGCCATGACCTGGAATGGTATAATGTATGGGCCGAGTGAAGATGTTGATCCTAGCAAAGCCTACTTCACTATTCAGTGACGTTCTTGAGAGATCAGATGTCTTCTACACACAAACTAATAATGGTTCCCGAGATCATGAGGGCAGAGATTCATGCTGCAAAAATTGTCCTTGAGACAGAGACAATTGCTCCCTAATATTTAAGCTGCAGGCTATTGTCCCAACTGTTAAGACTTTGAGTAAATTGATTTAAAATTATTCTGTTTATATCATTCACATTCTAAAAGTAATATCTGAAAAATAATTCTCTTCACTATTACCTTTTCACATAATTTACTCCAATGATAGCTTCTCTTCCCTGAATCCTTTGGATGTTAAAAGTGAACTCTTTTAGGGAAGTGTCTCTGTTGGCATATTTAGTTATTTTATTTCATTATTTTGTAGTTCTATTTGCCTCCATTCTGATTTAAACAAAGCAATTAAAGGAATATAATGTAAGTATCTTGGGTTTTAAGCCTTTAATTAAATCAAGCCAATTTAGGTAACTTTTTAATAAAAAGTCATTATTCAGGGAAGTTCCCTAGATGTGTACAAAGAAATATGATTATATATACTATCACCTCTCCTCCGTATAAGTCACCCATATTCCTTCTAAACAAATGCCCTCAATTTCTTGTCTTTGTTTGGTTGGTTTATGATATAGTATTTTTTTATCATTTTTGAAAAATTTTATAACGATATACAGAGTACTTAGAACAAGTTCACCACAAATCCTTGTAGATCTTCCCTCCATCTTCAGACCCTCATATTTTGTGACCTCTTTCCTTATAACTTAAAGATTACACTGATGTGGTCCACATATATACTGAAGAGTATAGGGTCCATCCAAAGAAACTTGGTCAAACTGCTAGAGTCCACACACTCAGAGAAAACTGACTCTCTCTTCCTTCAGAGCCGTTAGCTGTTCATACCTTCTTACTGTGGCTGTGGACTCAAGAATCCTTTCCTACTCCATGCTAGTGTTGTTATTGGCTTGCTCTCATAAAGTGTTATGTAGACAACCACTGCTGGTATGAGCTCATGAATAGAAACCGTTTTGGGCGGTTGTTATTTGTTTTGGTTTTGATGTCCAGAAGACACTGTTTCTGTATGGTCCTCACCTACTTCTGTCCTTCACCTTCTTCTCTCTCTTCTTCTGAGTGGGTTCCTGAGACACTGGGCGAGGAACATGACATAAGTGCCCCACCTCTGGCAGGGCACTCCACACATTTTATTGTGACATATGTCAGATATTCTCAGAAGCCTTTAGTTAAGCCTTCAGTTTGATCAATCATACCTAGAATATCTACTTTTTAAATTAATATAATGTTACATGCTAAATGTCCTTAATTACACATGAAATTACATTTCCCATTACATGTTACATAATATACCCACAGATAGGTATGTTTGTATCATCAAGTAGGAATTTTGAAAGAGATTTTTAAAAGCAGTAAGTACTCACAGTTTTTGTTCCCAAATATACTTTATTTAGTCTCAAACCTATGATATTGAACATCCTGTGAATCCATCATTTGTCCTGATGACTTTTTTCTATTTGCATAACAAGATTAGCTTTTATTTCACCTGTCACCTTAAATAGTTTCTTCAGGAAATGTTTCTTGATAGCAAATTAGGATTTAAAAAGCCCATAAAATCTGTCCACAGAGGCATAGGCAGCTGTTTCAGACAATAATTGTATCAAATAGGAATTCTAGTTCTAGATGAATAGAATTGATTCTAAATTCTTTAGATAAAATTGGTTAAACAAGTGATATCATTTTAAAACATTTCAGCCAATTTTTGACTTCTGTCAGAATTGAGATCAATATTATCTTAGCATGTAGCTGGGCTATTCACTGTCTGTTTTAACTAGGAAATGCATCAGAAATATCATGACCAGACATGTTGGCACTCTAAGTCAAAGTTATACATAAAAACATCAGGCACAGTTTTGAAATAAATTTATCACTTCAATCTTGGTGTCAACATAGTTTATGTGGTAATGCTGTGTCATATGGCAAAGGAACTTATTTGGATACACATTAGAATATTTACCATTTGTTACCAAATTATTCAATAGCCTGGACTAATGGGAGATTTAACAGTCAGAAATGTGCCTTATAGCTTGGTGGTTTGATTCGAAGTGAGTCATTCTCATCTTAATGCTATAACATGAGGACTTGGCAACATACCTGTGAGAAGACATGAGCTTGGAAGTGTGATTTTCCTCCCCCATATGACAACAGTCTTCCTCAACAAACAGAAAATGAGGTCCAGCTTCCATGAGGATGAGCTTAGGAACATACTCTTCATCATGCCATCGTCTGAGAATGTTGATAACAAGCCCCAAGTGAGACTGAGCATGGATATTTGTGACCAGACGTAAACATGGAGAATGATGAGACGTTCAATACCCTCCCCATTGAATCATAAGCAGAGGGTTATGTTTAGGGCTATCATTTCCTGAACCGTCATATTAACAGGCAGTGTAACTGAGTAGGAATTCAGTGCAAAAAAGCCACTCTTCTAGCTCTTTAGATAAACATTTTAGCCAAGGCTCCTGGTAACAGCTAGCACCTGTAGTCAGATATATGGGTGATGGACAGATACACCTACTGATGGACACAGACTCTCAAAAAAATGACACTGAATAACCATAGCTTCCTTGCAGAAGATCACAATACTGTGAATATAAACCAAACCATCCCATTGTTTTCTGAGTGAATTTAGGACAGAGACTGTGAGAAAATGAAAGTAATCCTTTTAAACTTGTAATTTTGGGGTAAATGGTGTGAAGCAATGAAAGCCAATTTCTGCCAGTTAAAGGGGTTTTGAGAAACTCATAGGGTTAATGCAGAGGCAGTCCCCACTCTCCCCATAACCATAGAGAATGTGCTGTCTATTGGCTAGATCTGAACAGGGGGCCTATTCAAGGACAATTACCGCATGCATTGTCCTTGGTTAGTATAACAGTTTGTGCAGACCTGGCAGCCTTGATGGTCTCTTGGTGGGGCTGCTGAACTCCCTGGGTCCTTCTATCCCCCCATTCTTCCATACTACTCTCACCTGGAGCCCTTCAGAGAGTCCCAGCATCTGACCTGATCCCCTACTGAGTGGAGACTTTCAGAGGAAATCTATGTTGGGCTAATGTCCACTTATAAGTAAGTGTATACCATACATGTCTTTCTGGGTCTGGATTACACAGAGGAAGGGGAAGCAGGCTGTCTGGATGAGACTTGTTAAGCTGTGGTCACATAGTGGATGAGGAGGTTCCCTTCTATCAGAAGTCTAGAGAAGAGGAATAGGATAAAAGAGGAGGAAGGTGGGAACAGGAAGACACAGGTGAGGGGATAACAACTGGGATAAATTATGAATTAAAAAGTCCTCACTAGGTTAAATAAAAAGATCAATTTCTTACCAAGCTCAAGCCTGTAGTTGTAATTCCTAGCATTGGGGTATAGGTGGGGCAGGGAAGCAAGCAAACAAACAAACAAATAAAACAATAAAACACATCCACATCACAGAAAGGAAGAAAGAAGGGAAGAAAGAAAGAAAGAAAGAAAGAAAGAAAGAAAGAAAGAAAGAAAGATCAGAAAATTTTCCACAATGGACAAGCAAAATTACCAGGCTGTCTCTTTTTGCCGCTCACATTTAGTCTTATACACAAGATGCAAAAAAAAAAAAAAAAAAAAATGACTATAGTTCCTGTTACAAAAGTGAGGTAGCCCCGACCAAGAAAGACACGCATGGTATATACTCACCTATAAGTGGATATTAGCGAAATAATAAAGGATAACCACACTAGGATACACAGACCTAAAGGAACTAAATTAGGAGGACCATAGGAAGAATGATTAATTCTCATTCAGAAGGACAAATAGAATTGTCACGGGAAACAGTTGAAGAAAAGGAACAGGAAGGGAGCCTACCATAGATATCCTCTGAAAGACTCCATCCCGCAGGATATCCAAGCAGATGCTGAAAATCACAGCCAAACTCTGGGGTGGAGCACAAGGAGTCTTATTGAAAAGTTGGGGAAAAGAGCGACCTGCAGGTGTCAGGAGCTCCACAAGGACAGCAATGGAGCCAATGCAGGGAATGATGTGCCAACAATGGACCATCAGTGTTGGACCTAGACTCTCTGCTCTGATACAGTAGAAAGGCAACACAGCCTCCTTGTGGATCCCATAATATGGGGAGAAGGGACTACTTCTGACATGGACTCTTGCCCCCACACATTGATCACTTCCCCCTTACCAGGCCAAAGAGGAACAAGATATAGGTAGTCCAGATGAGACTTGATAGTCTAAGGTCAGATGTTAGGGGAGGGGTGGTACCCCTTTCAGAGGACTAGGGAGCGTGGGATCAGGAGTTGACCAGGAAGAGGGCCTCAGTTGGGATGTAAAGTGAACACATTTTTTAAAAGTACAGTTAAAAAACAGAACAATACAAAAACTCACATTCGCTTAACATTGTGCCATGCTCACATTATAATTGTGGTGATGCCACATACTAATGTATGATGCATTCTTATTGATGGATTTATTGACATAAACTTAGTTCCATTTCATTGTAAACAGCAAAACTACAAATACCTAACCTGCACCCAAATATGTCTAAATTCATAGTATGCAAACTAGCAATATATTTCATCTCAACATCTTGTTTGTCACTTATTTTCCCCAGCTCCACCTTCCTTCATTTGGACCTTCATTTTTATAAATTCTGTGGGTTTCTTATTTTTCTTGTATATATTATGTTATTTCTTTTCCTTGAACAATAAGCCTAGCATGGTTTACAGAACACACACACACACACACACACACACACACACACAC
>OU015747.1:13218929-13281299 GCA_907169655.1 Acomys percivali | reverse complement strand
CCTCTAAATTATTTCCTAATATTATTACATACTAAGTACTATAAATATCAAATAGTTAATTTTTATAATAGCTGAATGTTTCAACAATATTATGATAGACTACATTCCATTTTAAATGTGTAATAAAATATATTAGCTTTTCTTTCTCTGTCTACTTCTACCTATGACTCAAACTAGTAATTGTTGCATTAGTACAAAGAGAAGCCTTCCATTTAATAGTGAATTTGTGTGTGTGTGTGTGTGTGTGTGTGTGTGTGTGTGTTTGTGTGCATTTTTCTATGTTCTCAATCTATAGAAGGTTATAAGGGAAACAGTTGTAAAAAATAGGAGAGTTAAATGATAAAGCAATACAGTAGTGTTAAATAAATTTGGATATCTGAATAATTGTAAGAGAGGTAAAAATGGAGAGCATATCTCATGGTAGAAAGTTTAGGTTCTAAATTACAGAGATTGAGGCATATTTTATTTTTTTCATAAGATGATTTCAGAGACATATTACTATATCTAGCTGAATAAATTTTTATGATCATAAACCATTCTAACATACTTAAGAGATCACAGCCTATTGGCATCAATAAATTAAAAACTAAAATGAGCTGTCCTTTGGGAAGACATTTAGAATTTGGATGCTAAATTTTAACTTATGGTATGGAAAAGTCAAATGAGACATTACTTAAATTAATATCTAGCCATCTACTGAGAAGAAAGAGTGATAGGGAAGCTAGTTATATTAAAGTCAAAATTACAGTTGAAGATTAGCATGAACCATGCAACTTTGCTGAATATTTAAAGAATACTCAATTAACTAGATAGAATTACATTACAAAATAGATAATCAAATATTACTTTAGCTTCCAAATTCTTCAATTTAGTTATACATATATATATATATAATATAATTTATCTTAAAAAAGCATATCCTCAATATGAAGTTTAGATTGTCCATAAATAGAAATAAATTGTTATGAACATTTAAATAATAGTTTGGTAAATCACATTGACACTGAAATTTAGCTTAATTGTTTTTGTCAACAAGTGAGATTTTTACCTCTTAGGAAAACACTTGTATAATTCAAAGATAAGACTAACATAATGTGAAGCTATTTAAAAATATAAAAGCACATATTCATGCTGCTTGCAATAATATGATCCACACAGTTTATATAAACACATATTAACACTTTTATTGAATTAACATAAATTTATAGTACATTTTATTTATATTTTTAAATAAAACTATGTGCAATTCACTGTAAATAAATCCAGAAGTAAAAATGTTGCCATTTCAGTTACCACTTAGAGAAAAGGTTTTGGAAAAGAAATGAGTCTCCCAAAAAAAAAAAAAAAAAAAGGAATGAGTCTCCCATATTAGGTGTCCATATTAGGCCCCAAATGGCAGCTATTTAAAGTTTGGCAATGATGACAAGGTGTGTAACCAAGAATCTGAGATTAGCTAGTGTAGTCCTAGTGTAAAACCAGGTAATATTTGCCTAAAATTTAGCAATAAAATGAATTGTAATGTTATTCTGAAATACTTGTAGATTAATGCCTTGTTTAGCCATTATCAGAGAAACTTTCCCCTGTGGCAGATGAGAACAATTATACAGAACCACAGTCAGGCATTACTCAGAGAGCGAGAGACCTGGCAACAGTCAGCCCTATATGGGACATCTCCATCAAATTTCCTCTCATCAGAGTCCAGCAAACCCCACAGAAGAAGAGGTATTAAGATAGTAAAAGCCAGAAGGGGTATAGGACACCAAAAAAAACCAAAGCCCTCTAAATCAACATGAGCTTAGCTCATATGAACTTTCTGAGTCTGAAACAGCAAGAATAGGTCCTTCAAAGGTCTGATCCAGGTCTTCAGAACTTATATCATTTATGGCTGGCTTCCAGTTTATTGTTTTTATGGGATTCCTGAGTATGAAAATGAGTGGGTGTCTGATTTTTGTATCTTCTCTTAGACACATTTTCTTCTGTACTGTCCAGCCACGATGTGACTGTTTTTGTTTTGAGATTATATATAATTTTATCATCTGCTTTATCTTTCATTAAAAATTGCATACATATATGTTTTAAAATAATTTATTATATTATTATAAACACTAGTGAATTAATTATGTATTCTGTTTAAAGTAGTTTCACTTTTAAAAGTGTTGATATTCATTCAGAAAATATAGTTTTTAAAAACCAAGCAAATTTATAAACACTTTTGTGTAGACATTATAACTGATGCTGCTTATTATGTATTAGATTTTCTATATTACTTTCCCTGAATTTATACAATTAATCTCTTTCTATTGTTATTTTATATAATTAAATCTCTTAAGTATTATTATTTAAATGTTGCATTTAAATAAGATTAACAAGTATAAATAAAGCAATATTTTGATTTATATTTAAGTATATGTAATTAAAAACATTGTAATGAAATTGATTTTATCATAGAAAAATAAACTGAACACTTCAGAATAACTTAAATTATTATCTTGTTGTGATTATTTTTTCCAGTAGTCTGAGGCAGTTGCAGGCATATCTTAGAGACCAGAGAACATTCTGGTCTACAGAGTGAGTTCTAAGACAGCCAGAGCTACTGAGAAAGCTTGTCTTGAAAACAGCAACAAAAATATTTTTAAAATTATGAATATAAAAATGGGTACTATTATTTTTATGAAATAACTAATATTTAATAACAATATTTTCATAAAATAGGTAAGTTACATCTGTAAAATTTTAATAGACATTTCATTACTATGTATATAATCTTGAATTGAGCATATTTTTCTTTTTTCCTTTATTATTTAATTAGTTAATTATTTATTTATTCACTTTACATCCCTACAGTAACCCCATCCCTCCTCTCCTCACAGTCCTACCCTCCCTCCCTTCCTCTTCTCAGTCACCCTCCCTTATTCCTCAGAAAAATGGAGCCCCTAGGGAGGTCCACCTCCCAACCCATCCCATTTCATGAAGGTACATCAGGAACGAACATATCTTCTTCCCTTGTGGTCAGACAAGCAGCCCTGCCAGGGAAGAGAGGTCAAAAATCATACAACTGAGTCCATATCAGTGATAGCGCCCACTCCTCTTACTGTGGGACCCACATGAACCATGAGCTGCACATCTGCTAAATCTGAGTAGAAGGTGAGGTCTAGTCTATCCACGGTCCTTAGTTGGCCCTTAAGTCTACACAAGCCCCTCTGGGCCCTGGCTAGTTGACTCTGTTGGTCTTGTGGAAATCCTGTTAACTCCATGTCCTTCCATCCTTCTCCCCACTTTTCCACAGGACTCCCTACACTTCACCCAACGTTTGACTGTGAGTCTTTACTGAAGCGTATATTGGTGTAGCCTCTCAAAGGACACCTATGCTAGGCTCCTGTGTGCAAGCATAGCAGAGTATCATTAATAGTGTCAGAAGTTGCCTCTTTCCCATATGGTGGTTCTCAGGTGGGCCAAGGCATTGGTAGGATATTCCCTCAATTTCTGCTCTATCTTTATCCCTGCACATCTTGTAGGCAAGATAAATGATTAATGATAGAAGTTTTTGTGGTTGGGTTAGTGTTCCCAACCCCCTCCACTAGGAGTCTTGTCTAGTTAGTCAGTGTCCTCTTCAATCTCTATGACCCCTGCTACTTGGAGTCTCAGCTACAGCCATCCCCATATCCTTCCAAAAGCTTACCCTGTCTTCTGCCTCCAGCTTGTCATGGAGATGCCTCTGCCCACAGTTTCTCTTCTTTCCGCAGGCCCTCTGTTCTCCCACCCCCAGCTGTCTCCAGTTCTGATCTCCATCCTAATTTTTCCTCCATGCTCGCTCTCTTACCTTGTTACCTTTCTTCAACCACTTCTGCGGTCTATTCTATGTTCCCTTCTGAGTGAGATGTAATCATCTTCCATTGGGTCCTCCTTGTAACTTATCTTCTTCGGGCCTGTTAATTGTAGTATGTTTATCCTATACTATATGTCTAAAATATACCTATAAGTGAGTACATACCATGTGTCCTTCTAGGTCTAGGTTACCTCACTTGGGATAATGTTTTCTACTTCTATCCATTTGCCTGCAAATTTCATAATTTCCTTGTTTTTAACAGCTGAGTAGAATTTCATTGCGTGAGTGTACCAAATTTTCTTTTCCCAGTCTTCGGTTGAGGGGTGTCTAGGTTGTTTCCAGGTTCTGGATATTATGAATAAAACTTCTATGAACATAGATAAGCAAGTTTTCTTTTGTAGTAGAGGATCTTTGGATAATATACCCAGGAATGGTACAGATGTTTATTGAGGTAGAGTTAATCCCAATTTTCTGAGAAAGAGCCAGATTGATTTCCAAAGTGGTTGTAAAACTTTACCCTCCCACCAACAATGGAGGAGTGTTCCCCTTTCTCCACATCCTTACCAAACTGTGCTTTCACTTGAATTTTTGATATTAGCCATTTTGACAGGTATACAATGTAATCAATATGTATTTCCCTGTTTACTAAGGATGGTGACCATTTCTTTAAGTGCTTCATGGCCATTCGAGACTCCTCTGTTAAGAATTCTCTGTTTAGCTCCATATCCTCTTTTAATTGGATTGTTTTGGTGATGGTTAAATTTTTGAGTTTTCTATTTATTTTGCATATTAGCCTTTTATCAGATGGAGGATTGTTGATGACCCTTCTTCCAACTTGCAGATTGCTTTTTTGTTCTAGTGGTAGTAGCCTATGCTCTACCGAAGCGTTTCAATTTCAAGAGGTCTCATGTATTAATTGTTGATTTTAGAGCGTGACCTGTTGGTGTTCTGTTTAGGAAGTTGTCTCCTGTGCCAGTGATTTCAAGGCTCTTCTCCACTTTCTCGTCTAATAGATTTATTGTATCTGTATTTTGTGGGGGTGTGCAGGGTGATAAATATGGATATATTTGCATTTTCCTATAGGTAGACATCCAGTTAGACAGGCATCATTTGTTGAAGATGCTTTTTTCCCCCATTGTATGGTTTTGGCTCCTTTGTTGGAAATCAAGTGTCTGTAGGTGTGTGTGTTTATTTCTTGTACAGCAGTTTTATAATATTTCATTAGTCTGCTCACATAAAAATTCAAATTTAATACTTGCAACAGTGTAATTATGAAAGAGTGAAATATAAATGATACACATTTATTGTTGTCTGACAAAATAATACTGAATTTATATGCATTAAAAATTTCAAAACATTGTAAAATTTGTAAATATATTTTATTTATCCTCAATTTCATGACAGGTTTCAATATTTCCAAAGTTTATAGTTCAGGATATTTAGTTTTCATGTTAAGAAGACTAAAATCAAAATTTTGGAAAAGAAAAACACTCAAAGTATCTTTTATTTCTAAATTTTAGTATTATTTAGCGCCTCATTTATTGGAGAAGAGTACAATCATTGTGACAACTATAGCTGCTTTGTGAAAATACAATAGTCTTTAGATTGGAAATAATAACATTAATTTGAAAATAATATTATAAAACAAATATTGTTTTTTACTGATTTTGTATCATGTTTTCAATTGTTTCATTATGAAACAAATTGTTTCAGAAGTTAGTGAGTAAACCTAGTATATAATTATGACCTCATCACTGTGTGAGTCAGTAACCTGAGCATGATTGAGCTGAATCTTCTCACAATAGATTTCTTTCTGGGTGCATTTTTGGAAATTATCATAGTCACTACATTCTCCTGGGCACTGAGTGTAAGAGTCATTCTTTTTTTAAGCTCATTTACCTTGATTCTGGTAAATCTTTGACTTCCGGGCTCAGTTGTTAGTAGGTTTGAACATTGGCTGTAGGCTGCTTTAAATTCTCTAGTTCAGAGTGAAGATTAATATGCCAACAGATTTTATCCAACTGATAAAGTGAAGGAATAAGTTTTCAAGAAATGTAAGTGGAATTTCATCATATCTAACTTATATACAAGCAATATTATATTTACTGAGCAGTTTTTATGTATACTTTATAAATAGAAGTATTTATCCCCCACATATGCACATACATATGCATATATGTATATACATTTTAAGTATAAGAATTCATGAATTTGAATGACAACAAGGGAGGAGTACATGGGAGATGTTGGAGGGAGGAAATAAAGGTGAAATGATATAATTATAATATATATATATATACATATATATATACACACACACAAGTTACAGTATAACTTTTAAAACAAAGAAAGGAAATACACAGAGGTGTAATGTCTACTAAGGGAGAATATTAGAGAAACATTTTAAATATATATTACAGGAAGAAGTTTGTAAATATATTCTCACTGTCAAGACGGTTTCCAAATTTCTGTACATAACTTGATCATTATTAGCCTATAGTAAGTGCTTACAATAGCAGATATTAGGAAACCTCATCCTTTGGCCCACCAAGTGTCATATATAAGCTTTCAGAGAACATGTTTATGCATCTGTTTAATAAAGAGTTCATGATAATAACTTGTCAAGATTGAAATTATACTAAAAAGTTAGTATTCCCCAAAATATCTCACACACTATTATGACCACCTTTAAATAAAGAATTGAATCAAGTTCATCAATACAGATTCTTGTTTCTTAGCTGAATTAATGCCAACTTTCTGATATTTTAACTTTTTTTAAAAAATTTTATTGTAAATGTTGTGCATTTGAAAAAGAAAATGTAAGCTCTAGATCTGCTACCAGGTCCTCTGCACATATGTTATGACTGTGAGCTTGGTGTTTTGTGGGACTCATAACAGTGAAAGCAGGTGTACCTATGACTTTTTTGCCTGCTCTTGGCACTCTTTTTTCTCCTATTGGGTTGCCTTGTCCAGCCTCCATATAAGAAATTTTGCCTTTCTTCTTCTTCTTTTTTTTAAAATTACATATACATTTATATTATTCCACATATATGCAATAAACTACTTATAGCAAGAATAACCATGACACTATCAGGAATTATATAAATGTTACATTCTTAGTGTTTTGGCTATTTGTATTTGACAGCCTTGAAGAAAACATCCTTCCTATCTTGATGGGTCTAAAATTCTGAATGTAATGCAGGCAGAGTCAATGGTCAAAACTCTTCCAAGACAGGGTAAGGCAGTCCTCAATAGTTCCTGTCTCACAAATATGTCTGTCAGATACATCAGAAGCAGGTGCTCCAACACAATAGGCAGTTTTGGGTGACTATTTAGGTAGAAATCTGTCTCTGTCATCTTCTCATTTGGAAAGCTACTAACCTGCACTCCCAGCATTCTCAGGTAATCATGTTTATTCTTCACCTTTGCGTCTTTATTCTGTTTGTCTGTAGTTGTCTTTTGTTCTCCTCTCCTTTTCTGAGGGGAAGCAGAGCTGAAGAGGAGAGAAGAAGGAAGCTGTGAGGAGTTTAAGGAGACAACAATCTATTTTCAATTAAGAAAAGAAAAGACGTAGATATGAATTTACACTTTTAGAGGGAGAAGAATACCTCAGAAAGCTGTGTTGCTTAGCACTTTGTTCATGAATGATCTGGCTAGACACACCAGATTAAAGTAAGAATGACTGCTCCAAAAGATTCCTTAGTGCATACTTCACTGCTGCTATGAATTTCTAGAAACTACAGAAGGACGTGGAACATTCTTCTTCTTGAGCTTAGTGATTCATTGAAGTTCAGCTGTGGTGGGTGATAATGGTGCTATCCTTGTGCATTGTGTCAAAAGTGTGGCCCAGGAGAGTTAAACACGTGTAACACAGAGACGAATGTCGCCCAGGAGGGAACGCGTGACCTACTCACTACATTAACTTTGTATTGCCTTTGCTCCCGTGATTGCTTAAGAAAACCTATAAAAATGGTCATTAATATTTTAAGAACTATTTCAAAGGTGATTACTCTGCATTTACAAAGGCAACTGCTAAAGACTTTACATTGAAGGATCATCTGATAGTGGCTTATTTACTTTATAAATGGTCTTTGAATTTGGCATGTGTTCACAGTGAGCTATAAAATATTTCTATGCAGATTTTGTCTACATATTTAGTTGTGATAATATATTATTGCACCAATAAGTTATTACTCCTTATTTTCTATTTTCTAAGTGAGATTTGGTAACTAATCTAAATCCATTGTTACATCTTTAATGATATAAGAATTATATTAATTCAAATCTATTTCATGTCACCCTGTAAAAATGAATTACATAACTGAAAATTAATGGATGACATTTTCTTTTTAAAGTATTTTTCCATTTTGTTTATATTTACCTATGGTGAGTATGTACATGTGCTTATTTGTATGTATATAGTTGCATATAAATATGTCTAGGTATAAGAGTACCTAGTGTGCATATGTATTTGCTGGCTGTGGGTTGACATTAGGTGTTTTCTTCCATGGATCTCTTCTTGTATGTTGAGAAACAGTTTCTGTATGAACCCAAAGCAAACCTGTTGTGCTAGTTTGTCTAATCAATTTGATTTGGTATTCTCCTTGCTTGCCTCCTGAGCACGGAAGCTATTAGTAGGTCACCATGGACACCCAGTTTTCACATTGTCCTCATGTTTGCATGTCAAGTGCTTTGAATTATGACTTCTCTCCTCTTCTCTCCTTATCCCCTGCTGTTTCTGTAACACAATAACTTCAACAGTAAGCATCTTGTAGCAGTATGTAATTTGAAGAACTGAGTTTGCTGTTGTATTTGGATCCTACTATTTGTGCTTTAACATTCATGAATCTTTATTAGACCATATAAGTCTTTATATAATATTCTTAGACACCTTAAGACCTAGGCGTTCCTTAGGGAAACTGATGGATGTATCTTAAATGTTGGAAGTTCATTTGTGAAACTTTGACAGTGAATGCCTAAAATAAATTATAAAATTAAATAATCTCACCCTAAATGGAAATCTGCACCCCCAATTTACAAATGAAGAAAATGTCACACTGGAAGCGTATTGACCTATGGGTTCATGTCATCAGAGTATAAAGGTAACATAATGCTACCCTTATATACATTTCCAAATTTTCAATGCCCAGCATCCACTGAGGAATATGGAAGTTAGCAGTGTATAAAGAAAAATATACTTAAAATAAATTTCTTACTGAACGCACACAGACACACACACACACACACACACACATACCACACACACAAACACATATATATGTGCTACTGGGAGTAAAATATTTCTATAAGTAGAAATTAAAATTGAAAGCTAAACTATATAATATCAGGTGCATATAGATATTGCATGATAATGATCCAAAATACTGTCAGAAATTTTCTTTACTACTGTTCTTGAGTTGTCCAAAACTTTAATGCGCTTTAGTCATATTTCTACTCACTACAAGAGGAACAGATATTGATTGGCCCATTATGAGAACAAGTCTTGGCGTGTTACCAAGAAAGGGAGGAAAAGAAAGGCATAAGCTGGTAACTGTCAACAGTACATGAGGAAGCAGGTCGGAGAAAGGTCCCATGTCATCCAGCATCCTACTTGCTATCTTGTGCAATTATTTCATGATTCTGTAAGCATTGATCACATTCTCAAAATAACTCAATCTTATCACTATAATAATGCTAAATAATCCTCTTAATTTTGGTACAAATTACTCATTTATATGCACATCGATTCTCTATATCATAATATATATTCAATTAAGAGAAATACTTTTTATAATCTGTAAAGATTTAATTATTTAATCCAATATATTTATATCTATTGCAATTGTTCTTTATTTTTATGGGTAATATAATTAAATTTTACAAAGGAAATCAACTCTGTAAATGACAATAATGTAAACTTTTGAAGGTATTTATTGACACAGGAATATAAGGACTATGAAAACAAAGACAAATATTATGAATTTTCTAAAGAAAATAAAAAGAACTTAAAGACTGTATCAGATAAGTTCTTCTGTAGGAGAATTTGTATCTTCCTTTGTAGGCTATGCTAACTCTTAAAAACTAAAATACAAATTAAAACCCTTATAAACTTTATTAAAAAGATATCCTGTATGCTTATCATGTTCTGCCTGTGGTTAATTTTCATTTCCTCTAATTACTTTGAACCTACAAACAATGGAAATTAATGGAGAGATTTAACAGAGGGAATTCGGGATTTAGAAATAGCTAGACCATATTTAATGCACATATATTCTTTCAGGAGCGGTTCTAGAGGTGCACAAGTCACTTCACTCTTTCATTATCAAGACAATGGGCATACACCATACTGTAATAATTTATTTAATCTACAACTGGTGTGCAGTAACGGATTCCATGTTCTTTGCAATCCTTATTCTCCAATATAAATAGATAAAGCATGTTCGTTGTCAATATGTTTACTTATCTATAATGAGAATGTATTTTCCTTTGGAAAAATAGTCCTCATCTTTGTCTACATTAATTGTGTAGGGTGAGTGTTGACTATTCACACCACCTCAACAGGAGGTGTGAGTGGTGAGTGGTAAGAACTGCTTTCCCTACCTCAGATACTCCTTTTGTAAGCCCCGCCTGTAGAGACCTCAGTCCCCAAGCTCTACCCTTAGACTATTCTGTCTTCTGGCTCTGACCTGCCAAGGCCCAAGAATGGCATGGCCAGTGCGGCAGATCGTTTTTTTGTTTGTTTGTTTGTTTGTTTTTAAATTCACTTTACATTCTGATAATAAACCTCTCACGCTTTCTTCCTCAACAGAGTTCCTGTTGGAACCAGACCTTGCTTCCTTTACTCAGTTACATCTGAGCTGTGTCCCTATGTCCTCTTCCTGTCTGGTCCTTGGTTGTTGCATCAGTATGCAAAGGGCCCCCTGAAGCCAGATTTGTAGGCTTTGTTGGGTTTTTGTAGGGCTTCTGCCCCTCTGGGTCCTTCTATTCACACTCCCCCTGTCACCAGTGCCCGAGCTGCCAAAAGACTTCCTGTGCTCTGCCCAAAGATTGGCTGTGAGACTCTTCCGTTTCCTTCTGGGTGGAGTTTTCAGAGAGCATCTATGGACGGCTCCTATCCTATGCCCTCTCTTCAATGACTTTCTGTGTCGATTCTATCTGCTCCTCTGAATGAGAATTAATCATCCTCCCTAGGGTCTTCCTTGTCACTTAACTTCTTGAGGTCTGTGGATTGTAATATGGTTATCTTGCCTTGGTATGGATAATATCTGTTTATAAATGTGTGTCTTTCTGTGTCTGGGTTACCTCACTCAGGATATTCTTTTCTACCTCCACCCATTTGCCTGCAAATTTCATGATGTCTTTGTTTTAATAGCTAAATAGTATTCTATTATGTAGATTAACCATAGTTTCTTTATCCATTCTTCTGTTGAGAGACATCTGTGTTGTTTCCAGTTTTTGGATATTATGAATGAAGCAGTTATGAACACAGTTGAGCAAATGTTTTTGTTTACCAATCCTATGTCTGACAGAGAGCTAATATCCAGATTATATAAAGAACCTAAGAAATTAAATGCCACCAAACCAAATAATCCAATAAAAAAATTGAGTACAACAGGGAATTCTCAACTATCAAATGGTTGTCAAGCACTTAAAGAAATGCACAATATCTTTAGTCATCAGGGAAGTGCAAATCAAAATGAATCTGAGATTCCATCTTAACACTTATCAGAATGGCTAATATAAAAAGCTCAAGTGACAGCACATGCTGATGAGCATGTGCAGAAAGGGGAACACTCCTCCGTTGCTGGTGGGAGTGCAAACTTATACAACCATATTGAAAATCAATCTGGAGCTGTTACAGATAATTGAGAACAGCTCTACCTCAAGACCCAGCTATATCTTTCCTGACAGGTACCCAAAAGATGTTCTGCCAGGGAATATTTAGTAGGCAGGCGCCCCTAAGGATCTCATTTGCAAGGTCTTACCCCTCAGGAGTTCTATTGGCAAAGCTCCCCTATGCCCCTGAACCCAAGACTTCCCTGAAGGTGGCCATGCCCTGCCCTTCAGGAAAAACAAATCCTACTAATCCTTGAGCTTGCCCCAAGATCAGGCCACAAAATTCCTCCTGGAAAGCCTTGCCACACCCCAGGAAACCCTATTTAAATCTTTTGTTTTTCTCATCTGTATATGAATCTCAGTTTAACAGAGATAGCCACTTTCCTGGTTTTTTTTTTTTTTTCCTCCCAATACATCTCTTGTATGAGTTTTTTTGTTTGTTTGTTTTTTTGTTTTTTTGTGAGGTATGACTTAGTGGCATTCCTTGCTTCCTAACTGACTGCCAGGGTACCTTTTCTTCCAAGCTGTAGCACTTACAATGAGTGTCAAATGCATTCATCATGGAAATATTGAAGTGCTCAGAAATGTCTACTAATAGGAAACAAAATGATGATGAGCAAAATATTTGTCTAGCAATAAGTGGAGGACTTTCAAATTAGTGATCCAATAATACTCCGAAACATTCTCAGTGATAAAAAATAACTTTAAGATGTTTTAATAGGAATAAAGCAGAAGCTTTGATGTTAAATTTGAATCCAAAAATAACATTGTCAAGATGCCATCTAAAGAACATTACGTTCTAGTTTTGTCCACAGACCACAGTGGATATTTTCAGATAGAGGGAATATTTTAGGTTCTGTAGAACTAGGAAGAGCCAAGGTGCCAACTGAAGAGTTCAGAAGCCAACACTCTTATCTTTATTACAATTTTTTGTTTGACACTTCAGAAAACTGAGAAGAACTACACAGGGTCAGTTCTTTGGTATAAAACACCTTCAGGTACAACTCTCTTGTTTCACAAACATTTTAAAGTTTTTTTTCAAGCAAATACTTAGGCAAGAAATCTCACAATGTTAAGAAAATAATCTACACAAAAATTTTAAAATGATAATTAATGTAATCATGAATAAAATAAAAGATGTGAGGAAGATGAATGATTTTTGTTGGCAGGGAGGATTATATATTGGTTAACTGACTGAGTTTCCAGGCTAGTCTCAAGATGTACTATAGCTCTCCACACTTACACTCATTCTCTAAATTCTTAAGGATGTTTTGTAACATTTGTTACCTGTAATTCTTCTCTTCCTCCATGACTACCAAGAGCAGTAAGCCATTAGCCAATAAACTTAAATATATAAGTATATAATAGGAGTCACTTTAACCACCTGAAATGCTATTTTTGTCATTGTTGAATTTCCTGTCCAAAAGAAAACCCACAAAACAAAACAAAAACAAACGGAATCCTATATATTATATATCCTTTATAGTGCCTTGATGCATATACTTGGAATCAATTGTTCTAATAGTCATAACACTCTTAAGTCCAACTTCAAGTTTTAATTAGACAAGTTCCAGAAAAGTCATGTTCCATTTTTCATTGTTCCTTCTTATTCTACTTCAAAGAAAATATCATTTTGTGATATATTACAATTACAAAATTAATTATCCTGCCTTCATCAAAAACAGTTATACTTGCCATATTTTAGATAATTAAATATGTAAAGTGAAAAGGATATGCTATTGTTTGTGGCAGTTTTTATTATACAAAAAATAACATTATATCTCTTTAATAAAATGTATAAAAATCTTCATCACCAGTAAAAACAACTAAAAATGGACTTTTTCTTGCATTTAAATTTTATAAAGTTTTCTGATAAACCTATAACCGGGAACTTGAGGAACTTGTAGAAAGGAAGACATTAAAAATAATTGTGTTGCTAGGTTCCTAGTGTAGAAATGTTTCTGACATGGCAGAATTTGGCATGGCTCCCCACAGAAATGGTGACTAAAGGATTTAATACAAGGAAAAGGTTTTATTTAAAATTTCTGTTGAAAGTGAAGACTCAAGTGAAATGAGTGTCAGAAGTAGGAAATCAATAATAAGTATAATGAAACTTTGGATATTAAGCTTGATTAACTTCACTTACAAGGAAGTTCAACTTATAATATATTCAGAATAACATGGGATTTTTGAGTTGTAGCCATTGAGTTAAATAATATGCATATATATATAGACACTATGACACCTGTTAAGTAAATATAATTATTATTCTGAAGAAATTGAGTTTCAGTGACTCAAAATAGAGTCAAGATTCAAATACCCCTAAATCAAGAGCCAAGGCTACTTGTTTGTCTATCTGTAGTTCCTGCATAAGTAATATTACATGGATTTGGCTTTCTGATGAGTTGAAAAGGATAACTGTAAAATCAAATAAAAAACACCTAACTTTAATTCTTGCTAACATACACACACATGTATGTGACATAATATGTATGACATATATGAATATAATACTGACTGGATTAACACTTTGCAACCTCTTTATGCTACTCAGACAAGAATCCACACTTGAATCCTTCCTCCTACCCCAACAAAACTTATGCTTCTACTCAAACCAGACTTTAGATCAATTAATTCAGCATGGGGATTCAAGAGTCTGTTTTATAACTAGAAGTTCCACAAATGCTTTGAAATAGAATATCATTCTAAAAATCACCGTGGTTCACTTCTAAAGAATGCGATTTTAGTCTTGATCAAGCAATTACACCTGAAAGGAAATTAACTCACAAAATTAGTAGGAGTTTCAGCTCACATTCTTTTCCTTTAAATACAATACATGTGACAATAAATAAACTAAATTACATTTTTAAATTCATTATCGAGGTTGACCAGGTAGTGTGCAATTTCATGATCACTTGTCATTAGACACTGCTGAATGGACAATATAATCTCACAAATTTGCACTCTTCATGTCACTTGAAGGAATATGTGAAGGGGGCAAAGATTTGGAGGTGTTAGGCCGCACATTTGAAGAATATTCTCAATGGTAATTGGTAGAGTTTAAATGTATTAGGTATATATTTGCTTCACTTTATTTCTCAAGTATTTACTCATCTTAATTAAAGAAAAACAAAATTCTACATGACATGATTTGAATTTTTATGGACCTCTCTGCTACTTTGGATTGTATTTTAGCTTTTAAATCAAAGTTCCTGGAGAAAAATCTGCTGTAATGTAACTTCACCCCGTGATTGACAATTGGACAAAAAAAAAAAATTGTGAAAATTTGAGGATACTGTCACAGAGTCTATCTTTGAAACTAGACAAACAATAGTGATATTATAAAGAAGGTCACTTGGTGTGATTTTTGGAATTAAAACTTATCCCAGAGTATACACTTCTACCATGTATAGTGAAAGCAATTTATTGCTACTTTTCAGTATTGGAAAAGAAAAAGTTCATGCTGTCATTGATTGACCTTTACAAAGAAAAATGCAGACTTATGAGTAATAGGAAAACAATACTTTTGTTACCTTTATAAGTAGAATCTTCTCTTATGCCTACTGCACAGTTTTTACAATACTTTTAGTATAATCTTAATATTTAAACAAAGGGCTTCCATGTTATGTTATCATATTTTTATAGGAAATGGTTTTGATCCAGTAACTTATGAATTTAAAATATTATAGAAAGTAGATTTTTAATTAAGTCATGTTATTTCCTCATTTTACAAATATAATAGAATATAAAATTATTTTTCTTCCTTTTTTTGTAAAACATAACTCCTCACTTGATACTTTGTAGCTAACTCTTGCAATGCAATATGCATCTTAAAAATAGTGACTGATAGAAGTTTACATGATAAAGAATTTCATTAACAGCCATGTTAATTTATATGCATGAATGTATGACTTTTTTTTCTATTTAAAGTTCCCTTTGTATTTCTTCCTTCTCTTATATTCATGTATAAAAGAATTTTATGTATTTTGGTACATTATATATTTAAAAAGTGCTAGTCTTGTAATATCCAACAGTATTTTCTGACATTCAATTTAGCTATATATTTATATAATCACTCAAAAAACCCAATTATTGTATATTATTCATTCCATATTATATCTTTTTAGAAATAGAAAGTTAAATGTTAAATTAATTTCTTGGCTACTACCTACACTTATAAAAGAACATTCTAGCTCTGGCCTCTTTGTTTCAACATTGCAATCTATATTTAAGATGCATGGCTTCCCTGTGGCTTTATCTTAAACAAAGATGACATTTAAAAAGTATAAACCTAGACATTTATATGTCTATGCAGGATAATCCTAGGTAAATATTTTAAGTTTTAAAGTCATTGCACTAAATTTCATTTTCAGTTTTAGGTATTGCTATCCAGATTGAATTCATATTGGTCCTCATACAATCTAGTTTAATTCCATTTCTCATGAAGTCTTCTGGTTTTGAGGTCAAGTAAACCTATAAATGAAGTTAGTTTGAAATAATTCTCTTCTTATGTTATTTATTTTAAATTGAAATATAAAGAGTTTTTGAAGTCCATATGAATGAATGTCTCATTTAAGACATGATGTGATTTATAGTTTGATGTTTCTCCTATAATTTACTCTTAAATTTCTAACTATGAATAAAAATTTAACTATAGTCAGCATGATTTTACTAGTCATTGCTGTTCATTCATATACCTTTATAGAAGCTGTGGTCTGATTGGAGAAGTCATATTAACCAGAAAAAATTTTAAAACCTTCTTAATATATTATCTTTTGACAGCTATTATACATAAAATGTTTAACTTGCAAACATGCTTTTCTACATACCTGCTTTGTAACTCTCTATATAATTAAGTAAGAGATTATAAAGAGCTATTAGAAGCGTACAAGTATTTTCTTTCCTAAAATCTAACTTGATAATATTTCCACAGTTTGTCTATGGGAGAGATATTAATAACCTTAATATCTGTGTCAAATAACATTTTATTTGAGGAGGAAATAAAGAAACAATATATACATTCTGTGTGTGTGTATGTATATCAGAGGATGCCACACACTAATATTTGCAATGACAACAAAATTCTGCTATATCT
This sequence comes from Acomys percivali, assembly GCA_907169655.1. NCBI lineage: Eukaryota > Metazoa > Chordata > Mammalia > Rodentia > Muridae > Acomys > Acomys percivali. The sequence continues at coordinate 13,264,542 of OU015747.1, read as the reverse complement.
GTGCCTTACCACTATAAAAATGTTTTGTCATTGAATAGAGAGTTGGTTATAACTAGAGTGTGGGTATCAAGGATGTTAAGTCTCTGCTGTGTAAGGGACAGGCTTTGTCCATATTTATCCACTTTTATAAATTTATTCAGTTAATGCTAGCATAATAAGCAAGTTAAGACAATGATAAGAATATTTTATAATACCACCTCAGAATTATATAAGCTTATGATCATTGGTTATATTTAAAATGATAAAGATGTGATACAGTGCTACACTGCCTAGTTCAACCACATAGACAATTACAGTTAGTGGACACATATTACAAGTTTTGTTAGTTACTGCTTCAATTTGAATATGTTCTTCACATTTCTTTTTTTAACATTTTTAATTTTTATATATATACATTTATATTATTACACACATATAAAATATACTACATATAGCAAGAAGACCACAAAACAAATAGGAATTATATTAATGTTACATTCATAATGTTCTGGCTTTTTGTATTTGGCAGCCTTGAAAAGAACATTTCCTATCTTGATGTGTCTAAAATTCTGCATGTAAATCAGTATCTATCATATCCTGTCTCTATCAACTTAAAACATCTATCTAGACCTAAAAACATCTTAACTCTTAAACAACTAAGCTTCATTGTAAAACTAAGATATCTGGTCTTCAGCCTCATCAAAGACTTGAGAAGGAATAAAATTAATTACCTGATAAACAAGAGGTGCAGGTTAGCAGCTTTCATATGAAAAAAAATGACAAAGACAGTTTACTGCCTGAACAGTCATCCACAACTCTATAATGTTGGAGCATCATCTTCAGCCTTCTGGCACAGTTTGACATTTAACTACCAATGTGGCCGTATTTAAATTTTCTGTATGTTTTATTTGGTTTAATTTTATTTTGTCTCAATATTGAACCTAAAGTCTTGTGTATGTTTTAGTTTGCTGGCTAAGTGCTATATTACTTAATTACATTCACAGACATTTATAAAATTGTAAACTTTTAAGCCCTCGTTATTATAAATATATTAGTGATAATTAGGAAAGGATTCAAGCCTAAAAGTTTGATCTCTTACTTGCCTCACCATCTACCATAGGGGAACCTCACTTTTCAAGAATCATGAGGTAATACATCTATTACTTCAGATATTTCTCAGACATTTTTACAAAGGCCAAAAGTGCAATAAAAAATCAGTTTTCCATTTGAAATTTAACATACATATTTATATATTTATGATTATCTTTTCTCTGTGACACTACTCACTTTTAATTATGTCTTTAGTTTTGTAATGAATTCATGTATTTATCCACTTTACATCTTTTCCTCCCTCTTCTTCCACCCCGCCACTCCTATTCCTCAGAAGAGGTGAATATCCCCTAGCCACTCACCCTCGTTCATCAAGTTGCATCAACCTGAACCCATTCTCTTCCCCTGTGGCCTGATGAGACAGCCCTGCCAAGGGCGGTGATCAAGAAACAAGCAAACAAGTCTGTATTAGAGATAGGCCCTTCCCCCTTACTAGGGGACCAATGTGGCACTTGAGCTGCCCATCTTCAAAATCTGTGTAGGAGGCCTAGGCCCAGCCTATGCATAGTCCTTGGTTGGTGCTTCAGTCTCCGCAAGCTCTTCTGGGCCCTGGTAGTTGCCTCTGTGGTCTTCTTGTAGAGCTCCTGTGACCTTTTCTTCCTTCTAGTCAGCCCCTAACTTTACCACACGACTCCCTAAGCTTCACCCAATGTTTGGCTGTGAGTCTCAACATCTGTTAGCATCTACTACTGTGTGTAACCTCTCAGAGGACAGCTGTGCTAGGCTCCTGTCTGTGAGCATACCAGAGTGTCAGGGGTTGGCTTTGATCAGGTGGGCCTCAGGATGGGCCAGGCCCTGGTTGGACATTCTTTGTCATTGTATACAAGATGCCTACTGGTTTTTTAAAATTAATCTTGTGCCCAGCCACTTTGCTAAAGGTATTTACCAGTCATAAGAGTTCTCTGGTGATAATTTGGGGGTCACTTATGTATATTATCATACCATCTGTGATTAGTGATGCTTTGACTTTTTCCTTGCCAATTTGTATCCCTTTGATGTCCTTTCGTTCTCTTGCTGCTCTGGCTAAGACTTCAAGCACTGTATTGAAGAGATATGGAGAGGAGGGGCAGCAGGTTTCCTTTACATTTCCCTCCATTCAAATTTTTTCACTTATAGGCTTGTTGTATATTGCCTTTATTGTGTTTAGGTATGTGCCTTCTATCTATGATCTTTCCAAGACTTTTAACATGAAGGGGTATTGGTTTTTGTCAAATGCTTCTTCCTCATATAATGAGATTATCATGTGTGTGATTTTCAGTTCCTTTACATAGTGGATAAAATACACATTTATATATTTATGTTTATCTTTTCTATGTGACACTACTCCATTTTAACTAGGTCTTTCTGACCTACTTTCTAAAGAAAATTTCTTTCATGTTTCAACTAAGTCATCATTCTAATTTAGAAATTGTGAATGAGAATCTTATATATAACTCAAAATTCATGTCTTTCAATTAAAAACTCTTCAGAGCATTTTGAAGTTTTCTACCCTACCACTTTTATCCCTTTCAAATGAATTATATATGAAAGCCAAAAATCGAATGGGCCTCTAATTCCAATCAAACTAAAAGAAGCCAGTATTTTTGGTGTAATTAATCAATTTATTCAATGATTTTGAAAGTCTTCTTAGGTAATCATGTAGCAAAACCATCTGTACATTTTGTTCTATACTGACTTCAGTAAATGCTCATCTTAGCAAAACCTCAGGCACAATTATTCAGTTTTGTGATCAATTTACATCCCTTACCAATATAAATATCTGAGTTAAATAAGACTATTTAATCACCAAGCAATCAACCACAAAAGACAATTATCTATACACTGCTCAAAATGCAGAGAACAAACAATCATGGGTGCCAGGACACAACTGATACACATACATGTAACACCTGTGCTTATGGCAACAGATGATGTGGAAAACAGAGCTGAACAAGTGCAAGAGCCAGAGGACCAGGACGTCTACTTGGAGACTGGGCCCCCAGAAATGAGAGTTTCCCAGGGAAGCTAGTGCCACAATGCTTCAAGAGTATGGCTGCCTATTGTGGACCAGAACAAATGGCAACATAGATACATATGTTAATGTGGAAGCTGGGAATGTAATAGGGCCCACCCATAAAAATGCAACTACCTGAAACTAAGACTTCTAAGAGAAGAAGTAGTTGACTCCAGAGATAAGCCTACAATTCACCTACTAGTGTTAATTACTGAAGCCATATACGTATAATCAACACTAAATGTATATGGCTGGTAGTATGTATATATTTCTGTATTTGTGCCATATGTAACACTAATAATAAAAAAGACCATGAGTTTGAGAAGAAACCTAGGAGCATGTACAAACATGGAAGGAGTCAAGGTGGAGGAGAAGGGGAAATAATATAACATTATATTAATTTTAAAAATAGGTCTTTAATGCAGGCTCTTACATCTTATAATGAATATTCTGTTTGAGTAGATAACTTCCATACAGAAAAGCTATCTAACTTTTTAACACAATTCTGATTATAATTTAGTAGGGAGATATGCTCTGTAATGTCTATATCAAACAATTTAAAGTCACAGTGTGGTGTGAAGTTAGTCAGTATTTACTAGCTGAAATGAGAGTACCTGATATTTGGGTATATAAAACCTTGGTTAAACACTCAACTGTATCAGATAATGATTTTTATAATAGTAAAAATGATTAGGCTCTATACACATATGTAAAAGGACAAGTTCGGTAATACTTATTCTGCGCAAAGCATAATGTCAAAAGAAGTTACAAACAGTGATGCTAGTAGGTTGAGGAGATGGTTCTGCAGTTAAGATTACTTTCTGTTATTTCAGAGGACTTGAGTTTGGTTCTATTAACCAAGGTAGGTAGCCCCCAATCCCCTGTAACCCTACTCCACAGAATCAGTACTCTTCCTTGGCCTGCATCAATACCTTTACATATTTGATAAGCACATACATACGTACATAAAAATGAAACTGATTTTTTTTCCCTTGGATGGCGTTTGGACACAAGAGATGTCTGCCAGATAAATGTGGCTACTGGTAGTTGCCATCATTAACAAAGACTCTCTGTATAGAAAAAGAAGGATGTTACAGAAAACCAAAACTGGACATGGTACAGTGATGAGGAGAATGTGGAAAGAGGATGCAGTGTGTCCATCTTTATTACCGTTCCTGCATCTATCACTCAAGGGACATTGCAGACAAGATGGTAGAAAGGTCATCAGAGCCAGAGTGACAGGGACCTGAAGGGGAAAAGTTTCTACTAGACACGGGACAGACACAGTGGAAATATTAGTGAACTTACTAACTTAGAAGAGGGAAAATTTCATGGGTTACACGCCAAAACATAGACATATTTTTCTGCAGGCTGGCAGTAGAATAAGTTGCTCTTTGACATGAGGCCCCTATAGGTTGTCCAATGCAGAGTAACCAGCTCTAAAATCATTGAAATAATGTACACAGAAACAAACAAACAAAAAAGAGAGACAGTAAGTTGTTTTCAGATATTTGTATATTTGTGTACATATAATAGTGAAAGAATAAAGCCAATGAGATAGTATCCTTCCAGAGGTTATAGACCAATGATTCTACCTTTCCTTTCATGTATTCTCTTGATATACCTCTTAGCTTTTCACAGGTTTCAGCAAATAAATGGACAGATCTACATTGAAACTGGAATGAGATTTCCCATATCTTTTGTTTTGTCTCATTCATTCAAGTATGGTCATGTTTCTAATAAACTGCAACTTTGAAATTATTGATCTCAGGCTCTGCTTTTGTTTATCCAATATAAAACAGAGTTGTTCATATGGCCAGGAATATCAGCCATACAATAAAATATTACAAGCTCATTAATATAATTTAAAGAACACTTTATAGTACTTATGCTACTTTTGTTTTTTAACTGGATATTGTTTGTTTTCTCAAAATTCCATAGTTGTTGCACAATTGTAATCTCTATTAGGATCATTTGCTTCTTTATCAAATACAATTTTCAAACTTATTTAAAGTTACTCTGTACTATTGGTCATAAAAATCCCATTCAAATCTGCCTATTGTTTTCAGAAAGGAAGTAGTAACAAACACATGTATCATCAATATGAGCAAATGAGCAAAATCATAAAGGCTTTTCTGAAACTGAGCATGCATGAAAACTCAAAATATCATATCCAACCACTATTTGTATTTTATTTAATATCCTCTCTGTGAGTTGGAATCCATACCTGATATTGCTTATGTGACAAAGCACCCGAGACTAGGTAAACACAGAGACATGGGTGAAAACCAAGTACTACTGGCTTCTTATACTGTATCTATATATTGACTCTTAATGATACTATTCATTGAATAGTGTGCTATCCTGTCATCATCAGAGAATATTCCTCCTGCGCAGATAGAAACAGATGCAAATATCCACAGCCAGATGTTACACACAGAGAGTCCTTGAAACACACACAGATCTTAAAAGGATGTCTCCATCAAAGCCCTATCCTCTTTTTCCTTATTCTCTTCCATTGGGGTTCTCTGACTTCATACATAAGCAAATATTTCCATATCTTCTGACATGCTTGAAATTTAGATTATTTAAAACTCAGTGCAAAATATCAAAAAGAAAGTAGATGTTTGTTCTATTATAAATATTGTATTTCAATATGTATCCTTTCTGTTTGTAGCACTGAATGTTTTCTTTAAGCTCATAAAATATGTTTTATGAAACTTAAATTAATTAATTAATTAATTGTTTCAAAGATGCCACCTCATTTTCCCCTATTAACATCAACATATTTGGTTGTTTGTTTCTAAGGTGTTGTAATTTATATACATAGGACAAAATAAGTCAGAATTAACCTTGAGTTTTGCTTAAACTCACATATTTGTATCTTCATTAATAATTGCTCTCAAATCGTGACTGAAATGGACAATAAATTAGTTATACATTATCTAATTTTGACATTGTGTTTAATCCATAGATCTTTTCATTTGACAAATCTGAGTTTTTAACACTTGTTAACAGAAGAGTACCACACAATTTTACTTTGGCGTTAATGATCACTAAAGCCTATACAGGGGGAGGTAATCCCTCTGAGGAACAGTCATAGGGGAGGGGAATAAGGGGAAAATGGGAGGGAGGGGAGAATGGGAGGATACAAGGGATGGGATAACCATAGAGATGTAACAAGAATAAATTAATAAAAAAATAAATAAATTAAACATCAGAGAGAAAAAAATGAAAATTACCTTTAAAATAAAAAAATATATATAAACACTTAATTATTAGTATGTATTGGTCTATAATATGTAAAGACATTATTACTCAAGGTATACACAAAGGCATCTTAATATGTAACAGAAATCAAATCACCCTTCACAGCCCCCCAAAGATTCATGTCATGTTTTAGAAATAAATAATTTTAAGGGATTGTCAACTACATAGGATGGTTTCATCTAGTGGTTTTAAAAGTTTATAATACTATTTGAAATAGTAAGGAAACTAAGTACTTCCTGAAGCAGGCTGTACTATCCTTCATGTGCCTGGACCATTTTAAAGAAATGCTGTCAGGAGTATGGCAATTGTAGGTGCTGCCTCCCACTCAACAGTTCTGATAAACCCAAGGTAAAGCAAAAATATAGTGAGTCAGATATTGACTCTTATCAAACCACATATATATATATATATATATATATATATATAAACCTTGTGGTCTTGTGGCTTTTTAGGAGGTAAAATTTGTTCTGCTCTCCCTTACCCTGTGAGATTAACTTAACTGCATTTAGTTAGTCTAGGTCATTCTCACAATTCAAAATGCTAAGTATTAGGTCCAAGACATTGAGATTCCTTATGAAATACCTCAATGCAACAATAAATTTGTCTGCTACACTATGTCTTTGTCCATGTGTAATTTCACACTATACTTCAATATTATGTTGTAGTCCCACAATGACAAATTACTATAATTCTTAGTTTTTTCATATTAGAGGAATATACACTGCTTGCATGGATGAATAAAAACAAACACACACACACACACACACACACACACACATACACACACACACACACACACACACACACACACACACCACACCATCACTGACATTTCTTTCTGCCTTCTCAAATTTTCTGCAGGGGAAGTGTAAATACTAATGTCTTTACAATGAATAAAATTAGAATAGAGACACCCAAAGGCCTGGAGGTGGGTGAATGAACAGCTAATGGGACTCGTGTCACTTCTCCATCTCCAAACAGACGCTTCTCCTGTGTAGAACCAAGTAATTATGAACAAGCTTTGTACTGAGAAGTCTGTAAGAATAACAGCTAAGGCTTAAGTGTTTTTATCTCCATTATCTGGTACAATACAAGTTATATAGTGAATGCTTAGTATACATAGGTGAAACAATTAAAAGTCAGACACACAACATTCAAATGACATAGATAATGAAAATTCCAAACTGTCTATTGTACACATCAAAGACATTCAAATCGTAATAGGATATTTATAACATAACATACTATCTAAAAAGGTCTTCTCACATCAGAGTTTAGTATTTATTTAATCAATTGAAAACAAATGCAGCAAGTTGTTCTTACTCTGTGTCCATGTATCTTTGTTGTTCTTGACCCTCCTTTTGCTTTCAAAGGAGATTTACTCAATAGGAACAAAGACAGAAAGGAAAGGTTCATAAAAGTAGTATCTAATATTTTCTAATAATTAACTCAATATGCAAAGGGGGAAAAGAACAAAGTATAGAAATCTGTCATACTGATGTCTACCTTTTTAATATATTAATCAGTATTTCTTCCACAAAATATTTACCTTCCTTTATTTCAATTAGATGTTAAAGGAAGATAAACTAACAGGTTATTAAAGAATCACTAATTCTATATCCAATGGTATGATTTCTTAGTTAGATATAATCAATTTAAGGATTTCAAAAAGTATTATAGTAACTTAATTTTGTTATTCTTTATTTTTAAGTGGTTTCTTTTATTTCTCTGATTCACAACCATTTAACATATATGTTATAACATTAAATAATAGTATGGCTGTTTAAAGTTGTGTAGTGGAGCTGAGAATTGTGACACATGCCTGTGATCCCACCACTAAGAGACGCAGAGGCAGAGGTATCTCTGTGACTTCAAGGCCATCCTGGTCTACAAAGCAAGTTCAGGATGGCCAAGACTACACAGAGAAACCCTGACTCAAAAATCCATAAAAAACCACTAAACAAAACAAAAAAGAAAGAAAAAGCTGAGTAGTGGACTCTGATATATGACAGACAGCTTCATATGATATGTAAGAGTTTAATACTGTAAACATAAATGCATCTTGAATTTTTGTAATATATATCTATTTCTGTCTATCTGCCTATCTATGAATCATTTTATTATTAAATTTTTCTGTAATGCATTTTTAGTGATCAAGCACACAGAATTCACCTTTTCTGGAAAGTTATATAAGAAATTATATATACCACCACACTTGTACATTGTATTTACTAACACTATGTCTTTTTTTTTTAATTTCTACTTTGGTTGTAATATTTTTTATTACATTTTTATTAATTTATTCATATTACATCTCAATTGTTAGCCCTTCCCCTGTTTCCTCCTATTCTTCCCTCCCTCCCACTACCCCCCTTCTCCCCTCCCCTATGTCTGTGATTGAGGGAGACCTCCTCCCCCTATATATGCTCTTAGAATATCGAGTCTCTTCTATGACAGGCAGATCTGGGTCCTGGCATCCTCCTCAAACTAAGGTACCAGCCAAGGAGAATATAGGCAGTAAACTTCGAACCCCTACCAAGACCTAGCCGATGGACATGATATTCTCCACCGTTGAGTGGAGAGTGAGATCTGACTCTCACATGAACTCTGGTGCCCCTTTTCTGACCACGTCCCCTGGATGGGGAGGCCTGGCAGCACTCAGAGGAAGGATAGCAAGTTACCAAGAAGAGACTCGATATTCTAAGAGCACTATATCTTTTTTATCTAACATTTAACAAAGGATGGAACAAAGGAAATGCTTTCTATTCTGTTCAAGAAAAAATTATATTAAAAGATAATGATAACATGTAATTTGTCTAATATTTCTCCTGCTCTATCCAGGCACCATTCATCTAAAATTTTATGAATAAGTAGAAAAAACAGCATATTTACTGAAATGATTAATTTTGGACATTATTAAAACATTCTATACATTCAAATTGAGTCATCTCTGATTTTTTTATGTTCCAGAAGGTAAATGGCCTCCAATTATTGTTTATTATATCAAATGCTTTTGTGCAGACAAAATATACTCTCATAACTTTGAGAGTTGCCCATTCCTTGATACTATCCAATGAGATACCATAAGATAAGATGTTTTAATTGATTCAGACAACTTAATAGATACAAATGTGGCTTCAATTCCAGATATTTATTTCTAAAATGTAATCAATTCATCTTATTTTTGTCCTTTGTAGATATTCCATAGTTCTCCTATCAGGGTGAGATGCAGATAATAAAATGAATGCATGAACAATAAAGCTCATTGATGCAGTGAGTTTTTTTTTACTCAGTATCTCTCGTTTAAATTGTTGGTTTCCAATAGTTTCAAGAATTAAATTCCTAGGTCTATCATAATTTTGCCTCTGGCATCAAAACCCCAGTTTAATTTTCACTTAGCATAAGTCTAGAAGATGAGGTTTTACTTTTGTTCAAATAATTATCTTGCCGCTATTGTGACAAACTGCTCAATGTCGCCCTAGATGAACCCCATAGCAACTAGTACTGGGCATAAGATCATACAGCAACTTCTGACATTTTCCTTCAACTATCCTCTAATTCGTCATTTCTTTCCTCTACTGTAAATGATTCCTCATGCATTTCTACAGTAATCAACCACTAGTGGGTTTGGCATTCAATTTCAAAATGGTAAGATATGTTAATATGTATAAACACTTGCTAGGCAGCCTCATACTAACGTTGCAGGGAGTATTTCTGGGTAGACACCTAAACATGACTCTAGGTGTCCAACAGAACAATGAATGAAAATCTCAGCACAATTCCCATTAATTATCCAATTCAGGCATGTTATAGTGGTACATTAAAATTTTTTCTGACTTATAAATATAGTGTTCACATTATTTATATAGGAAGTACTATGATCTTTGACAAATTACTTTGTTCAAATAAATATATTTTCATATATATATATATAATTGTTAACACTAAGACGATAGCTGAAAGATAAAGACTAATTATTTTTTTGAACAAATTCTTTTTTGTTATTTGTGCTTGTATATTTTGGTTATATGTGCAAATGTTTCTGTGACTGTGTGTGTATGTATGTGTGTGTGTGTGTGTGTGTGTGTGTGTGTGTGCATGCGCACATGCCTGAAAGCAAGAGAACAATGTGAGCTGTCATTCTTTATTGCTGTACTGTACTTTATGAGACTCACTGACCTTGGAGTTCATTGTGTCAGGCTGCTCAACAAACACTAGTGATCTGCCCATTTTCCCAGCCCTTAATGCTGAAACTGCAGTCATTCCACAGGACCTAACTTTTATAAATATGATAGAGTTTTAAACTTTGATCCTTATGGATGCCTATACAGTAAAAAGTAAATTCATAACAATGAAACTTTGACTTGGAAACAATCCAGCAATACTTATTATAATAGAATTAATCTACTTTCCCAAAGAGGAAATTTTTTCTCTAGAAACATAACTCTTGTGTGAAGGTATGAACTCAATTAGTGTCATCAAAAATCTCTTTTAATTGGCTTCACTGCCTACTCATCTTATGTCAATAAAACTTGTTTAAATTTAATCCACAATCTATATCTAAATTCATTAAACTTCCTCTGTGTACATTTCTTCTGTAATGAGCCAAATTCTAATAACATACACAGAGTTTGTCTATGGATTAATAAGTTCTACTTTTTAAGGACTTGTTTTTGAATACATTAATAACAAGCATATCCACTTGTGTTGCTAAAACTAATGGATTGATTTGAAATAAACAAAATATTAGTACAGACTTTGGCAATTTTTTCTGTGAAGAAAACTATATTTATTTACATTACCTGCACATCATTTTGGGGAGATTAAAACTACTGTCTCTCATGACCAATGCATGGAAAGGAATGAGATCATTTTTAGTAGCAAAAAGGACAAATCTATTAAAATGTAAATGTAAAAGTATTGATTATTATTGTTAAATTGGCTGTTTATATTCAGGTCTATTTAAGTAATATGGTATATGATCGTGCTAAACAATTTTGAGAAAAAGGACTTCAAGTTCCTTATGCCTTTCTTCTTCTCTATTTCTGTGCATTATGAGTGTCTTGGCCAGAGAGCAACTTAGGGTAGCTGTCATTCCGCATTGTTATGTTTTTGGCGTTGTTTGTGTTTGAGGCAAGATCTCCCATCAAACTGAAACTCAATAAACAAACAAGGCTAGCTGGACCATGAGTTCCACGGATTCACCCACCTCTGGCGCCCTTTGCTGGAACTACAAGTATGTGTCCCTACATCCATCATTTTCTCATAGGTTCACAACGTCAAGTTCAAGTCTTTGAGTGTTCAAGACATGCATTTTGCCAGCTTGGCCATTTCTCCAATATCTGATTTTCCCATCTTCCTTAAGAGAGCAAATGAAATTATTTTCAAATATGTTTATTAAAAATTCATATCTTGAAAAGCTTTGTGCACCACACCAAGTAAAGGTGCGTATTTACTGGCCTTTTGATGGCTAAAGGGATCAAAATTTATGACTGAAATGACTGACTAGCATGTGATTTAGTTCACGATTCTCACTAAGGTTAGAGCTTTTTTTATAGGTAAACTATTTGGAAGGTAATTGCAAGTATAATTGGGAAAGGCATTGAATGGCTATAAGAAATTGTTACTAAAAGATTAGACATTTAATGCTGTAATATTGTCCACCAGATTCCATGCAGTTTCTGATACTGACAACTATGTCACAGACAATTGAAAGACAGTACTTCCAGTATTTTTACCTTGAGTGGCACTGTAAAAGATCTCAAATCACCCAAGGGGAATTGACATATGACAAATCAAGTGGCTGCTCATAGCTTGATGATCTGAATTTTAGGTACTATTGGTCTAATGTCAAAGATGGTCCAAATATTTGTGGCACAAGTATCAAATCACATGTATCATATCTTCCATACGTCTAGGTATTTTATATGCGGAAGGGGTTATGGATGCATAAGTGAACAACAGAGATTACTGACCTTTGAGGAGCTTCTGTTTTTGATAACATTGGTGGATGAAGATGTACTTAAATTTTTCTTTCATCATTTGTTTGTGCTTTTAAAAGTTGTAAAATTGTAACATTTTACAATCAGCCTTATCCTAAAAAGCATCTGCACCTGTTATGCCAGTCATTTTCTTACTTGGAAACATAGGAAACAACATTGATATTAAGAAATATGACACAGCACAGTGCCATGATATTGCTGGTTGTTATTATAAAAATAATATCTTCATAATAAGACCATAGAGTATGCATACAGGAAATAATAGTTCTATAGACTAGTTACAGTTTTTCATATAGAACATTTATATTTTCCTTAAAACAAAAATGACTAAAACAAAATTTATATTAGTTGCCAAACAGACATCTTTCGTGTTTATTGTTGTCTCATAGGGTATTTTAATATTGTTAGCATAAATAAAAGTATACTACATATACTATTTTAATTTGTTGAGATTTCTCATGGATCTTAAATTACAAAAAGAAGTTATTATAGTAATTATATTTCATTTTGGGAGGAAAATCATAATTTTGATATCTAGGGCAATTATAAGATCCACCACTGAAGAAGAAAGTAAATATTCATAAACCATTAAAATAAGGGAACATTTAAAATACTCATTTTCTCAATAAACCATCTACTATATACCTTATGTCTTGTGAATTTTGTTCCAAAATTCTTATAAATGTCTGTGTCAAACTTGCTCATTTGCTAGTGTCAGTGCCTAGAAAGCTTGATAACGCTGAAATAAGATCCTGACTAGCTACCTCTCACTTGGAGTCTGAGGAACCTACTGTAAAATTACAATTAGAAAGTAGTATTTAGTTGAAAAGATGTTTTGGGATAGTAAACATGGATATTATCCAAAGCACCCTTTGGAGAAAGCTAATTCCTACCTGAGCTGTGCAGTCAAAGGCCACGTATTAACAGGATCCAGATTAACAGCCCAGTGTTTTGGAGAGAAGACTGCAGTATGACTTCCATGCCGTTTCATTTCTCCTAACATTGCAGCTTTGCCATATCAGTACTCTCTGCAGAGCAGTAGTTCTGCTGTGGGCCACAGGTGAAGTTATCTTGTCTCTGACCAACAGGGTGAACAAGAAGTCCCCTGAGTGACTTCTAACACCAGGTCAAGGGAGATTCTTGCTCATTTGTTCAGACATAGGTCTTGGAACACTATGGTAACTATGCTATTATGTTAAAAAAATAGTAGTCTGGAGATTCCTTACTCTGAGAAATGAAGGAATCTGCTCTTGAGTAAGATTTTTCATGTAAGGATATGGACTGCATTATGAACTTGTGGAGAGAGACAGACAGAGAGAAAGACAGTGAGAGCAACCATTTGTGGTTTTGTGATGTTAAAGCAACCATTTATTGTGCATAGTGATTTTAAAGATGATTATTCATCCTACTGTCCTAAGCTCACATATCAAAATAAATATAAGCTATTTTGATCCAGATAACATACTTAAATCTATCAGGAATTATCAAGCCACAGAAATTTGAGACAATACTGATAGTAGTATTAGGTTTTCCTGGATATACCGAAGAACTTCTTGAACAGTTTTTAGTCTTTTCTTTTTTTAGGGGGTCTGCTGTGATCCTTCTATAAATTTTTAATGTATATTTTATTTATTATAATGTATTCATTATACCCTCCCTCTTATCTTTCCAATCCCACTCTCCCTCCCATTTCTGTCTATTCCTATCCCATAGACCTCTGTTGAGCAGAACCTCTCCCCCCAACTGTCTGGAGACAGATTATTAGGACTCATCATGATAACTTGGATCCTCTTACTCTGTGTGCCCACTTAGGAGTCTTGCCAAAGGGCAGTGACCTAATCTTGGGCATCAGAGTGCATGTCAGAAGCTCAGCAGCAGTTTTCCCCCCACCCTACATGAAGAATCCATAGTCCATTGGTTACATCTGAACAGGAGATTTTGGTTGTCTATATGCATTGTCCTTGGGTGGTGGATCAACTTGTGCAGGTGCCTCTGTATCCAAATCTGCAGGCCTTGATGGATTTTCTATATAGCTCCTGCTCTCTTCCTGGACCTTCCATCCTCCCACTCTTCCCTACAACTCTCAGAGTTACTCCCAGAGTCCAGTTTCAAGTCCCAGTATCTGTCCAGATGTTGCTATGTGTGGAGTCTCTCAGAAGACATCTATGTTGGACTAATATCCATTTATAAGTGAGTATATACCATGTGTGTCTTTCTGGGTTTGGGTTACCTAACTTTGGATGATCATTTTTTGTTCCATCCATTTGCCTGAAAAATTTTAAATTTTCTTGATTTTTTTATAGCTGAATAGCATTCCATTGTTTAAATTTACCACAATTTCTTTATCCATTCTTCGGTTGAGGGATATCTAGGTTGTTTCCACATTCTAGGTCTTTCAAATAGAGCTGCTATGAACATAGTAGAGCAAATGTCCTTTTTGTATGGTGGAATGGCTTTCGTGTCTATGTCCAAGAGTGGTATAGCTGGGTCATGCACTATCACTATTCCCCAATTTTCAGAGAAAGTGCGAAATTGGTTTCCAAAGTTGTACAAGCTGGCACTCCCCCCCAGAAATAGAGAAGTGTTCCCTTCTCTCCACATCCTAGCAGTTCTGGTAGATGTAAGATGGAATCTCAGAGTCATTTTGATTTGTATTTCCTTGATATCCAACCCCACTGAGCATTTGAAGCTGGAGTAGCCGTTCCAATATCTAATAAAATAGACTTTCAACCAAAATTGCCTTAATTTCTTGTCTTGGCTTCTCTTGATGATGGACTGTAATAGGTAAACAAAAGAGACTTTTGTCAAAAGATTGCTTTTAGTCATCATGTTACATGGGTGATGCAGAAGAATCATGGAGCGGGATGTGGGAGCAGGAGGGAAGGTGGGACTTGGAGGTATGTGGGAAGCCATGTTAAATTCTGCCAACTCAGAAATCCTGTGCTTAGACTGCACACTGGACTTTCTGGTTGCTGAGCTTCTCCAGAGGAGGTCTTTGTGTTCCAGGCTCTCCTTGGACTATTTACCTTTGAAAGAAGCAGGGAAATCCCTACTGAGAGACACCTGGAGGATTAAGGAAGTTCCTACAGAGAGCTACAGAGAGGCTATTGTGGTCTTCTTGCCTGGGACCTAGGGAGAGGGATCAGAATAGATCCTATTGACCTTGCTATAAAAAGTCTTACTCATTGGCATTAAAGAGAGTCTTGAGCAGAAATTTTGATACTTGACTTGTTATTTCTCTGTACCCCACTTTCAATCCCCACTCCCTCTTTCAGGTGAACCCTGGTTCGATTCATCCCATGGGTCGGGACACGTCAGAAGTAAAGAGGGATGAAGCTACTATCAGGTTGTAAACTAAGTAAATAAATTAATTTTAAAAAGAGAAAATTCCCTATCATATAGCTTTGGAAGCCTAGCCTGACTTAGGTCCAGCTTGTCACAGATTTGCCCCCACCCACAGTTTCTCTATTCTCTACACGTCTTTTGTCCTCTGCTCCAGCTCTCCCTAGGTCTGACCTCCTCTCCTCATCTCTCTGTGTCTCTCACCCTACTTGGTTCCTTCTCTTCAACCAGTACATCCGTTTATTCTATTTCTTCTTGAGAATGAGGTTTAATCATTCTGCCTTAGATCCTCCTTGTTACTTAACTTTTTTTGGGTCTGTGCACTGTGTATTTTTATCCTGTACTATATGGCCAAAGTACACATATAACTGAGTACATGCCATGTGTGTCTTTCTGAGTCTGGGTTACCACATTCAGGATGATCATTTCTAGTTCTCTCCATTTGCCTGAAATTTTCATGATTTCTTTGTTTTTAGTAGCGGAGTCATATTCCATTGTGTAAATGTACCACAGTTTCTTTATCTACTCTTTAGTTGAGGGACATTTAGGTTGTTTCCAGCTTAAATCTACTACATATAAGGCTTCTTTGAAGGTAGGTGAGCAAGTGTCCCTGATATTAAAGGGACTGTAACAGAGACTCCTAGTTGCAGGAGTCATAAATACTGAAGAGGACACCCTCTAACTAACAAGTCTCTTAGTAGAGGGAGGGGAACACAAACCAACCCATTTGGAAAATTGTGGCAGGGGGTAAGAATAGGACCAGGAGGAGATAGAAGTGTCACAGGAAGACCAGCATTACCAACTAACCAAGGCCCAAGGCTGAGAATGAAGCACTAACCAAGGACCCAAAGATGTGTCTGATAGGTACCTCAGGGTTCATGTGGGTCCCCTAGTAAGGAGACTGGGGCTCTGTCAGATATGGGCTCTCTTGCCAGCTTTTCGATTACTTCCCCATAACAGCACTGATTTGCCAGGCCACAGGAGAAGAAGATACACTCAGTCCTGATAAAAATTGATGAACTGGGGTGTATGGGACGTGGTTATCCCCTCATCTGAGGAATTGGGGAGTGGGACTGGGAAGTGAGGAGAGATGGGGCTACAACAAAGTGAATAAATAAAATATATAAAATAAAGACAAATAACTTCAGAAATTAAAAACAAGAAAAAAGAGAGAAAGAAAGAAAGAAAAGAAAAGAAACAAACTAAGATAGAGAACACTTGCAGATTTTTGTTAGAATTATAAATTACCATAGGATAGATATATTCTTTATACAGGTATATATTAATATATAAAATAGTTCAAAATGAACTGTTTAGCTTGTCCTTGCCATTCACTTATGTAGCAAATACTATTATAAACATGTTAGACAAAAATTAACTGCATGGTAAAAAAACCAATGAGTTTGCTCTTTGACATAGCTTGCCATTGTTTTAAATTATAGCGCCTATTTATTTATTTATTTTTTATTTTTTGAGACAGGATTTCTCTCTGTAGCCTTGGCTGTCCTGGACTTACTTAGTAGACCAGATTGGCCTTGAACTCACAGAGATCTGCCTGCTTCTGCCTCCCAAGTGTTGGGATTAAATGTGTGCACCAACATGTCCAGCTTAGTATATATCTTTTAAATAAAAAATATTATTTTTTCATTCATTTGCTCTAGATATGCTATGTTTGACTTCTTTCCAACTTATAGAAGTGCTGTGTATTAATGTCAGAATAAATGCACATGTCTTTTAAAGATACCTACACAACTTAAAATGTATAATTTACTAATTCAATAATTAGCAGACATATGTAGTCATGGAATTTGGATTGTCCACAATGGATAACATACAAATACCAAATTACCTTTATAAGACAATGTTCTTGAATGCCAGGGTATTTTTTCACACAATGCAAAATGATTAACAATGATTCTTAGTAGTTATTTACCAATTATCAATTTTATTCTGTTGTGCAGTTATGTTAAAAATTATTGAATTTTATCAATACTTTACCAAGTGTACTCAAATGATTTTGTTCAAAACTCATTAGAAATTTTCCAAAAGGTAACTTCTCAAACTTTCATACTGCTCTCTCTTTATCCAAGGTGTAAATGTCAAAGTAGTGCCTTTTTCAGTCTTCTTTACTTCAGTGAGTATTAGAAACTATTGACTTGAGAAAAGCAGATACTAGTTTTCATTTGAAAACCATCCAACCTGACACAAGAGATATCAATACAAACAACTAGAGGAATGAATTAAGAAAGACCTTTGAAGTTTAGGTTTTCTAAACTTCTTATAAGATATCATAGTCATTAATTTATATCTTTGATTAAAAGGATGTTAAACACAAATTTGTTCATATTTTTGCATATCTTCTGATAAATGGTTCCAATATTTGATCTTCATTTAAAGGAACTGAAAGATTTGAGATTGTGAACAGACAGGGAGAACAGCATCGTTGAAATTATTCTGTGTTTATCTTTGGAAAATATTTTGCAGTGTCTCCACAGATTTGTTCAGTCTTCACATGCAAACATTTAAAATTTAGCATATTTAATGAATTGACTTATACATATATGAGGAATAATTGAATATGTTTCGTAAGTTCCCAGTGGTGTCCTTAGTCCCTCAAATATTCTTAAAGACAATTTCTAACTCTTTAAGTAAAATTTTTATTGCTTTTTCAGAGGCAGGGTGTCACAGCATAGGCCCGAATGGCTAGGAATTGATAGATACCAGTCTTTCTCTGGCTCCGTTGGCCTAGGATTAAAGGCATATGCCACCACTGATGGGCAGAATCCTTTTTTTTTTAAATTGTGTTGATGACATAAGATCTTTCAATAAGTTGCCCATCAGGCTGGCCTCAACTCATGTTCTTTTTGCCTCAGGCCCTGAGTGCTGGTTTTATAAGCTAAATCTTCATTTTTGAGTAAAAAATTCCAAGTTGATATTCTTTTTTTCCCCTAATATGTTAAAGGTAGCACTAAATTATTCTCCCAGTGGAGTAAGTTTAGATAGAAGTCTGCTCCAGTTGTTGTACTCTGTATGATAACTTGTTATTTTCTGTCTTTTGTGCTGTGTTATTGTGCACCTGTATGCATCTTCAGCATGAGTGTAAGCCTGGAAGGTACGAAGATTTATAATTTCCATTTCGTTAGAAATACCTTTTAGGTGTTAATGTAAATTTTTCTGCTTCCAAAATGTCTTCTTCTTGGACTCTAATTACGTGGTTATTTATCTACTTTATATTACTCTAAAATGCCACAAGTGCTCTGCTCATATATTCATAATGTTTTCATACTATTTCATTTTCAGTAATTTTTACATCTATGTTTAAGTTCACTGATCTTCCATGAACAATACTCAACTCACCCAGTACATTTTTTATAACAACATATGTATCCATATCTAGATACATCATAGAAGTACTTTAAAAATATTGCATTTATCTTTTCAGCACAAAAGCAAAATTATATTTCTTATGTTTTATTATTTTATTTATTTAATTTTACATATACATTTATATTATTACACATGTATACAATAATCTACCTACAGCAAGAAGAACTATGACACAATCAAGAATTATATAAATGCTGCTTTGTTAGTATTTTGGCTATTTATATTTGGCAGCCTTGAAGAAAACATCTTTCCTATTTTGGTGCATCTGAAATTCTGAATGTAAATCAATATCTATCATATCTCATTTTTATCAAGTTAAAACATCTATCTAGACTTTACAACATCTTAACCCCTAAACAACTAAGCTTAATTGTAAAACCAGACTATCTGGTATTTAACTCCATCAGAGATTGAGAAGAAATAAAATTGATTATTTGCATATAATAGGAGTGCTGATGACTAGCTTTCCAAATGAGAAGATCACAGAGACAGTTTGTTCCTAACAATCACCCAAAACTGTCTTTAGCATTGGAGCATCATCTTCAGCCTTCTGGGCCAATATATATTATGGACCTATTTGTGAGGTAGGAACTATTCAGAACTTGCTTACCCTGTCTTGGCAGAGTTTAGCTGCTGACTCTGCTTGCATCCAAGCTTGCCCTTTTTTAGTCAGAATTCTGTCTGTGGTAGAAATGAGGACATTTTGTCCAGTAGCTTGTTTTCCACATTTGAAGTATTCTCTGTGAGGAAGTTCTTTGATGCTCATCATCCTCTTTGAGGTAGGCTGGGTGTTGGCAAGAATTAACCTGTCTCATTTTAGTGAATCTTTAAAATAATAAAAACATTTTTAATTCTGTATCTGTAGGTCTCTGAGATTTTTGCAAACCTTATCTAACTATTTTACCTTAACTTTCTATAGAATTATATCTATTCATTGAACCTAAGATGTATATTTTTTGTAAATAAAGTAGACTAGTAATTGATATGAAAACGATTTGATCAATTAACAATTAACTTGTATAACTTAATTATCCTAAACTACCTGCAATAGCACTTTCAAAGTATTTGAAGTAAACCTTATATTATAGTTGAGTTATATGGCTACAATCCTGGGTATTAGATTAGAAATACATATAATGTGTGTAAAGAATCATCTTACATTGGAATTCTATGCCACTGTATATAATTAAACTTATTTTGCATCTATATACAAAGATCTATACTAGTGAATTAAAAATAACGTTTTGAGTGACAAATGAGGCATTAAGTTGAGGAGTAGATTCACTAATCTACTTTTTGTTCTATCTTCCCTGTCTATTTCTATATACCCCTTGTTTCTTTTCAAGACCTATCTCCAAACCTAAGCATGAAAGATAAGGGAAAACAGAGTCATCCCTGCATCCAACCTTGCTTTCTCTCTAAATAAGACCAATAATAACTTATAACCAATTCCTATTGAAAACAAGCCTCTATAGCCCAAGAAAGCAACCAAAAACCTACAGAACCCCTCTTAAAGGAAATGGGTCATCTTTCTCTTAAGGGTTCTTCTGACTGATTTGGGACAAATAATACCTTTGTTGGGGGCACAAATGAAATAGGAGAAATGGTTAAACAATCTAGGAACAGCATTTGTGGCCCAGTTTCTAAATGTTGAGAAATTCCAGGCTAGGTTAGAGTCCTGTGTGGGACAGTCTGAAATGCTGGAACAATTGGGATTGGAAGCTTTTTTCAAAGGTGTCCTGGGAACTATATTGTTCTGATGAGGAGCAGCAGCTGAAAAACCTGGTGTATTTGAACATCTGATCATCAGAAAATCTTAGTAGTTGGGAAAAACACCACTTGTTTTCTCTGGTTCCTGTAACTCTCTGGTTCGTCAGAACACTGAAGTTTTTGGTGATATATGATAGGTAAGCTCTTTCAAGGTTGTACTTGCACCCAAACTCCTTACATAAAATCCTATCCTATCTAAAATATTCTCAGTTAATTCAGTTTGAAAGAATAAACCTTGACTATAATGGTAATGTGTTACACCTTAGTAAGACCAGAGATACAGACTCTTATATGGAAGAGTCAAAGGAAAACTTACATCTGAAGCATTGTAACCAAAAGGGCAAAAAACACTATAGTCTTCAAATCCAAGTTCTTGCTATGCATTATTTCTTATTCCCTTGAAGACCCTTGTTCACAAGTTAAATCTATGTCCTTTAGTTTAGTTGGTGAAACGTTTCCTACATTATTATTTTTGTTATCGCTTACATAATCAAGTATCAAATACTGAGCACCTCAAACAACAGAAACTAATTTCTCACAGTTTTGGCACATAAATACAAAATTAAACTATCAGGAAGGTTCATTCCTAATTAGGGTGAGTGGGAGTGAGTTCTGGTTCAGGCTTGTCCCTTGGCTTAAAAATTGTTTACTTTTCCCCAATGTTATTACATCATCTTTTTCTGTTACCCTCTGTGCAAATGTTGATTTTTATCTGATCAGGAATGTTTGGATCAGTGCCCACTGTTATGATCTTACTATAATTTAATTGCTTTTTGTAAATGTCCTACCTCCAAATAAAGCTTCCTTTTGTGTAGAAGAAAAAGCATTAACTACTAGGAACAAGAAAGAAGATGCAAGAAAGGCATAAAATTTAAATACTAATTAAAACAATTTTACTAAGATCTAAATTTTTATTGAGGTTTACCTTGGAGTCCAAAATTAGTTTAGTTTAGTAACTGAAATGATAATTATACTTTTCTGTGGTTTTGGGTCATATTGATTATGTATCCAATAACAACACTTCAGAATTTCCAAGAACAACTGCTTTCACTTGATCTGTTAACATTATCAGTTAAGGAAATATGAATCACACCCTTGGATGATGAAATGTCAATTGGTATAAAACTCAGTTTTACTGCCTTCATATCAAAATGCTATTGTTTTAGTTACATTTCTATTGTATAATAAAGCACCCTCAAAAAAACCACTTAAGGAATAAAGAATCTAATTTGGCTTCCATTTCTGTGATGTCGTCCATATGGTAGAGAAGTTAGAGAAAGAGTAGGTCAAAGCCACAGGCCACACTGAACCCACAATATGGAAAGAAAGAATAATAAATGCATGTTACTGTTAAGCTCACCTTTTCCATATTATACACCCTATTTACACACAGTCCCCAGATTAGTGACATAAAATCAACTATTAATTATATTATTTCATTAATATAGTCACACAATTTTCCGAGGAATACCAAGATACCAGTCTCCAAAGTTCTGTTATGTTGACATTAATCCTAATCATCAGCACTTTAATACAGGAAATGTGTTGTTTTGAGAGCAATGAAATTTTAAATAATAGGGAAGGGAAGATTTGACTCTGAAGATCTTGATAAGATGTAAAAAAAAATAGCTAAAAGTGTCAGTAAGTTGTACAAAGAGAGCACAGGAAGAGTGAGAACTTGTAAGCTTAATGTTTCAATAAATGGCATACATATTATACTCATAATGGTCTATTTTACATTGTAATAAATGACAGTAGTAAAAGCCAAAGTCATTGGGTAGGAAAACGAAAAGAAACATGAAATCATCTAATGGGTATCTTGACTCAAAAAAATCAGATACACAATAAGGCCAATCATCTTTCCAAAATTTACGTTACTGATAACTCTGTGATGCTTAGTTTTCTCACACTATGTATTGAGTCAACGTAAAAGACATTATAGTTTATGTTTTAGTTGAAGATGTCAGTAGTAAATTTGCCATAAGCATGTTGATTTATTTGACATCTCAGATTTGAGTTCTGCAGTAATAGGTAACATATGAAAAACAAAACGTCATTATTCCCTGTATCTGGTTTACTGTCTTCTGACAGTTAGTCTTACAGAAATAAATGAAATGGGTCATGTGTGATCTGAATGAGATGCTTAAGAGTACACTCAGGTTAATGTGGGCTCAGGGTTCTAGGAGCTTACCTGCAAGGCAGGAGTATGAACTCTTAAGTTTTATTATGAAAATTTAGGGTAAGGATAAAGCATTATGTCGGGTGTGAGTTCAGGAAAAAGTGTGCATGTCTCTAAGCAGAAAACATATGACAAAATCTCTGCTGCAGAGATTTTTACATCTTTAACATACAAGATTCTGTAATTACTTTCATATTCACATCAACGCAGATGAGTCTAATATAATGCATGTTCCCAATCTGGGCGATACTGAGCATCACAATACAAATTACCGATTAAAAGACTCTTTCTGCAACTTTGAAAAAGTGATTCCTGACTATATTTTAAAAGTAATTTACATTTTTGTAATGCTTTACATGATCTAAAGTATGACTTCACTAACAACTAAAATAAGCAACATAAAGACTTGAGATAGCACACAGATCTTCAAGTCTTATTTTAAATACTTACATATTTTAGTGATTTTCCATATCAGCTTGTTTTATGACAAGTAAAATATTATACACACACACACACACACACACACACACACACACAATGAAAATGAGTACAGGCGATATGGATGCCCTCTGTAGGAGAAGTAGTTGTTCACTTTCAGGAATCACCGTGGTTATGGAATTATCTCAAATGTATTCTTATATTATTCTAACACAAAAGTCCCCATAATTCCTTCTGTGTCTGAAGGAACTACTCTAATTCTGGCTAGGCACTAAGGAAATATTTTTACGTTTGATACTTTATTTCTGTGTTACCAATTACTTTGCCAGTTTAAAGAGTTAATGCCAGCTTCATTTTCTGTCTGCTATACAAAGGGCCAAACTGGTGAAATAGAAAAGAAATAAAAATCTCATTGCAAGATAATTATGGAATCATGTACAAACCTTTAAAGGTTAATGAGCTCTCTAGAGAAGATGAATGACAGGTCTTGAAACTGTTGTCTGCCTGTAATCCATTTTCAACATAATCCTACTTGTGAAGAGTTGACATATTATAGGTAATTTGGGGTGAATGTTAGCAGTGAAAATGGTAATTTAAGTAATGTAAGCATCACTGATATTAAAAGAAACAGCATCTGGTCAAGAGATGAAAGAAACGAACATAAAATTAAGTGGCTACAGAAACCAAAGCACCCCTCAATGATCAAAACGTAAGGTGAATAACCAAAAAGTGATATGAGATTCTTTTAAGTAACATTAGGCAACAGGAGGCTAATTTCTCATTCTTCTTTCATGTTTCTAAATTATAATTAAGCAGAATTATTCCTTTATAGTTAGGTAGTGTAATGACAGCAAAGATTTCAAATGTTTAGCAAAGTGAATCTGAAATACTTAGATGGCTTCAGAGAAAGTATAGGAAAACAAAAGGAAGAGTTCTTAAGGTATATAAATATGTCATATATATCCTACATCAAGAAGTGCAAGGTCATGCTCTCTACAAAAATACAAAGAATATTAGCATAGATTGTTGATATGTACAACTCATTTACTTATTGGGCAAGATGTTAAAGTAAAAATTTGCAATAAAAATTTATGGATTTAGTTTAATTAACCTTTGGTATAGAACAGTGATCCAAAAATTAGTTGTATTTTATTTGTTCATTTGTTCTTTTATTTGTTTATTTGTTCATAGAAAATTGAATTTCATTATTTTTGTGTTGTTTGTATTTTTGTGTTTATATTGGCTATTTAGTCCAGAAAAGAATAAAATTTCATTTTGACTATCAGATATATTTGTCTCAAAAACACTCTACCACCTTTTTAAGAATGCTCACGTGACATTTTTTCAAAAATGATATTATAGCAGTATTATAGCTACCCAGAAACAACTTAAAATTCACTGTCCATGTTTATGAAGAACAATTTAATTCATTCTTGTTCAAATAAACTTTACATTTGACTATGTGCTTCCTCTTCACACTTCTTTCCCTTGCTTTTAATATTTTTTCTTTTACTTTTTTCCCTAATTTTTAATATTTTCTTTTTTAAACATCACAGCACTGGTCAACCAATGACAAAATTTCCTTTTTCAGGAATACCACACATGTGAAATTCAATTGCAATTTTTAATATCATTTGTGATGAACAATTATCATATCACATCTATTCTATACCATATATTATAGGTGTATCATTAATGAGTTTTGTCATATGGCTCTACCTGTAAAACAACCCTCACAATTACAAAAGTAACAAAGGCATTTTTTGTTTAAGTTTGCCACTTGCCCTTTTCAGTCTCTACCTAGCACCACCTCTCACCATTGTTAGTCATTGATAAATATTAGTCATAATAGATTGATTTATGTTACTAGGACACATAAATAAGTAGAACCATATTATATATTTTCCCTTTACATATTTTTTATTTTTATTTCTCTTACTTGAAAATAATTATTTGAGTTTTATCTTCTTTGTTACACTCATCCCTATTTGATTCTTTATGATTAGTAGATAAGAGTGATATTCCTTTTTATACCCATACTTTACACTGTTTACATGTGTGTTTATGGGTTTGAACATATATTTATCAGAAATATTTTCATACAAACCCTTGAGATTTAATCTCTACTTCAAACACAAGACAAGCACTTTAACATTGAACTATACCCTCAGACCTCTTTTACATTTTTTTCTTTAGCAAAGTCTCTTAGCCTTATTTACATATGCAATGGAACCTTTGCATGCTTTGGCTAATAATTCTTCATCTGTCCCTATTCCAAATGTTTTCAAGCACCACATATGATTTGTTTGAGTGTCAGTTTGCCACAAATTAGAGTAGAGATGCACTCTTTAAGTATTGTGGAGATTGATAGTAGTCAGTCCACCTCCATTGTGGACAGCACCTTAGCATAAACTCCAGATTTTAAAAGGATAATTCAAAAGGCTTCATCTGTCTCTTTTCCACATGTTGCTTTTCCAAGTGCTACCAAGTTTATTTGTCCCCTTGTTACCACTCTGGTAGATACCCTTGCTGACAAAAGAACCAGTGCTTTCAAGCTATCATTTTGGAATATAGTACAACAACTTTCCAAAAACTTCTGAGTCTCCAGAGCAAGTTGAGACTACTGAGAAACCCTACCTGGTGAAGCAAGATTGTACTTGTTATCACTCTCAGTGAAAAATATCTAATCTTAGAACTACTCTTTCTAGTGAGGCACCTAGCCTCAAGGACCACAGACCACACTTTCAGCACTTCTGATGATATTTGACATCATTAATATTTTATATCTGAATAAAGTCTGGTATACATAGATAGATAAGAGAGAGAGGAGAGCGGAAGAGGGAGGGAGGGAGGGAGGAAGGGAGGGAGGGAGGGAGGGAGGGAGGGAGGAAGGGAGGGAGAAAGGGAGGGAGGGAGGGAGGGAGGGAGGGAGGGAGGGGGAGAGAGAGAGAGAGAGAGAGAGAGCTGTCTGACTGTCTAGATTGCATTATACAGTTTTTGGGTTTACATGAGTACACTACACTATGCCACTTTCATAAGGTTCTCTGATTTTGCTCCCTCATATTTTCTCATTGTAAGTTTCATATTTTTAAAAAGGCTAAATACACCCATGTTTTTATGAGAATATGGTTGTGTGTGTATCTTCATTCATGTGAAGTTAGAGACAACAAAATTATGGAAAATACTCTCATTCGCTGGTTGTTTTCATCTCAATGTTTAATATCTTTGCAGTCTTTATCATACTAGTAGTTAGCCAAATAGCTGGCCTAGATTGACACACATAATTAACCATCGTAGATGTTTACTTTTTAAGTGTTGCTTTATTAGCTTGAGGATTTTCAAGTATGTGGACCAACAGTGCTTCAGATGGCATCCTCTGATGGGTATTAGAATACATAGCTGAGAAGAGTAGGTTACAGGGAAGAGAAAGTTCCCCTTCTATGAGTCTTATTCATTAGTCATAAACTTTGCTGACAAATCTCAGAAAGGATATTTTTTTAGAAACAAAACTATATTTTCTAGAGTAACTCAATTAAAATATCAATTAAGACAGTTTTCATAGGATTGCTCAAAAGCTCACTGCTAGAATTATTATGCTCACTGGAATTCTTATGAGGTATATACATAAAAAAACAATGTATCTATTGACAATATGCCAAAGATGATAAAATTCTAATATTTTTAATACTATAAAGCTTTATGAATTAATATCGGGTTCATTCTTTCATTGAAAGTATTAAAGATCTTTATGCTTAACTTGTTAATGATTGCAGTATGCAAAAATCTGTCTTTAACTAGGAGCTGTAACTAATTTTTTTTATATTGCTGTTGTACAAAGACAATGGTCATTAATTGTTTTTGTTCATCACATTGATGCATGTTTTAAACATTTTCTTTGAGGTACTCTATAGTCTTTGGAAAAGGTTACCATAATAAAAATGAGATTTTTTTCTTTTTTATTAAATATCTCTACATATACATTTATATTATTACACATATATACAAAAAGCTACCTACAGCAAGAAAAACCATGACAAAATCAGAATTTTATATAGATGTTACATTCTTAGTGTTTTGGCTATTTGTATTTGAAAGAGTTGAAGAAAACATCTTTTTCTATATTGGCACGTTCAAAACTCTGAATGTAAATCAGTCTCTTTCACATCTTGTTATTATCAACTTAAATCATCTATCTATACCTAAAAACATCTTAACCACTAAACAATTAAGCTTAATTGTAAAACTAAACTATCTCGTCTTCAACTTCATCAGAGACTTAGAAAGAAGAAAATTGATTCCCTGAGTATATGGGGAGTGCAGATTAGTAGCTTTCCAAATGGATGACACAGACAGTTTGCTACCTTAGCAGTCACCCAAAACTCTCTATAACATTGGAATATCATCTTCAACCTTCTGGCCTGATATATCTTACAGATACTTTTGTGAGGCAGGAACTATTGAGGACTTGCTTACACTTTCTTGGCAGAGTTTGGCCGGCGACTCTGCTTGCTTCCAAGCTTGCCCCTTTTTTAGGCAGAATTCTGTCTGTGGTAGAAATGAGGACATTTTCCCCGGTGGCTTCTCTGCTATATTTGAATTTATCTTCATAAGGAGGTTCTTTGATGTTCACCATCCTCTGTGAAGTAGGCTGGGTGTTGCAGGAGTTAACTTGTCTCCTGCACAGTGAATCTTTAATATAATAAAATCATTTTTAAATGCCATATTCTGTATGTCTCTGAGGTTTTTGAAGACCTTATCTAACTGATTTACCACACATTTCTTTAGAATCATATCTATCTGCTACACCTAAGAAGTATATTTTTGTGATAAAAATAGACTAGTAATTGACATGACCATGATTTGATCAACCAACAATTAACTTGTATAACTTATTTATCCTAATCAGCCTGCAATAGCATTTTCAAAGTATTGGAAGTAAACCTTATATTATAATTGAATTATACGGGTATAATTCCGCTTATTAGAATAGCAATATATGTCATGTATGTGATGAGTAATCTCACATTTGAATTCTATACCACTGTATCTAAAAATTAAACTTCTTTTGCATCTATATACAAATGTATATGCCAGTGAGTTAAAAATAACCTTGTGAGTGACAATTAAGGCATTAAGTTGAGGAGTAGATTCACTAATCTGCTTTTTGTTCTATCTTCCCTTTTTATTTCTGTATTCTCCTTCTTTCTTTTCAACCCCTATCTCGACACTAAGAATGGAAGATAAAGGAAAAGAAAGACATCCCTGAATCCAACCTTGTTTTCTCTCTAAATAAGGTCTTATTACTAACTTATAAGCAATTCCCCATTGATAATAAGCCTCAAGAGCCCAAGAAAGCAACCAATACCCAACCCAAACACTCTTTAAAAAAGCAGGGCGTTGTTCTCTTAGGCTTTCTTCTGGCAGATTTGGGATGAATAACTCCTTTGTAGGGGCTCAAATAAAATTGAAGAAATGTTTAAACAAGCTAAGAATAGCATTTGTGGTCCAGTTTTTAAATCTTGAGAAACTCCAGGTTTAATTAGAGACCTGTGTGGAGCGGTCTGAAGTGCTGGACCAATTGGGATTAGAAGCTTTCTTTGACGGTGTCCTGGGATCTGTCTTGTTCTGATGAGGAACAGCAATGGAAGCACTTGGTGCAGGAACATGAGAGATACAGGATGTCAGTGTCCAGCATTCTGAGAGTAATGAATCCTGTCAGGTCTGATCCAACGTCAGCGTCCAGTTCTTTTGTTCTGAAACATATAATTCCTGTGGTACAATTACACAATGAAATACTATTTAGCTATTGAAACAAAGGAAATCTTGAATTTTGAAGGCAAATGTATGGAACCAGAAAAGATCATCCTAAGTGAGATAACCCAGACCCAGAAAGACATATATTGTATATACTCACTCATAAGCATGTATTGACCACATAATACAGGATAATGACACTACATTACGGAGACTGAAACATCAACCAAGGACCATGTTTGCTGTTGATTTAGACCCTATGCTTAGATGTAGTAGCACAGTTGCCTTGTGAGTCCCACACGTGGAGAGTAGTTACTACTTTGGACATGCACTCTGGCCACCAAACTTTGATCACTTCTCCGTGGCAGGGCAGCCTTGACAGGCTACAGAGGAAGAGGTTACATGTAGTACAGATGAGACTTGATAGACTGAGGTCAGATGTTAGGGGAGGAGGGCTCCCTTTTCTGAGGACTAGGGGAGGGAAGGAGAGGGGATGAGAGAGAGAGAGGATAAGGAGGGGTTAAGGAAAGGTAGATATAATTGGCATGTGTAGAATTTAAACTATGTAACAAGCAGATAACATATATTGCTAATCCCACTATATGGTAATAGCTCTGAAAGTGACTGAGACATGAATGTCTAGGCATAGACAATGCTTCTTGTTGGCTACAGAACCCCTATGAATTATTATTAGATGCCATTCTTCATATGGCATGAATGAAGATCTACAGATGTCATTTTTTCCAGCTCATACAAAAGAGCAGAAATCCAGCCTTAATTGTTTTGTACATCTCACACACCTTACACATTTGTAATTTGAGGACTGTATAATGCTTGTGAAAAATAAGAGATTTTATCTGTTAACAGACTAAGGAAAAGATGTTTACATAAATGTGTACTATAGAGGGCTAATTCAACTATAGTGACTGATTTTGATAATAGGAAGAAAAGTAATGCTTTTTATGGTGGATTATTTTTCTCCTATATTTAAACTTCATTAACTTTCCTATCATATAACATATTACTAACACATGTATAAACATGTCCAAGTGACACTACAAGTTCAAAGATTACATATTTTGCCTTATAAATGAAAAGAGATAAAATAATCTTTACTGTGTCTCTTCATAATTTAGTGATTAATAGAACACTTTATTTAGTATGTACTCATGTAACTTAGAAGAAAATTTGCGATTAAGTAGTGAACTACTTTCCTCCTGATATGTATTGCTATCTGTAATCCTTAATAGAAAATGAATATATTGTACAGTGCACTGAGTTTGCAAATGTACAACTAAGGAATGGGAGAAAAGTTCTGAGCAAAGAGAAGCAAGTGAATGAAAGAATATGCTCAGAATTTCTGGAATCTCAATCAAATCTGTGTATATATACATGGGCTTCCATAAAGATCTTAGTTAAAAGTTTTAACTAAGTTTTTAAAGTTCTGTATAGCTACATAACCTGTATTGAAGAACAGTTAAATTTGTTATGTGACTTCTCAAAATAGGGTGATTTTTATCATTTCTTTTCCACATCAAAAGAGAGATCCAACTGATTTTGCTTCTGTCTTTCTTTTTGAGGAGGGGATCATAATATAAGTATTTCATCCCTCTTGCCTTTCTTCTCAATAAGTTCTCCCATAAACACTTCCTTGTTTTTCAGTGGTATTACCTCTTTTTTCTTTATTTGCCATTGAATTCACTAGTGTATATATATAAGTATTCCTAAATACAACATGATTACTCTGTATAATGTTCTTTGTATATGCCTTTAGGATTCACCATTTGGTATAGGTTTTGAATATGGTTGAGGAAGGTAATCCTGGGTGGAGAATTCTGATTGTGAGAACACTCCAAATAAAATAAAATAAAATAAATTTAAAAAGAAGGAGCCTTGTGACCTCATTCTGTTCAAAGCACGGTATTGTTCATGGAATCTGTTTTCCTGGTCTTCCCAGGGGTAGTGAATAGGAGTGAGTATACTTCACACTATTCACTTCACTACAACTGCTATTGTTATTTGTTTAGATGCCTGTATGGTAAAACATGTTTTGCTACTGTGGCTTCTCCTAGTGACTGAATACAGTTGAACTCTTGAGAACTTCACTCATGTGACTTTTCTTAACCCCAAGTACAAATTATCTGGGGCTCTATATATAATTGGTTATTGTATAAGACTTTAATCCACCTCATTTTTTTCTCCATTCTCCAAGGTCCCACAGCCTCTACAAGAGTGACCTAGGTTGCCTTATTTTACAGTTTGGGTGTAATCTTGAAAATCCTTAGAATCATAATCCATGGAATCTTTAAATTAACACAAGTACTGTTCTTCTATAACTACTGTCATTTTTTACTTGTGTTCTTAGTCTCCAGTTGGGAGTGCTTTGCAGTGTTTACCCTTTCTCTTTAACACCAAGCTCTGCAGTAAGACTGAGCACAAATTTTGAGTCATGTTTGTGTTCGTTTTAGGTAATTCCTTTTAGAAAACTTGTGAAACTGACTCATATGTTAGGTATAATATAACTAAGACAATTTGGAAGTAGTTTTTATTTGAAATGTAACATACCAATTCACTCTTAAACTTAGAGAAACAAAAGTAGCTTACGTGCATGTAACTCCTGTTAGGTATCTATGGATCTACAGATAATCAGGTATTTATTTCAGATGTTCCTGGGAAGGATTTGCCATACTGATGTGTTTGGATATGCATGCATGTCTGTATTTTTGTGTGTGATTTTCAAAGAGAGTTTCCATCAGCTTGTCAAAGTCTTTCCTTCAGACATAAAAAAGACTTATGAATTTTCATACCATGTTTATATATTCAAACAAATTATGTGTTTAATAATTTAATAGCACCCAAGGCCACCTAGAAATTATGCATTTCTTTTCATTCGATCCCTATGTGTATAGAGTTGTCATATTTTTTTCCATATGACCTCATTTTCTTAAAGTTTTACACATGTGCTGAAGAAGCTCAGCCTTATTGATCATGTTTTGTTTCTTAAGCCAGGGTTGTTTACTCTGAAAGAATCAAACATTAAGAGTATGGAACTGTTTTATCGAAGCAAAAGAGATATGTGAGATGTAAGTTGAATTCTGCTCTAGCTTTCTCTACCAGCTTCAAGGGAGGAAAAGGCATAAAGATATGATTTGAGTAGAAAGAGAATTGTAGGCAAGTGCTTTAGACAGACAAAACCAACATTTTAGTTTTTCTTTGCCATTGTGTTTCAGGCTTTATCTCATTGTTTTTCCTACTCTTTGTGAAGAGAAGGTACTTTACTGTATATTGACAGTTGACATCATAGGTTTGAGCGAAAAGTAACAGAATATTTCTCACTTGTTTTCTTGACTGTCATATCCATTTTATTTCTTTAGAATAAAATGTGATATGCTTAGGTATTTGTTTTTATTTGTGATTTTTAAATTGAGTAACCATGTTATCTCCAATTGGCAAATTTCCTATTCACAAATTTGTAATGTCTTGGTGACCATAATTTATCACATTTATAAAATGTTTCTAATTATCTATTCCTAAAATTGCTTGCTATTTGGCAGAGCATATGGATGTGTGCATAAATGTGTCAGCATTTAAACTGCAAAAACGTAGCTCTAGTGTTTCAGATAAGCAGAGAAAAGTCATTGCTCTTTAGTAAGTGTTATATCTTTTATTTTAAATTTGTATATGCTAACCAGGTACTTGCCAAGATGAGTGAAAGAAAAATGCTTCATATCACTTTGATGAACTTTCCCAAAGAAAAACAAACAAGCTAATTGGCTTAAAGTCATATAAATTAATTTTTTCCTCATTTTTGGGAATAAAAAACCACAAAACGGCTCTGAGTAAACTAGAACCAAGCCCATGATTCTGCCAAACATCTTTTTTTTTAAATTAATTTATTCTTGTTACATCTGTATGGTTATCCCATCCCTTGTATCCTCCCATTCTCCCCTCCCTCCCATTTTCCCCTTATTCCCCTCCCCAACATCTTTTAAATTTTCTTGATGGCATATTGTTCCAAAAGGCTTTTTGACACATATTAGCCACCTCCCCCCTTTATTTCCAGTACTAGAAATGTATGCAAAGGTCTTTTCTTCTACTATCACCCTGCATGGATACAACTATCACGCTTTCCTGTGTTTTTATTTATTTTTTTATGAATTGTATTACTCTAAAGGTATTCACAAATAATCAAGTTACAATCGAGTTGCTGGTTTGAAACCTTAGTTAAATCCACTACATTCACTCTTAGTTTTTATATCATGTACCCAAACACTAGTAAACAAGGATGTCCACATTTCTAGGGATTTTCTTGACTTCATAGGAAAATACTATGTGTTTTTTGTTCCAACAAGTGTTCTGAGAAACTAAGGTGGATCAGAGCAAGACAGAAATTGAGCTATCTTTATACCAAACTGTACTAATTAACTTGATAAACAAGTGTCACAAAACATTAACTTAAATACTTATATGCCCAAACAGGAAAATTTTTCAATAGCCCAGAGAAGCCTGGAGAACAGAATTGTGCTTATATTTTACATTTTCTTCATATACTTTCCATATAAAAAAATCCCTAAGCATCAAATGTGAAAGGTGCTAACTTCAGACCTATATCAATATAATTTCTATTAGACCACATTTCTGGTTTAATTCTTCTAAAGAAACAGAGAATTAAGAAAATTATTTTGTTCTGTATAAATTATCTGTTTCTTGAAAAAGCCTAGAGAATTTCTATTTTCCTCATCCCTTGAATTCAACTACCTAATTTTTCTAAATTCTTGCAACATATAAATTCACAGAAAGGAAAATATATTTGCTTGTTTGTTTTACTAAAATTGTGAATATTCCTTTTCCCATTGGGGAAATATATATTGACTTTCTTGAACAGTTATTGTATATACAGTACTGAATGTAACATAAAAATTCTCAAAGGTTCTTTAAAATGCATTGTTATTCTGAAAGCAAGCAATAAACAGAACATTTAAATTGATTCACAGTCAAATATTTTGTAGGAGGTTATATTGATTTGGTTCTTAGAAAAAGATGATTTATGACAAAATGTGGGTGGGGATACTGGTGACAATAGGATAATAAAAATATCATAAAAGTATAAAACGAGGCCTCTATCTATTAATATTTTACATTTCTGATATATGAAGCTTTAGTGGTTTATATAGGGAATATAAAACATATAACTGTTCAAATTAGGAAATCTCCTGGGTAAAATATTTAATTTATATATATTTACATTGAACAACTTTAAATTTTATTTTATCAGTCACAAATGAACACCCAAAGGTATTTTTTAAAATTTAGATTATTGTAAAACAACAGATATATTCTAATCATTAATGGAGAACGAATAAAGGAAGTTTTCTCAACACTTTAAAGGAAATTTCTTAAAATACCCATTTATTATGGTAGTTATTTCATAGATCTGAAAGTTATTAAATAATTTTATTTGTATGAGTAGGTAACTGATTTGCCTCTATAGTGTCAATAGTATTTAGTTAAGAGTAGCATACATAAATGGAAAACCAATCACCTTATAATGATAAAGCCCTATAAAGACTGTCTTAGCCAAGATTTCTATCAAGACTCAGAAACTAGCTTGATTGTTCTATTCTATTCTCACCTCTGCTAACTCCTCCCAAAAATCTCTAGATGTACTGTAACCATGAGAAAATGGTACAGCCATCTAATCTATAAACAACATAGGAAATATTTGGCAAAAACTAATTGAGAAATACCAAATTCCTGCCACAAAAGGGAGGAAGCCGAGTATCTAAGTCTCCATATGCACTGTGGATGTATAAAATGGATTTTATGATAGTAAGATGACATTAGGGAAAAGATGTAAATCTGAAAAGAATATTAGAAATATTAACAAATTTGAGAAATATACCAGTAAATTTAAATTCATTAAGGCAGGGACAATAGTTATAATATAGGAAACGGAGGTGGAAACTATACACAACAGATTCAGTGACGGTAACAACACTACTCGTTTCTTAAAAATTTTAAAACATCTCATAGAAATTCTAAGGTCAATGTAAAGTAAATGAAACGTGTCGCTTTTATCTGTACCTGTAACAAGTGTCATTTCTACTCTGACTCTGTTTTATGATGTATACCATGGAGAATAGGACAAAGTAACAAATCTAATGATCTCTTCAATAAGCCATTCTTTCATATCTGTGACTTAAATTATGCTATAACAGTCATCCTTCTGTGTGGAGTAAACTGTGAGCACAGACAGTCTTATAGGTAGCAAGCTTGGAGAAAAGCCCAAAGACTTCCATTACTTTCAGCCCATTAACTGAGTTGCATTCAAATTTCTTTTATAAAATCATGCAGTTTCATATTTCTCTTTTGCCCCTGTCCTACGCTCTTGTCTCCTCCTCTTTCTCTCATTTCTGTTTTGCCTTTCCCTCTTTACTTGTGAAACAGTATGGTTTCCATCATGCTATGAGGCAGTCAGTGTGTGCAGTTCCAGAGAGAGAGAAAAGAATTGGGAAATGAATCCTTTTATATTGTTGCCAGTGAGATTTAACTGCTCTGTAGATATTCATCATGCAATTAGTTCAAATAGGTAAGTACACAACACGAAAATTTGTTTTAAGTATTAATCTCTTTGAGACCATGATTCCTTACATATTCTGATGACAAAGTCGGCTTGAATATAGAAGGCCTTGGATATTCCAGTGGAGCCCGTTGGGTCAATCAATTTCCCCTTTCTCTAAACAGGTAGCTTTATGTTGTAGAATTACTCATTTCCCCTTCGTCTAATTTACATCAATCTCAAGTTCCCTCTTCTACTGCAATAAAAATATTGCTTGTCACAAGTTTAAAGGCTACTGGCTACCTTTTGCAGGCTAGAATTAGCATATGAACAACTTTGGTATGATCTACAGTGATTCTCACTTTTGCTAAGACCATACACATTTCTGTAGTTATATTTAGAAAGAGTATAGGTTTTTGTACTAGTAGTGTTGATAGAAGATATATTATCACCAATATGGTTGACAAGAATATTGTAAGAATAGTTTATGGTTATAAGACATAAATATGGTTTGTAACATTTCAGAAGTTGCAGTGGATATACCTAATTCCTGCCTAGGTATACACTATACATTCTCTGAAATACTTTTTAAAAAATTAGGTCAACTTTGACAAATTAATTTAACTATAATTTTTCATTTCAAATATTGAGGTTGATAAATTGAAAGAAACTAATCTACAACTTTCAAGAAAATTGCTAGTTGATCTAAAATAAGCTGTCATGACATGGAATTAGATACTTAATTAAAATTTTCATTTATCTTGTAAGATGTAGAAGAAACTGACAAGCAAAATTTCACTTTTGAGAAACTTCTATTTCTAAAGAAATTATTGAACTTAAAGTACAAAAATTTAATGTTTAACATGTGCATTTTTCAGTTTTTTACTTTGCAGTGAATATGCAAATGAAAGAATACAACTTCCAAGTTCGCATGGTTTCATCTTGTAAAAAAGAATACCAAAATTTATCATTGCCTTTTAAATGGATATGAATCACTTCATGACTTAATTTAGATATTCCTTTCACCTGTCTGTGAGCATCATTAAACAGTTTACTTGCAGGAAGTTATTGGTATTATTTTAGTGATTTTCAATTAATTAGATTTCTGATAAAAATAATTTCTGCACCTGAGCATAGTGACACATTCTTTTTTATAAGACTAGTACAGCTCATGTAAATATGAGTTCACCAGAAAGACAGGATATATCTGATGAGACTATTCATTCTGTACTTTATATTTATTATTGTAAAATATCTTCAACAACTGGTACCTGAGCCAAGGGCCACTGTCACTCTCTAAAGATTCATAGGAATGTGATCAAAACGTGTTAAGGAGGAGCTGTAAAGAGGCTGAGCTAAGATTTGCCTGGATAACAAGAGAGGAAAAACGTAAAGAGGATGAATATGTTATTCCTGCCATAGTGAAGGATAGTGTGTCAGCTGTAGAATCTATATCATTTGCATCACTTGAATATTTGTGTTTATGGAGCTGTTTACTTTAGAAAAATATTAAATCAATTTTAGAAAATTGCAAAATAATCAAGGACAACATTTTAATAATTTATGGTGAGAAAACACAAATACCCATAATTTGTTTAATGCAATTGTTCCATTTACTCTTTTGTAACACTTTCAAAAATGTACTTTTATATTGTCACTTGTAGTGACTACTCTGCCTCTGTTCTGCTGGTTTATGTAATAATATGTCTACTTCTATATAGTACCTCAAGAAGTACGTAAGTCAATAGGGAAGATTCACACTTGGAAATTTATATGAAGTTAATCAGATCTTTGCATACTAAACAAATGCTGTTGTTCCCTCTTTAGTGATTTGTGTATGACCCCTCTACATCTCCTCATTTAGATACATCTAGCGTATCTCAACAACTGAAACACATACTACACACATTATTAAGATATTAATACTAGAATTTAACTATGAGTTGAAGTTAACCATAATTATTTTAATTAAAGTGTCTGTATTTTACCATCAGGCAATATAAGTTCCCAAAGGCTCTTATAAATTTATCCATTATTTTAAAGTGTCAGTTCAACATCCCTCCAAGCTAAGTCTTGCAACACCTTTTCAATGCATGATTACAACATCACCACAGAGAATTTCCATCCTCTAAAGAGTTAACACAGTTCTTTTTACCAGAGACATCTTTTTTAGGGTGTTAAGAAATTTCTTAAAACAATTTCAGTTGTCACGTCCTTCATCCACATAATCCTCACTCTGTAATTCTCTTTTGGTCAAATGTCTTCTACTTGTGAGAAATAATATTCAAACTCAAGACTAACTGATGGATAAACAGACACAGGCTTTATTAGACAGACTAGCACAACTGACATCATCAGTCATGTTTCCTGCTTAGGAGCAGACAGACATAAAGATCAAATGTTAGCTGATCTGTCTTTGCTTCATATCACTTTTAGTTTAAGGGAAAGCATTGCTCTTGCAAATATGGCTTTAAAGACATGTAAGATTTTATATTGCCAATCTATTATCTAACATCAGTAGCAAAAAAAAAATCTTTCTTCTCAATTATATAGTAAATTGGCTGTAAAAGTGTGCTCTCAGTAACTCAACATGGAGTGCATGCCCTTTATTGTCGTCCAGAGTGGTTCTATCCAACAGAACAGTCTGACCTAATAGCAAAGAAATAGTCCCTAAAGAAAATTCAATATGAGTAATTGGACAAATTGTTATGTCTGCTCATACCTTCTATGATGTTATGGTGGTGGGAAGTGTGGTTCTTAGGAGACAGGATACAAGGGAAGAATATTCATAATTGTGACTACTGCCTTTATAAGACACTCAAGAGAGAAACATTTTTCTTTGGGCCATGTGAGAACACAGCAGGGAATATGGCCATCTATGCACAAGGAAGTGGCTGTCAAAGGATGTCAAATCTGTCAGCTTTGTGATTCTGGACACCTCAGTTTGAACTCCAAAACTAGCCACATAGTTGTTTGTAAGATATCCAGGCTGTGGTACTTTGATACAGAAGCTTGACTCAACTGAAGACAAGTGCTCCCAACAAAAGAAGGGGAAAGCAATGGAATCTCTACCTGATGAAAGGCATGCTAAATTATGCTTATCATTTCTATTGTAGTTATTTCTGCTGACCCATAGTTAGAGTATGTTACTGTAAGCACTAACCCTGCCATGCCCAGCAGCATCTATAAGAAGTACATATATGCAGCTGATGTTTTTCTTGAGTTCTCAACAATTCAGGAATCATATAGTCATTGCAGGTGGTCATTAAGTTGACTACCCCCATCTTATTCCAAACTAAGTAATAATAGTTGCATGTAATTTCCTTGTTGGTTGACATCTGACAAAACCTTTAGCTCTTAGAGACTTCCCCCCCCCTCCACTGTTGTAAACTGCCACATAGCATGGCACTTTGCATTACAGGCCTACAGGACAGGGTCTGTGTTGGGTTTCTTTCTTTATCCAAGATCTGTATTCAGAAGGATAATTTGTTTTTTATCAGTCCCAGCAAGCAATACTTTAGTTTTGATTAGATTAAAGTGAAGTAATCTGATATGGTTAGCCCTGCAAGTTTCCTTCAACATGCCTGTCAGACACTCTCATCAGGCAGCATGACAGTCTGTGACCATTTTTTGAAAATGGGTACCATATCTAAAATCAATGTCAATATAAAACACCAATGAACATACAAGAAGGAATTGAGCCATATTTACTAAATAATTTTGTTTAAATTATGATCCTCTCTTACCTTCCTTAACACACAGTTTTACTTAGTGGGCACTTTTTTTTTTTAACTATCTTGTTTCTTTCTTTCCTTTTATTGTACCAAACCAACCATTTAATCAAAACACATGAACTATTATATTCCCTATTATGTAAGCTTTTATGAAAATTATTATGTTAAACTTGCACAGAGATATTATTATATACACAGTCAAATAACCTACTTTACAACCATTTGAAAATGTATGATGGAATCATGTTTACAACAGTAGTATTTTTTCTCCTTGTAACTATCTCCAGACTATGGGAGAAGAATGTGTCCAAGAGATTACAGGTAATTTGAGGCAATTTTTTTCCAGAAAATAAGACACTGAGAATCAAGGAAAAGATGACCAGTGTCAGCATCTTACTCCTGATTGATGCTGCGTTTTATATAGACGCAGGAAACATTTAAGAATGCAACAGAAAATCTGACAACACAAAGCTGAAAACATTCAAAATATTTGATGTACCGTTTATTTGTATATCAACAGCTATAAGACACACTACTAGAGAGAGGTGCTTAGACACAGAACCTATCAAATAAAAAACTGATGTCTCAGCCTTCTAGGCATAGCAAATATTTTGAATTGAGACAATCTTCAACTTAAAACAGACGCAGGAGATATTTCGTTCTTCCGCCATTGAGGAATGAGAAACTGTGACTTTTACAATACAAATAATCATCAAATA
Organism: Acomys percivali; assembly: GCA_907169655.1. Taxonomy (NCBI): domain Eukaryota; kingdom Metazoa; phylum Chordata; class Mammalia; order Rodentia; family Muridae; genus Acomys; species Acomys percivali. Next base: position 13,224,306 of record OU015747.1, on the reverse strand, counting down.
AAGAAACAGAAATACAGCAATAATGTCCTTTCATCAAGATAAGAATAAAATCCAGAAATTTATAAATGTTTTATTAAATGAAACTTTAAAAATGGCCAAAATTTACCAAAAAAGATGAAATACTAAAATAGCCTAACATTGTATCAGTTACCTTAGAGAAAATATATCCAAATATATTTCCTCAGATTAGTATCAAAATTCTCAAAACAGCTATTACAAAACATACAAAGAAGAAAAAGAGGTAATGTTTGGTAAATAGACATATTTTACTAATTATTATAATTGCTATCAATAAGAAGACAGAAAATATTAAATAGAATCAATAGGAAATTCTACAACTGAAAATAACAATTTATACTTGACAGTGTCTAAAAATCTTAAACAGAGATTTTGAGTTGTTAAAGATAAAATTGATAGACAAGATAGATATGTTGCAGTTATTTAATGGGTAGAATAACCATTGTAGAAAAGTTGACAAATCCTTAGAAGTAGGACAGTGACAGCAACCTCTCTTACTGTGATTAAAAGCAAACTGAATTTAGATACTTGAAATTTTCAACATCCTATTGGGACTCTAGATGAGAGAATCATGAGAGAACAGCAATGTAGAAGGATCCAGAGGGTCCTAGAAACCTACAAGTAGAACATTATGATAGGCAGATTTGGGCCAAGGGGTCCCGCTCAAACTAAGGCACCAGCCAAGGACAATACAGATGGTAAACATTAAACCCCTACCCAGAACTAGCCAATGGGCAGAACAGTCTCTACACTTGAGTGGAGAGTGGGATATGACTTTCTCATGTACTCTGGTGCCTCACATTTGACCATGTCCCCTGGAGGGGGAGACCTAGTGGCACTCAGAGGAAGGACAGCAGGTCACTGAGAAGAGACTTGATACCCTATGAGCATATACAGGGGGAGGTAATCCCTCTCAAGAACAGTCATAGGAGAGGGGAATAAGGGGAAAATGGGAGGGTGGGAAGAATTGGAGGATACAAGGGATGGGATAACCATTGAGATGTAACAAGAGTAAATTAATAAAAAATTAAAAATTAAAAAAAGAAAAGTGTTTAAACAAAAAAATCAAAAGTAAAATAAAACATTTTAAAAGATTAAAAATAAAATATAAGTCCTTAATGAGAAGCAAAAGAGAAAAGAAAAAGTAAACAAGGACTTGAAAGCAAAGTAGATATAAAGTAGGACAGTTGTAAATAAGCACATATTTAAAATAATATTTAAAATGTTGAAATATAAAGTAAACTCTAAACAAAGCAAAACAGACAGGCCTCATTGTACACTAAGATAAACTGGTAAATTGTTTTTCATCAGAAACTCTGGAAGTCAGGCAAAAGTATAGTGACATCATAACAGGACTTCATTAGGAATGCACTTTCAGGGTTCCTGAGGAAATAATTGGAAAATGACAATTTTGCAACCTTTCAATTTTCCAAAGCAACATCCATTATTATCAAAAAGATCATAACAGTGTGGTGTATTTGTTACCTCTAGTGAAATATCATCAATACAAAACATTAAAGTTCATAGCTAATCCTAATTGTTTTCCTTCAGACTCTTTTGCTTTTGTTTAGAGTTCAATTGATATGAACATACACTTGGTTCTACCATAACTGTCATGCAGAATGCTTTGCTGCCTTAAATTGCTTCATCCTCCCTGGATTTCTGGTAGTGACTGAATAGCTTCCTGCTTTGGTGACACTATCTTTACTGTAATGTTATATAGTTAGAATCATTCGGAATATGTACCTTACAGACCATGGATTTTACTAAACATGATGCAATTTAATTTCCTCTATGTTTGGTAGTGCCTTGAGAGTATATTGAAAGGTACTTAATTGTGTTATGTGTCACGGCTTGCTCACATAGTCATGTATTGAAAGACAACTTTGTTTCAATATTTTTTTAATTCAGTGGTATTAAATTTTGTATATTAATGCAAATAATGCTCATTTCAAATACTAGTCTAATTTTATCACAAGGATATATAGTCTAAGACTAATAGATAGATATGATTCTATAAATATATGAGGTAAAATAGTTAAATCAGGTCTTCAAAAGCCTCAGGACCTACAGACTATGGAATTTAAAGATGTTTTAATTATTCTTTGACAACAAGACATGTTAACTTCTGGTAACACTCAGCCTGCCTCAAAGAAGATGATGAGCACCAAAGACCCTCCTTATGGAGCTGGCTTCAAATGTGGCAAACAAACCACTGGGTGAAAACGTCCTTGTTTCATCCACAGTCAGAACTCTTCCTTAAAAAGGGCAAGTTTATCAAGTCTCTTCTTGGTAACCTGCTATCCTTCCTCTGAGTGCCACCCTCAGGAACAGTCATAGGGGAGGGGAATAAGGGGAAAATGGGAGATAGGGAATAATGGGAGGATAAAAGATATGGGATAACCATTGAGATGTAACAAGAATAAATTAATAAAAATTTTTTTAAAAAGAATAAAAAACCAAAAACAAACAAACAAAAAAAGGGGGGGGGCAAGTTTAGATGCAGGCAGAGTTGATGGCCAAACTTTGCCAAGACAGAGTAAGAAAGCCCTCAATAGTTCCTGGCTCACAAATATGTCTGTCAGACATATTGGGACAGAAGGCTGAAGATGGTGCTCGAACGTTATAGAGTGTTGAGTGACTCTTCAGGCAGTAAACTGTCTCAGTCATTTTTTCACTTTGAAAGCTGCTAACCCGCATCCCCAGGCTCTCTCAGGTATTTAAGTTTTATCCCTTCTCAAGCCTCTGGTAGGTTTGAAGACTTGATTGTTTAGTATTTCTATTAAGCTTAGGAAGTTAGGGATTAAGATGTTTTAGATCAAGATAGATGTTTTAGGTTGATAATGATGAGATATGATAGATATTGATTTACATTCAGAATTTTAGACTTCAAAGATAGGATGTATAGATATAGATGTATTATTTCACGGTTCCTCTTGCTGTAGGTAGTTTATTGTATATATGTTTAATGTAAAAGATATTTAGTAAAATTGGAAAAAGTAATATGAACATGATTTTGTTTTGTTTAACAGTCAACAAGATACCCTGAAAGTTTGCCATATCATCAAGCATGCTAGTAAGAAATTAAGCAGAAAAGGAATTCAAGACTAAAGCATCTGTTCATCCTCAAACGAAGTTTTTCCTTCACATCTTCATTGTCATTTTTAGTTTCTTTTTCTCTTATGTTGGCCATATGGGTCACTGAATTGAACAAAACTCTTTTTCCTTGACTAGCAAATTAGGTTGTTAATGATTATTGTAACCAGGTGTGAGTATAAGCAACTACAATATAATAAATGAAATAAACTGATAAATTCAATGGCTTTAATGAGGAGTTAATTGTTTTGATTGTGTTCAGTATTTTTACTTTTTATGTAGGGATTAATTGATAATTCGATTAGCATGTTTCTTTTGGAGGATTTGGAAATGTAAGCTATTTTTATTTAAGCAGTCATGAGCATTGATTATTTTGGCACAACACTGAATGTCTCCCACAATTTTTGTGCATGTCTGTTCTTATGAAGGAATTTTTTTTTGTATCTCTCCAAATCCCATGCCTTTGACCTTATCCATTCCCACAACTCTTGGTTATATGTGTTCAGTGAACGTAATCAGTTATTCCCTATCCCAAGAGATGACTGACATCTTCAATAAAATATTTTACTGTATCTAGAAATGACTGGAGTTCCTTCCCTGATCTTTTCACTTAGGTAAATGAAAGATGCTGTAGGTATTGATCTATAGTCTCCCTCTTTTCTGATCTTCCTTTTCCTTCTTGATAACCTCTTTCTCTCTCACCTATTCTTTCCATTCTTTTTAAATGTGCTTGCACATTTTTAAGTGGTTCATTCTTTTGTAAGACATTTTCTTACTTGTTATTACTTTGTTAATTCTTAGAGATCCTTGAATATCTCCAGGGAACAGCTTTTAATTGACTGTCTTATTCTACATTGAATCTGAAAGAAAAAGAGACCCATGCTATACCTTTAAATATATATATCACGAGAAAGAAGTAGAATCAGGAATCAACTGCTCTTGAATTTAATTTGTTTCCTTTGTTATGTTTCAGGAGTAAAAAAAAAAAATTCTTTGCTTCCAAAAACTAAAGTAGTATGTTTTATAATTACCAAAACACTTATTGCATCTTTGGCATTGATGTGTGATCTTAAAGAATGGAAACATTTACTTGCCAGCATTTCCTTTTACTTCAATTCTAATCCATAATTAAAGGATGTGCAGACATCACTGGTTTCTCATTCATACAGATTTTGAGAAAAAATACAATTTATGAACATGATATGAATGATATTCTTAAAAGTGAATCAATAAAATTGTTTGGCACCGTATTATTAGCAGGAATCAGTGAATTTGAGACTTTTCATAGAAAAGAAAGCAAAGAAACCTCCAAAGAAATCCAAAATTGTAATTTTAACTTGTAGAACTGTCAAATTTATAGTATGTCCTCATAGGAATTATTCTGAAATCTGTATATTTTGAAATGTATATAATAATTCATATTTATTAAATATGGGGATTGATATAACTACTAAGAGATAAAAATAATAGATATTAATTAAAGTAGCTGAAATTCAATTCTGACATTTCTAAATACCTGTCAATAACTTCTAAAACTTCATAAGAATAGTAGTCATTAATGGCAGGCCATGTGCTAGTAATGAGTCCACATACCATAAAGGCATCACTTCTTTAATGTAAAGTATAAACACGGAAGTAATTGACTGTTAATACTGTTTGAGGGTAACACTTTGAGGATCACATGCACAAAGTCTGGAGGGCTGAGAATGAAGAGTGAAATGCAACTCAGATGTTTTAGTGCTGAGGAAAACACCATCCATTCTCCGTTGAATCTTAGTAGTATTAAAAAATAAATAAAAGGAGGTTAAACATTTAGTATGAACTTCACTAAAGTTTTGATTTTTAAAAAAATTTTATTAATTTATCCATATTACATCTCAATGGTTATCCCCTCCCTTGAATCCTCCAATTCCTCTCTCCCTCTCATTTTCCCCTTACTCCCTTACCCTGTGACTGTGACTGAGGGGGACCTCCTCCCCCTGTATATGCTCATAGGGTATCAAGTCTCTTCTTGGTAGCCTGCTGTCCTTCCTCTGAGTGCCACCAGGTCTCGACACTCTCTTATACATTCCTTCTAGGAGGGGGAACTTTGTTGTTTAGGCCACCCAAGGTGTGAGGTATATAACTTTGGCTGTATGTTCGTGAGGAATGCAGCAAGCTCAGGCCCTAACTACAGCCAATGTGTATTACAAACTTCTCTTCTCTCAGGAGGTTCAGTGTGTGTGTGTGTGTGTGTGTGTGTGTGTGTGTGTGTGTGTGTGTG
>OU015747.1:13208229-13218919 GCA_907169655.1 Acomys percivali | reverse complement strand
TGTGTGTGTGTGTGTGTGTGTGTGTGTGTGTGTGTGTGTGTGTGTGTATGGAGCAAGAGGTGCATGTGTGTGTGCATGTACCATATTTTTTTTATCCACATTGAATTTGAAAGCCTAGGAAAAAACAGATTGTCCAGAATTTCAACTTTTGGCTGACATCTCCCAAACCCATCCTACCAGTGAGGCTATATATATAATGTCTTGTCTCTGGATATAGGCTTCTTTATTTTTGTACATTATATATTTTATATTCCATGTTTTATGTCATTTTGAAGGGGTACAGAGGTTGAGAGTATATTACTTGTTAAAGTAAGAGGAGTTTCTGCCTACATTTTTTTTTTTACCCTGAGGCAGAATGTTGAAAAATGAACATAAAGTCGGCCTCTGAGTGTCCCATAAGCTGGTGGTGTCCTGACATTGGAAAGTGTTTACCAGGAAAGTCCTGCACATTTATCACCAGGACCAGCCTTTGTCTGAATTTAATGCCACTGACATTGAAATCAGAAGCTCTCCATGAGTCATTTATCAGACTTATTAAAATGTTCCATTGAGTATTAGAATAGCAATTCACCATTATTCCAGAGAGCTGCCCAGGGGGACTCGTATGCAGCAGTCTCAATGCTTTATTGAAATAGTAGTTTAGTTTTAATAAATGATTCTCTGCAGAAATACCAGCTATCAATTATGAAAGAAGCATTTGGCCCTTAAATCTGGCATTTTTGGACAAGATTATATTAATGTCTTAGTTTAATATTTTTCCTTATCTGCCCGAAATATTCTAAATTCAACATTTTATCAAGGATATGTCAATTGGATTAATTAAACTGTTGTGTAAGTAATATCTTTGTAAATTTTCCTTTTAAAATAGGATTGTGTGCTCAACATGTAATGAAGAACTTTGAAATAAGAAATATATTTCATGTGAATAAAAAGTAAATATACTTATTTTCACAAGTAAAGCAATGTTTCTTCAATGCATAGTTCATTTCTCAGTATTTGAATGGAATTTTTTATTTTATACAATGAGGTTTCTCCCAGGCCAATATATGTTTCAGACGCTTTCAGAAAGCTTGAACCTTGTCAATCTACCTTTTTCTGTCTACTCTCCATCTCACGTTCTCTATCTCAGTCTTAGACCTGATGCTTTACTCTTTCCTTGTTTAATGAAGCATTATAATATCTATTTGGTGTCTTATTAAACACTGCAAAATAACACTTTTTATATGTTATAAATCTTTTGTTTCTTCATGTAAATTTAGTTACTATGAACTTGAGTAAATAATAATCTTTTACAGTTGACAGAACAAAGACTGACATGCATTAATACATCAAGAACATATAGAAATATATTCTATAAATTGATTTTCTTTGTAAAGACGGTAGATAGGTATGTATATTCCACAGCAGTTATATATTCTTTTTGTACATTATAATTATTTAGCTACATGCTAAATCATTTACTTATGGTTACCAGCAAATTAGATGATTGTTAAAAAATAGATATGAAAGGAATTCCTTAATATTCCATATAAGCATAATCTATTTAAGAGTCCTGCAACTTCAAAATGTATTTATTTTTGTGTGCATTGGTGCTTTTCCTGCATGTATATCCATGTCAGGATGCCAGATCCCATGGAACTGGAGTTATAGACAGTTGTGAGCTGCCCTATGGGTGCTGGTATTTGAACTCTTGGTGAGACACAAGTGCTCCTAACAGGGCCAACGCTCAAGTCCCGGAAGCAGAATCTTGAGACTAAAATGTGATTATTTCTCAAACTTGACAGATCTCTTTATTCAGTGGCCAATTCTTTTATGTGCTTTTATCCAGAAAAGTTAGATTGGGAATGTGTGTGTGTGTGTGTGTGTGTCTCTGTGTGTGTGTGTGTGTCTCTGTGTGTGTGTGTGTGTATGTATGTGTTGAGTGTGTCTGTGTCTGTGAGTGTGTGTGGAGTTGATGTGAGTGTGTGTCGGTGGGGTGGATGTGGTGAGTAGACAAGAAATTTCATAGTGATCCAATATTTAGAACCAAATTAAGTTAACATTTGAAAGTTACCTCATCTGACAATTATGAAAATGTTATCATTTACCTTTATTGGCATATCTAAGAGAAATATCTTATAAATAGTTTTCTAATAGTAAAGAACAGAATGCAAGATGGCATATTACTATTTTAAAAAGGTGACTGAGAACTCTACTACTAAAATTCAATTTAATTACATTTTTTTTACACAGGAATCAGTCATGATTGAAGCAAATCAACCTTGTGAGAGGAGACTGTCTTTACACTGAGCTTTCTTTTATTCTCTCTGGATTAGCTCTACCTCCTTAGAAGACTTTTGTGCTTTGAAGGAGAATGGTCCTTGGATGGTGAAATTGTTTGGGAAGAATTAGGATGTGTGACCTTGCTGCAGGAACTGTGTCATTGGTTGTTGGTTTTTAGGTTTCAAAAGACTCCTGACAGACGCTTCTCTGTGGATCTAGGTGTGAGTTCCCAGCTACTGTTTCTGCCATCATTTTACTATCATAGATTCTAGACCTCCAGAAATATAAGCCAAATTTAACTATTTTATTAATAGCAACTTTATCATGGTGTCTTATCATAGCAATAGAAATGATACTATCCCTCGGTAATCTTGAAGATCTGAAAGAAAATACGAAAAAGTAGACAAAATAAGTCCATATTCAAACTTGTGCTGTTTGTGAGAAGTGATTCTATTTTCATTTCTGTATTATAAAATCTGATCTCTGAAAACACAGTGATATTTCAGAACTTTGCACATATATGAAGCATGTAAATTTACTGATAAGGTTAAAAAAGGATACCTACTATTCATTCTATGCAGATTACTATGTAACAATGTACCTAATGGGAAATTACAAGTGATGTAGTATAAAAATAAATGGAATGTGTAATTAATCACTGTTCATATCAAAATTATAGGGTGTAAGAGATGATTTAGTTAGTAGAGTGTTTGCTGAAGAATAATAATATATTGAGTTCAACCATTAGAACCAACATAAAATAGCCCAATGTGGTAGTGTGTAATTGCAATCCTATGATAGAAAAGCAGAAATAGGTAGAATCCTAGCCTCTTAGTGGCCAGTAGCTTTAACCTACACAGAAGCTACATGTTAGCTCTGACACAAGAGGAGGTATTTAGTGGAAAGATGTCTGAGTTTGAATGGACATATATAAACCCATCGAAGTTATAGGAATCTAGAATCACACTGAGGCTAGTCTCAAAATTGTCTTGCTGGTGCGTATCAGAACAAAGACCTAAATACTGTTGTATCTTCAGAACATGGCAGAGTCATCCTAGGGGCCATTATCAATTTTTAGTTTTTATACTCATTGGGCATGTTAGTGCATGGCTTATTATAATTGTCGTATGTATTATTTTTGGTAACTTTTTGTGCTTTTTAACATACATATTTTTCTGTTTAGTTACAGCCAAAATATGTTATGTTCACACAGTTTGTAAATATTTTCAAAACAGTCATACTCATTTTGTGAAACAAATTCTTTCATTAAAGCTACATGACATATTTTCAACATAACTTCCATGTTACAGAAAAATAGTTTCACTTATGTCCTAACACTCCCCATATTCCTTCCCCTAATCTTAAACCTTAACAAGGAAGCATATCTCTAATAAAGACAAACATATTTTATTTGTTTTTCTTTTTACTTTGAACTTTGTATTATGGTTGACCTACCTGATGTCAGTACTTTACTACAGTGATAAAATAGTATATTAAATATCATTACTGTAATTTAGCACCCAGTGGCACACATGGCAGAGAATGGATGCTGGTATGTCTATCTAGCTACTAAGTTGTGAGCACTATCACTGATCCAGAAAAATAAGCTCATTTCCCTTTGCAAAGTTAAAAGTCAGGAGTTCACGTCACTGTTCACCTGGTAGAGTCCATCTGAATTAAAGTTCTGTCTCCCTGACTTTTAGACTATTACAGTTCAAATGTATAGAAACAGTTGGACATTCATTATTTTCTAAAATAATGTGGTTAAAATGTGTAATTTAAAATTTATGAGAGTTTAAAAATAAAGTTAATAAAATTATTTTATATCAAAGGTCCAATTTAAGTTTACATGTTTCAGAGAGAAAATAAAGAATACAAAATGGGATATGTAAAACATATCTAGGAACATAGAAAAAGAGGAGGCTAGGAGTTATGTATAATGAAAGATATGATGGCAAATGACAGGTTTCAACCATTCAGCTCTTGGATCCTAGTCCTTATCTAAAATCCATTCAATGAACAGTGGTTGGGAGAATACATTGCCACTATTTTTTTTTTTTTAGTATTTTCAAATTTAAAAGACTTATTACTCTAAGGACTTCTTAGGTACAAATAATTAAAATCATTATTTATGCTATGATAGCAATTCCTGGGCTATTGGCCAAGCTCGATGTCACTAAAACATGCAAAGACTGAAGGTGAGTTCTCAATACCATGCAATGCGACAGCCCTGGGGAGGGCATCTGTGTTGCAGTTAATAGACGCAGTAAGGGGAAAGCAAGTATAAATCATGGGCTGTGATTAATATTGTGGTGTTCTCACTGGGCTTTTGTGTGTGTTTGTGTGTGTGTGTGTGTGTGTGTGTGTGTGTGTGTGTGTGTGTGTGGTATTTTGAGACAGGGTTTCACTTGGGTGTCCTGGATTCACTTTGTAAACTAGGCTGGCCTGGAACTCACAGAGACCTGCCAGCTTCTGCCTCCCTACATGCTAGGATTACAGGCATGCACCACCACAGCCGGCTCTCACTGGGCTGCTTTGATGTCTGTATTCCTACTGAAAAATAAATAGACACTCTTCCCACTTCTACTTTTGTTGTTTTCAGTGCTGAATGGAGTTGAAGTTGAGGAATCATGGCCGAATGGAGGAGGTTCAAATTTTTGCTGTGTTTTGATATATATTTAGCAAGTGCTGTTTATACTCCCCTCTGCCTTTCCAAAATAATTTGTACCTATTCAGTTTACCATGATGTCGGCTACTTGAAAAACTGAGAGAGCATTTCTAGAAGACTTTATACTATTATTCAAACCATGATGTCCTTTATCTTCCTATCCGCTCCTTATAAACAGAATGTGGCAGCATGGTTTGATATTCGATTCTCTGGATACCTAGTCTTGGCAATCTGGTGAACAGGAACTTTATATGTCTTTTGTCTTCACCACTTCAGTAAAGAAGACTTGGCATAAGAATGGAAGAAGTTTTTAATCCGTGGGCCTAAAGGGAACAGTGACAGTCAAAGCTACACCAGGAAGGAGATGCCTTAGGGATGTACACCAATAGGAATGAGGCAAAGACTCTTTCATTTACAGTTACGGGACATAGAAATTACTCATTCCATAAAACTGAAGGTCCTTAAGCTGTAAATAAGAACTCTAATAGGTTGTTTGTTATGTAATTTGTAATTACATAAACAAATACATAAGCTCAGTGTGTTTCCATGAGGACATGAAAGTCTTAAGATGTGTGGCTCAGAATCAGGACAGCCACTTACTCATGGAAGGCTTGCCTCCACAGGAGACTGTGACTCTCTTTCCTTTTATTTTATTTTTATTATTTTGCTTTCTAGTTACAGCTTAATCCTTGCCATTGCTATCTATCACCCCTTTAAGTACATTTACATCATGAAAGTGTACTTTTATGTTTTAGTTTAAACTATTATAAATAAATTAAATGCCTCACTTGAAAAAAAAAAAAAAGAATGGAGGAAGTAGCCACAAGTACTCATGTTATGTAGCATACACAATAAACAGAATTCCTGATATGTGGCTTGTATTTCACACAAAATAAAAGTGCCTTGGAAACTAAATAAAGTCAATATACGAAAGCAAAAGCATGGGTTATATACCCAAATATTCAGGCTCAATGTTGATGTAACAAGACTTGTAACAGCAACTTGGATCCTAGAATTTCTCAAAAATAAAGGGGACCCTTGTTACCTCCCCCTTGCATTGTATGTTTCAACCAAAAGCAAAACAAAAAAAATCACCCTTTGAAGTTTGAAGATTCTGATTCCAGTGTCAAAGTCATATAATGAACACATAGAATTTAGATAATATTTTCATGCAGTAAGTGCTCCAGTAAGTGAAAAGATCATTTAACTTGTCAAATTTTTTCATACAGTAGCAATGCAACATATTTTTGGTTAATGAGATATTCCAATACCAAGTCATGCCAACTATCCATTTGACTGTTTCCAGGTAAACCAGTCTATGAGTTTAGAATTTCAATAATGGCAAAACAGAAACACTAAGTATCATTACAGTATGTTTCTTTTTTAAAAATTTAACATAAATTATTTTCTCATACAATAGACTTTTCCCTCTCTCCACTCTTCCTAGGCCTCCCCTTCCCACTTCCCTTCTCTCCAGATCCACTTAACTTCTGTCTCTCTTCAGCAAAAAGCAGATCTTCAAGAGATAACAACCAATATGACAAAACAAGCTGTTAGAAGATAAAGCAAAACCCTTCATATGGAGTCTGGTCAAAGCAACCCAACAGGGAGAAAAGAGTCCCAAGAGTCAGAGATACACCTGTTCCCACTGTTCATAGTCTCACAATATGATACATATGTATACATTTCTAAATGTAATGAGTATTATTAATAATATACTAATATATTAACTGGCAATATATAATAAGAGTATATGTTTTATTTAACTATTTTAATGTATTTTGAAAGCTTAAAATGTTTTTATCTTATAATTTATGAATAAAGTTCTGCTTCATGATTACTGATGTTAATTTGTCTTTGCATTTTAATGTTAAGACACTGTGAATAATTTATACTTAACATGCTTTTTTGAAAAACATATGCATATGCAGTACATTTAATATATTTTATATTTATGAATAAATACATACTTCCTTCTATTTCTAACTATATTTTTACATGATCATATTATTCTATTACTGTTTTTACATCAGACATTATATTAGACTTTTGACTGAAACAGTTTGTTTACAGACAAAAAGATAATACAAGAATAATGGCACAAGACAAGTCTCAGAACTGTAAATTTTACTTGAGTTTTTTACTCAATCATTTTTCCTATTATCATATATTCTTAATTATGAACAATGAATAACAGTGAACTTGATAAACAAACATGCAAATACTGCAACATATTCCAGAATATATGTTTGATTTCTCCTTAGCTGGTGGTAAAACATTCATTCTGTCCAATTGCTTCTACATTGACTTCCTATAGCATTCTGGCCCCAACTACAAATATCAGTATTAATTTTGTGTTTGTTGATAGTGCTCATGAGTACTAGCACGCAAAATGATGCACCTGAAATAGCTTCTAGAAAAATAACCTTTGATTTATGTCTGTTCATAAACCTGATATATATGTATTAGCATATATATACATATAGTGAGACTGTATATTATTACACTAGGGGAGCCACATCCAAGGTGACATTTATCATCAGCTTTTATATGGGCGTAAGGGATGATTTCTGACCAAGTACTCTACCTTGAGATCTTAAAGTAGTTTGTGGTAGAACTGAGTTCAAGGCATATCAGGGCAGAAAATAATAGACTACTAACCCTGGGTTCCCCATTACCCACCATGGCTAATTCTATAAACAGGATGATTGTGCATTAAATAGTGACATATGACACCAAGTTTTCTGTGGTACATTTTGGTGAATATTAGAAAAAAAGAAAGAAAAGAACACCGATATTTTCAAGTCAATGCAGTCTAACTTAAAAGCTGGGGGAATTTTTACTTCTTCTGAAAATAATTGGCCAAAATTTACATAAAATTTTATGACATATCCGTCAATAATTATAAATTGAAATACATGGTAAAGTGTAGTGGAAATTGTCTTAACAGAAAGTTAGCTTATAGAACTAGTAAATTTACTATTTTACAATTGATACATTTATTTCAGTACACAATTTTATGTTTTTTAAAATGAGTAAAGTTAAGGCAAAATCTTAATTTGAGTAAAATGTAAAACTTGTAATCTGCATGTCACGCATAGATAAACCAGACCCAAGACTTAAATAGCAACAGTGTAGCTTGTAATATGCTACAAAAAATAACAATAAAAATAATTAGGTATTAACTTAGGGTATAAAAGGACCTTCCACTTTAAGAAAATATCATTTTATTTTCCACTCAGAAAGCAATTTCCTATTTTAAAACTCCATGTCTAACTTTGACATTAAACTAATATGTATTGATTCATATCTCTCTGGTTGTACTAGAGAATATTGATTCATATGTTAAAAAAAAATATCGACACCCTTATCACAGTGTTCCCTAAATTAATATTTTAACATTTTCAAGAAGTACTAATCTATTCTATCAGTATATTAATATTCTGACCTCAAGATTTCACATTTGTAGTAAAAGGATATGGAGAGGGGCTCTCTTCTGTATTACAGAGTTTTGTCAGTATTGAACTGCGCCTCTTCCTATCTGACAGTTTGTCCTTTCAGCTCTTGCTGTGAATATCCAGCATTATGCATAAAGTTGATAAATATTTCACATCCATCCTTGGGAAAGTAAAAACTTGTTTTCTTTTTGGATGACGCTATAAGCTCAGCTCAGTGTTCTTTGTTAGTTGGTATGTCAAGTATCCGTGTTTCTAATATCCACCAGCTTAAACTTACAACATGTATTTTATAGAATAACAAGAGTCCCTTCTCCCTACACAATGCAGAATAATAGGCAGTGTTTCATATAGACCTGTCTCAGAAACTCAGGATTAGATTCCCAAAGATTTTTTTCATAATATTTTTGTTAAATATTTGGGAATTACACATCATGAACCCAGAGCACACTCACCTCCCAGTCCTCCTAATCAACTAATACTAAGTACAATAACATTGATAGACAATGCGCTAAAATAGCAGTGTTGTATATTGTTTTGTATTTCCTTTTCCATACTGGAATTGAACCTGAGGCATTGCACATGGTACCTGAGCACCTTTGCAGAGTTGGGATCCCTTTTTACAGGGACAGGATCTTAGCTAAATTGTAGGGTTTGTCATGAATTTGTGATCCTGTTACTACACTTCCTACATATCTGCAATTATAGCTGTGCATCAGAGAACAGCTCTTAACTTTCATATTTTGTGTATAATAAATAAACCAATGACTAGAATAACATTCTTATATGTATTTCCTATTAATCATGGTTTTTTCATAGTTTTAAGCCACATTAGTTTAAAAATCTCTTATGATTATTTAAAATAGACTTAGATATAACTTTTATTTCTATCAATGTTTTTCAAGTTTTGAACAAACATTTTTATAACATTTATAAAATTATAGTAGAACAAAAAGGAAAGCAGATATTTTGTTCTGTTAGTAAGACAGGGCCTTGCAAGATTGTCAAGGGCAATCTCAAATGTATCATATTTTCAGCCTCCTAAGCACCAAGATTAAATTGTAAAACAACTCACCTGAGAACTTTGTAACTTTTTCGCTACCTCTCCTTTTAATTTTGTTTCATTTCTTAAGATAGTGTTTCATGTATTCTAAGCTGTCCTAGAACACACTGTATGGCCAAGGCTTGTCTTGAACTCCTGATTTTCATGTTACTAACTCCCAGGTTTTATGATTATATCAAAGTGTCAACATGTTTAATTTATATTGCTATTTATCTACCTATTATTGTGGTAATAGAGAGTGAACCTCATTAATCTGGCTAACAGCCTTAATACTGAACTATATCCACAAACCCATCATCTCCCATATACTGTACATATTTTTAGGTAGTCAATAGTAGATGGGGGGTAATTTAAAAATAAATCATATGGCTAAAACTCAGAAGAAAATTGATATTTAAGTTAGATTTATTGCTAAGGTTTTTTTAAAAAAACTTTTTTTTTTTAAATTTTATGAAAATACAAAAGCTAGTTCAAAGACAAGTCATTATCCATTATAGTCAAGATAAGGTGGCTTTGCAGAACCAAGAACTACAAAGTAAAAGAAAACTATCCCCTAAAGTCTCAGACATTTGAAGATTTGGTCACCAGTTAGTGGCATTTTTACAGATACTTAGGGTCTCTGGACTTATGTGCCTGAGGCGTGCATCTGAGAGCTGAAGGCCTTATTCTCTTCACAGTTTGTTCTCTCTGCTTCATGCTGCTCCCTCTACATGTAAGCTCAGCTTCCTGCTTGAGCTACCATATTCTATAGCTGCCATGTCTCCCTGCCATGACAATGATGGACATTTATGTTTGTGGAACACTAGGCCCCAAGACAAATTTCCTTCCAAATGATGCCTTGATCATGATTTCTTATCACAGAAGAGAAGAATAACCCATACAGTTACTATAACAAGAAATTTACTTTGCTATATTTTTATAAAGATATTATTAAAATATAGCAAAATAACTCTTTAGGTTTCTTTTATATAATTCTAATAAAATTTAAATATAATGTACATATGTCTGTGTTAAGGCATACAGGACTAACTCACGGACTACATGAGTAGTACTTCGCAGAAAAATGTGTGTTAATTAATTATTTTGCAGTCACTTGTGTATCAAGATTTTATTGCCAAATTATGTAATTTTATATATCCACAATTGTCAACATACTTTAAATACAATCCCAAATTAGAAGAAAAAATCCACTAATACACACACACACACACACACACACACACACACACACACACACACACA
>OU015747.1:13187391-13201689 GCA_907169655.1 Acomys percivali | reverse complement strand
TCTCTCTCTCTCTCTCTCTCTCTCTCTCTCTCTCTCTCTCTCTCTCTGTCTCTGTCTGTCTCTCTCTCTGTCTCTCTCTCTGTCTCTCTCTCTGTCTCTCTCTCTCTCTCTCTCTGTGTGTGTGTGTGTGTGTGTGTGTGTGTGTGTGTGTGTGTGTGTTCTGTGCCTGCGTTAAGAAGCATGTGATACAGCCCTAAGGTTACAAGTGGTCACTCAAAGTTATAGATGGTGAATCACAGGAGCTTGTCTCTTTTTACCTTTCCTCATGCAAACAGTGCATTGCCAGCATCCTTGTCCCTGTGGATTACGTGCATTCATCCTTAAATCTGCTCCCACTGCCCAAAGTTTATAAGACTCTATTTACCATAAAATAAATGAACCAGATAATCAAAGATTATCAGAGACTCATCAATAATTCCGGGGAAGGAAGAGCTCCCCTCTTCTCTAAAATATTTGCCCTGGACCTCCAGGCTTGACTTCTAACCAGACAGCCATAATGAAAACACCTCAGTCTCCAGTGGAGCTGGTCCATTTACAGAGAGGATTCTTGACCTTACTGAGTCCGCTTGCATCAGCCGAGGAACCTGCAAGTTCTAGTGGTCACCAGACCATTCACACACACTGTGGTACTCAGAGGGTCATCTCTTTCCATCTGGAGGCCTGCAGCGCTCTGACCTTCTTGTGAGAGAGAGGGAGGGAGGGAGGGTGGGAATGGGAAGATGCAAAGGAGGGGATAACAATCAGGAAGTAAGATTAACAAATTATAATAAATAAATAATTTAAAATAACAACTATAATAAAATATAATTATGTATTTATTAATAATAAAGCCACTTTGTTAAGTTACTATGAAGGTTAGTCAGCATTTGACTAAATATCTGTATATACACCTCCTCTAAGAAAACAGAAAAAAAAACTGAGGATTTACAGAAAAAGAATGAAAATATAGTCCTTTCCTATAAATATCTTGAAAAATATCACTCCATAAAGTAGGAAATGACTTCAAATGCACGTTTTATTCTCTCTCCTTTCTCCTGGAGTAAAACCTTTTTCACCATTTTTCCCATCCGCCCCTCATGGTCCATGTACCCTTCTATTCCCCTTCTACCTTCTGAATCTCTCAGAACAGCAAGTTATTCACTAAAATATCCTTAGTTAAATGTCTGATATATGAGTTTATTTGTATTGCTGTTACAAAAATACATAAAGCTTCTTCCATGTTGGAACATGGAACTTGTGATAAGCTAAATCCATGTTGCTGGGCTATTATCACTCATGTTTGGCTCCCAAATAAACTATCTGGTATTTTCTTTAAGGCGATGACTGTGCTTTTTGTGACAGAAGTTTGAAACATTCAAAAACAACACTTGAATGCTGTAGTATTATAAAAGGGTCATTCCTGTAGATGCCTGGAATAATGTATAGCTGAGAGCATTATATACTGTGTAAGCCTAGGTTTCAGAGGTCAAGGTTTCAGAGGATAATGACATTAGCAACTGAAATATAAACCATTTTTTTGTGACACTTCTAAGTACTTTGGCTGTCTTTTGTCTACGTCCTATGATCTTGCCTAAGCCTAAATTATTTCACACCAATTCATTTGCCAAAGGAAATTTCGAGACAACATATGTTGAATATATGGTGTAGTTGTTATTGATCATGTTTATGCAGGTCTACAGTGAAAAAGAAAAATGAGTCAGAAAGAATAAACATGTCTGTTTGGGAAGGGGCTTAATGTTAACTCCACAGAATATGCTGAAAGAGACACTGTAAATACTTTAAAGATTAGTACCATTAATGACAGCGCTGTTCTCTACTGGAACAAAGAGAAAGGTGTATCCAGGGCAAGACTCTATCCAATTAAATATCCACATTGTAAAAGGAAAAGACCTAAAGGCTTTTCTAAACCATAGCAATGGCAAATAAAAATCCTCAAGGGAAGAAGGGTCCATCTCAAGCTGACAGTAGAACTTGCTGATGTTATCTCTGAAGTGCTGGCTATGGAGCAGCAGTTCTCAGCCTGTGGATCACGCATGATCCCTTTGGCAGTAGGTTATCAGATAGTCTGCTAATAAGATATTTACATTACAATCCATAACAGGAGCAAAATTACAGATATAGAGCAGCAAGGAAATAATTTTATGGTTGGGGTCACCAGTGCATGTGGAATTGTATTAAAAAGTCACACATTAGGAAGGTTGAGAGCCACAGCTAAAGAGGCTGAAGGTATATAAAAATGAAGGTGTGGAATGGGAGAATATAAGTGATGGGATAACAACTGAGTTGTAATCTGAATAAATTAATTTAAAAAATAGTATGCACAGGCCAGATGATCTAGAAATTCTCTGCTACTCAAAATAGTCTATACTTTAAAAAAAATTAAGGTGTGAGGAATTATTTTTTGAAGTTTCACAGATATTCTCTGGTCATGTATGTAGGTTCTAAAAGATAAGAGATCCTGAGAGGCTTTTGCTAAGAGTTTTGAAAGTGTAACTGGGCTGAGTAGAAGTGCTGTGTTTCTTGTAAGCAGCAGAAGTATGGGTCTTGTTTACACATTCATACTGTTAGCCTGTGTCTTTTTATTGGGGAGTTGAGGCCATTAATGCTGAGAGATATTAATGACCAGTGGTTGTTAATTCCTACTATTTTGATGTTGGTCTTAGTAGAGTGTGCGCATGAGTGTGCTTCCCTTCTTTTGGTTTTATGGATATGTGGTTAATCATTTCCTGTGTTTTCCTGGGTGTAGTTAGCTTCCTTGGGTTAGAGTTTTCCTTCTAGTATCTTCTGTAGGGCTACCACCAGGATATAAAGTGAATACTTTAATTAAAAAATAAAATAAAGAGTGGAAGCCCAGAGTAGACTGCGCTGGCCAGGAAGCGGTAGAGCCTTGAGGTGTGCATGTTGCAGGCGGAATGAGACTTTGGCAGACAAGGCTCTGACCTGGCTGGTTTCCAAGCCATTGTTGCTGGGGCAAGGGGTTGGCAAGGGGACCCAAGCACCTAAATTGGCTGAGAACATCTGTGTCTGTCATTTGGCCACTGGGGAGACGCTGAGAGCCATGGTAGTTCCAGGTTCAGAGTTGCGAAAGGAACCGAATGAGACAATGGATGCTGGGAAACCAGTGAGTGATGAAATGGTTGTGGAGCTCACTGAGAAGAATTGGGAGACTCCTTCACATAAAAACGGCTTTCTTCTAGACAGCTTCCCTCGGACTGTAAGGCAGGCAGAAATTCTCTATGATCTCATGGAGAAGAGGAAAAGAGAAGCTTGATTCAGTGATTGAGTTCAGCATCTCAGACTCCCTGCTGATCCGGAGGATCGCTGGAAGGCTGATTTACCCCAAGAGTGCCCTGGTCCTACAACGAGGAGTTCAGCCCTCCAATGGAGCCCATGAAAGATGCTATCACTCGAGAAACCTTGATCCGAAGGTCAGATGATAAGAAGAAGGCCTCGAAGATCTGCCGGGAGGCCCACCATACCCAAACCACTGCATGGTGAAGTACTATAGAAAACAGGGCATTCACTGCACCATCGAGGCATGCCAGACTTCTGATGCTGTGTTGTCGATCCTGGCAGCCTTTTGCAAAGCCACATCCTAATAACAGAAGGTCAGGTAAGGCCGCATCACTGATCATCTCCCCCCTGAGTTATCCCTACTCTTAGATGCTGAAAAGAAGGGAAAAGCGTGGTCACCGGAAAAAAGGATAATGGGGGAGATGGTGAGGGGCTCAAGAGGACCATTGGAACAGAGTTGTAATAAGTAAGGTGTTTTTTTTCTATACATACGTGGGATTTTTTAAAGTATAAGCAAGGGAGAAAACTAATTTTTTCTTTTTTCTTTAATTTATTATAATTTATTCACATTATATACCAATTATTATCCCCTTACTTGTATCTTCCACTTCCCACCCTCCTTCCCTCTTCTGCCTTATTTCCCTCCATTAGACCTGTGACAGAAGATTTCCTCCCCCACCATATGAACACAGCCTATCAGGTCTCATCCAGATAGCCTGCTTCCCCTTCCTCTGTGTGCTGCCAGACCTTCCCATCAAGGGGAAGTGGTCAAATTGAGGAACCAAGTTCAAGTCAGATGCATTTCCTACAGTCTTTACACCCTTGGAGAATGAACTGTCTATTGGCTATATCTTAACAGGGGGTCTAGCATCCCTGCATGCATTGTCGTTGGTTGGTACAACAGTTTATCCAGGTCCCCTGAGGTCCAGATCCACCAGCCTTCATGGTCTCCTTGTAGGGCTCCTGAACTCTCTGGGTCCTTATATCCCCTGCCCCCAAAAAATCACGTGATTAGAGGGCATCGTTGCAAATAAAGAGATGTGGCATTATATGTGAGCAATCATGCTTTCATTTCCTCTGGACTACAAAGCTAACACCTAAAGGACCTCACCTTCTATGTTAAAACCTCATGGACCACCAGGCCAGGGGTGCAGTGGTCAGAGTGTGCCTGTGTAACCCGCACAGAGGGGGAGACTGTTGGCTGCTGCCCATGGCTTCCCATTCTGTAACGCCAATGACTCATCTGCAGAGATGGAAGAGATGGGGTGTGATCTCACAGGTGGTGATTTGGCAAATCATTTTTACTGGAATTGTGGGGAGCAAGGGGAGACCGATCCCACACTTCTTATGACCTATATGGCCTGCTCTGGTGGCAAAGCCTTCAGCGTCCACCCTGCACGTAGTAGCCCTACAACTCTGCCTTCATCATCCATGGGACTCTTTGAATAAGTGAACAAGTGCTAGGAATGTAGCTCAGTTGCATAAACAGTGAACGGGGGAAAGAGCTAAAATGTCTTAAGCTAAATCATGCAAAGACTCCTCTTCTCATCCTCACATCTTGTGACTGGGATCACCCGACAACACTGTGATGTATGTGTCAATGAGGTGCGTTTCATAATGAACAAATGCTGCCATGTTTGGCACCTGCGTCAATAAAGTATGTTGAAATTTTGTAAAAATAAAATAAAAATAAAATAAATTTAGATAGTATAAAGAAAAAAGGAATGCTATGATGTTAGAGATTATAGAGCCATGGCATATGTACCAAGGATAGCTGGATATATAGAATATATAGAGAGATTCTGGAGTTATACATTGTGGACTTTTCCCTGCTGGGTTATAGGACTTCTTTGGTATAGTATCTCCTCACTATCTACCTAAAAGTTTATGTCGTATACTCAGTGACTTTATATATTGAAAGTATGTAATTTGGTTTTATATTGTACAGTGTTGCAACTAATAGACAATCTTGAGATGAATCATCTTGTGTCTTGGAAGAAATTGGGGCCTTTTACACAGTGCTGAGTCTGTAAAAGACTAAGGGAACTTTAATGTAGGACTGACTGTAATTTGAATTATGATATGGCCCTAAGCCGATGGAGGCCAAGGAGTGGGATGTAGCAGTTTGAATGTTAAATGTTTACTATAGGCTCAGCCAGTTGAATACTTGTATCCTAGTGGGTGATGTTGTTTGTAGGGTTATGAAGCACAGCCTTGTTTGACAAAGTACAACAGTGGGTAACCTTCCAGATTTTAAAGTCTCCCATCACTTCTAGATCACTAACTTTTTTTTGTGCTTGACATTGAGGATGAAAACCCTCAGTTACCTGATCCAGAAGCCTTACTTGATTGATTTTATGCCTCCCTGCCATGGTAGACCTTTATCCAGTTGGAAACATTATGGAAAGAGTCTTCTTTCTTTTCTATGTTGTCACAGTATTTCATAATAGCAAGGGAAAAGTAGCCAAAACATTTGGATCCATGAGACCTTTCCTTATGGGGGGGGGGGAAAGGAAAGAAGAATTAAAGGGAATCAAGAAAGGGAAAGGGGAATAAGAGTGAAGGAATTAATAAATGGACTAATGGAAAAGAAGACAAAAGTAAACTAATTTTTCATTATTTGTGTACGGTTCCACGTAGTGGATGTAAGCATGCTTTTGTTTTGATCCCAAGTGTGGAATGTGAAACAGACCTGTGTGATGAGGGCCGGTAATGTTTGTCCACTGGAAACAGACTTGTGTGAGGGCAGGTGGTGTCTGCCTGTTAAAAAGTGCAATGTCTTGTTTGAGGGTACGGTCTTTGCCAATTGAAAAACATCTTGCTATGGACTCTGAGAGAAGATAAACAGGAAACCACAAAACAAAGGCTTGGCTTTTGTGTCCTTTTTTTTATTGCTCCCTATTTGAGACTTCCTAGAGAGAAAAGCTCCAGAGAATGTTTGCAGGTTGCTCTCGTTGATTTGCTCTTTAGTGCATGTACTGGAATCCTGAGAGTAAGAGTGGTATTGCCCGAAAGCACTGAGTCTAAAAAGGTCTACTTCCACTGTCACTGTCAACTCTTTTCTCTCCTATCTAAGGTACATGGGTTGGAAGGGAGATAGAGGCGTTATAGAAGCCCAAATAAAGTAGGTTTAAAAAGATCAAAGCCTGCAGTTCCATGTACAGCTAACTACTTATATAAGCTAGTTTTCCAACAACTTATGCAGAATATTCTATGGTTTGGATCCTCAGTGTCTCTTAAAGTATCAAGTAATTGTAGAGTGGTCCCCAGGAAAGAGCTGTTATTGAAAGGAAGTTGAAACTTTAAAAATGGTTTTACACAATTGGGGTATAACATGAGCTAATATTGGGGGTGTGGAAGAGCCCTCCCTAACTGCTTTCTTTTAGCTTCCGGCCATGAAGTAAGAAGGTTTTGCAGAGCAAATGTTGTTCACAATTGACACCTTAAAGTTCTAACAGAATCTTAAATGCATTGATCTGCCAGATTCAGGAACTGGGATGTCAAAAACTATGAGCACAATTAACTTTTTATTAATAACAAAACCCTCAATGTTTATAACTCCAGTCTCTCTGGTGCATTGATATTGTGGTGAATGCTGACGAATGCATGTCTTAGGATAGCTCCAGTAAACGATAAGTTTTAATCCTAAGTGAAGCAAATCATTTTCTTATTGGAAAAGTTGCAAACAGGATACACAATTGTGAGCTAATATAAATTTCATATTAGTGACTGCACTACATTTCTGTAATGTGACTCAGAAGAGCTGAAAGAAAACACTACTCAGAGGAAGGATAGCAAGTTACCAAGAAGAGACTCGATACCCTAAGAGCATATATAGGGGGAGGAGGTCCCCCTCAGTCACAGACATAGGGGAAAGGAGAAGGGGGAAGAGGGAGGGAGGAAGGAATAGGAGGATACAAGGGAAGGGCTAACAATTGAGAGGTAATATGAATAAATTAATAAAAAATGATTAAATAAATAATATGAAAAAGGAAAAAAAGAAAACACTACTCAAATAGAAAGTCATCTATAGTGCACCTAATTAAAAACTGTCTTTAAAAACAATTATTTTTAAAGTTTCTAATAAATCATATTTTGTATAATTTGCCTATAACATACTTGATCTATGTATGGAATATAATATTTTTTGTGTATGTACATGTATGTGTATGTCTATGTACAATGTATGTATAGGTAATTTGTAGAAATAGATGTGCTCATGTTTGTGCATATGAGGACAAATTGCATTCTTGTTTTTACCTGAATGTCCTTGTCTATGTCAGATTTAAAATTTTTCATTTCTTGCCTTCCAGACAGGTAAAATGTCATGATTCTACTGGCTTTGTTTCTTTGTCAATGAATCTTTTACCATTCCATCCCTCCCCTGTGTCTTGATTTATCTGATCCTCTTGCAGAGAATTTTTACTTTTAATAAAGGTAACCCAGAAGCTTTTAAAATACGTTTTTGATAAGTTGCAGAAGCATTTTTAAAAGCATTGAATAAAGTAGTGTTGTATGGGTTTCTATTCCTATCCCCAGTGGCTGCCCTCCAGCAACTGTTTCTATCACTTTCATGCCAAAAATTTCTGTGAATCACAAGAACACAGTAAAATATCTTTTAGTTCAAACATTTAAAAAGGTAGAAGTCGTTTGATGAAAAATATAGTGTGCCTAAGAACTAACAAAGTTAAGCAGTAGTTTCATAAAGCATTGCTACTGCTAAAGGCCTGTGTGCGCTATCAAAATGGTAGCATCACTGGACTGACAGGAGAAACGGAAGGGGAAGGAGAGAAAAAAGAAAAAAAATTAAATAGCATTTATTTATTTATTTCACAATAAGAAGTCTATTTCATTGTCCTAATTACTTTTCATGCTGCTTTCTGAACTAGCTAGTTTTTGTAATTACAGGAAAATGTTCAAAGCATTCAGATGTTGACATATAGAAATATTTGTCAGGCTATTGATGTTGAACACCATGCAAAATATACTGATTAATATGAGTAGAAAATGATTCCATGATATTCAGTTTTATTGTTTCCTTTCACTGTGTTTCTAGGCTTGATTCCACAGTGTTTTTAAAAAAAGGATAAATTTAAGCAAAATATCATTGTTCAAACTTACCAAAATTTCTGTTGATGTTAGAAAAAAGTACCACTGGTCTGACAGTCAGGAGCCATTATTAAACTTTTGTTCAAAGAAATAATTATATGTGTACCTAGAATGGATATATAATTAAGAAGTACTGAATTTTTTACCTTGAATATTTCCATACCTCTAAAACAGGAAAAAAATATTACAACACTTCATAATGAGTTCACTTCATAATCGGATAAGTCTTGTTCCAATTCTGTTCCTGAGCTCAGTGAGTCATCTCCTAACAGACAGATTTCCCCTTGCAAGCCATACTTAGCGTCTCACCAGCAAATTGCTTCTGACCTTCCCAGAGCCTAGCTCAGCCTTCGGCTTAGGTTTTCAAGTAAACCTTGAATAATAGTTTAAAGTCTATTCAAATGCATTTCTCTAATTTCTATTTTTATTTCAAGTTTTTATATAAATCACTTACATATAACTATTTACCTAAGTTAAAAGGTATATAAGATTGATCTATAGGTCTCATAAGAGTACTATTACCATTATATAATAGAAAAATCTATTATAATAAGTCTTAATTGATATGATTTTTTTTCTCTTTGAAGTATTTCTGAACATTAAATTCTGAAACCTTTAAGCACTCAATATTTGTGTACATCAGTTTACTCATACCACCCAAATACACTGAATACCTAGAAAATGTACAAAATAATCTTAAAGATAATATGTACACACTCAAAACTTTTATATTTCAGCAAGCTAGGAATCTTAATCTTTGCCTAATGAGGATACATTAAAATTCTTATATAGTTGCGCTTATTGAACATCACAAAAATTTCAAAGTACATTTGATATTACTAGTCTACCATATGGTAGAAGAGATATATAGTAATTGACCAAGAGAATCTATCTCAGGACGTGGAGATAAATCTGAGTTTGCTGTCATAATCAGTAAAAGTCAGAAAGGAAAATAAACTAACACCCATCTCCTTAACATCTACTTTATATGTACTACCCAGATTTTTCCTATTGTCCCTAAATCTTGAGAAAAACTAAATTAATGTATCAAATTTATATTTTGTTCACATTTGCAGAGGTTTCATTAGATGGTCACATAGAACCGTTTTGCCTGGGCCTGAGGTGAGGTGAGAACATGGAGCCTCAGAGTGGTTCAGCTCGTAGAGAATATTGGGATGAAATAATCAAAGACATTCCAAGGATTCTGTTTCAAAATTCAGAGAATCACTTTTTGTCAGTGAAAGAGATGATGTCATAGTTGAAACAAAGAAGTTCACTATGGGACAATGACAATCACAGCGATCTGCCTGCCTCTGCCTCCCGAGTGCTGGGATTAAAGGCGTGCGCCACCACGCCCGGCTCTATTTTGTAATTTTTAGTACATAATTCCACTCATTTAACTTTATATATAATGCTGAACAAATAACATACTCAATGATGAGAAAGTCTCAGTAAATAATCACTCAAACTGATACCACCAAAGCATCCATTTGGTTGCTGAGCAATGAGTCTGATAATTTTCATTGTAGGTGAAACATGGACCGTCTTTGCCAGCCTCGGGGATACAGAATCAAAGCTATCTACTGGTAAAGCAGATGGCATATTGTTGAAAAGGTGATCTACCGGTGATAAAGAGTGACAAGGGCAAGCTTACTACTTGGTGGTCATGACTAAGAAACATTCGAAAAACACAGATGACAAAATGGTTCTGTAGTTTTCTAACAAGGACAATACTAGTTTTGTTTTATCTCGTTATTTCTTTAGAGTGCTTTCTAAGAAGAGACCAAAAGGATGTGGGTTCAGATGGTAGAGGAGGTTTAGGGAGGGAAAGCCAGAACCAGCATACAGTGTATGAGAACAATGTATTTTAAATAAAAGAAACACAATAAAAGTAGAATAAAATTTGATATTCTGAAGATTTCTTTGAGGATATTTGAAGCTATATGGAGGAATAAAAAAATGGAAGATAACAGTATGGATTTAAATATTAGAAATCTAATAATTACCCATTTTCCAAATATAATTCTGATTTTCTAATGGTAGAATCTGTGGTAGATGCAACACAAAATCTTTCAGATTTTCTTCCCATGTGTTGATCACCTTTCAGGTCCCCATGCAAAATGCTTGATAATATAATCAAGGAAGAAAATATGATGTTTTCTCAGGGTTTTAGAAGCTTGAACTGAGAATCAGCTGCACATGAACTAGAGAATTGTTCTTCCAAGGCTTATAGATTATTGTGCTCAGATTTTGTTGGGATTTGAATCAAATTTGAAGACGTCGTTTAGTAGAATGGTCAGCTTTTATAGGTTAATTCTACAAATCCATGAGCATGGGAGATTTTTCCATCTTCTGATTTCTAATTTTTTTCAACAAAGGCTTGATGATTTTCATCATAAAAATGTTTCACTTGCCTGGTTAGAGTTAAACTAAGTTATTTTATATTATTAGAGGCTTTTGTAAAAGGTGTTGTGTCCCTAATTTCTTCTTTCTTTCTTTCTTTTCTTTTCTTTTCTTTTCTTTTCTTTTCTTTACTTCTTTCTTTCCTTCATTCTTCTTTCTGTCTCTCTGTCTTTCTGTCTTTCTCTTTCCCTCTCTCCTTCCCCTCTCTCCTTCTTTTTCTCTTTCTTTCTTTCTTACTTTCTTTTTTCAGTTAATATTGTATTCAGCCAGTTTACTGAAAGTGTTTATTAGATGTAGGAATTCTATGGTGGAATAATTTGCATCAATCATCCATAGTATTATCTAATCTGCAAATAAAGCTATTTTAATATGTTCCTTTCCAATTTGCATCCCTTTGATATCCATCATTTGTCTTATTGCCCTAGCTAAAATTCTAACTACTGTACTGAATAAGAATGGAGAGAGTGGTGCCATAGTTTGAGCAGGACCCCTGGGCCCAGATCCGCTAGTCATAATGCTCTTCTTGTAGGTTTCTAGGACCCTCTGGATCCATTTCCCCATTCTCCCATGCTTCTCTCACCTGAATCCCAATAGGATGTCCTCCCCTCTGACCCACTTTCCTGGTAAGTGAAGACTTTCATGGGACATGCCCCTTGGGCTAGTGGCCAGATATAAGTGAGTATATACCATTTGAGTCTTTCTGCTTCTGGGTTAACTCACTCATTATGATCATTTCTAGTTATATCCATTTGTCGACAAATTTCAGGAATTCCTTGTTTTTAACAGCTGAGTAGTATTCCATAGTGTAAATGTACCACAGTTTCTTTATCCATTCTTCTACTGAAGGACACTTAGGCTGTTTCCAGGTTCTCGCTTTTGAATAAGGCTGCTATGAACATGGTTGAGCAAATTTTCTTGTCGTGTGCTGGAACATCTTCTGGGTATATTCCAAGGAGTGGAATAGCTGGGTTTGAGGAAGCTTTATTCCCATTTTTCAGAGATAGCACCAGATAGATTTCCAAAGTGGCTGTACTAGTTTGCATTCCCACCAGCAATGAAGGAGTGTTCCTCTCTCCCCACATCCTCTCCAGCATGTGGTGTTGCTTGAATTTTTGATCTTAGCCATTCTGATGGGTGTAAGATGGAATCTCAGAGTTGTTTTGATTTGCATTTCCCTGATGACAAAGGAGTTTGAGCATTTCCTTAAGTGTTTCTCAGCCATTCGATATTCCTCTGTTGAGAATTCTCTGTTTAGTTCTGAGCCCCATTTCTCAGTTGGGTTATTTGGTTTGGTGGTATTTAATTTTTTGAGTTTTTTATATACTTTAGATATTAGACCTTTGTCAAGGAGCTCGAAGGCTGGAAGTGTCTAAACCTCTTCTGCTGTTTGAACTTCCAGTGGCTTGGCACAGAGAACAAGCCTGCATGTGAACATTCTCACATCTACAGGCCAATTTTGCCAATAGTCTAGGCTGTAAGACTGCTGTCCCTTTTTGCCTGTAGCAGCTGTGAGTCCTAAGTCTCCTTTTGCCTGCAATTGAACAGGTACTGGGAGAGCTGACTCAGGATGGATCCCAGCAGGAAGAGGTATTGTAGACCTCTTTTTTTTTTTCCTCAGGGGCAGTGGCTAAGTCCTGGAGAATAATTTGCTATAACTGAGCCTATCGGGAAGACTCCTATAGGGTTTTAAAGATTTTACCAGTTTCTACATGAGGGTACAGGAAACACTCTCAGCCTTTTAATTAAGATGGCAGTGAGACTACAGTTTTGTCTATCTTAAGACTATTTTAATAGACAACTTTGTTTATAGTTTATCTTAATACTTAAAGACTAAGACCTTATATTTTATCTCTGTTAAGCTGGAATGTTAAAAACCTAAGAACAGTCCAAAAGGAACAGAACAATTTTGTGTGATCAATAACATTACATTTAGAAATTTAGGCTAAACACATTTTAAGGCAGTGACTTAAATTTTAACATTGTAAACAAATGAATGTTAATGTAGCAGAACATTACAGAATAATTTGAAAACTGTATCAAACCCATTAGCCAGGAATGGTAGAATATAGGTTAGCTGGTGGTGGTCGTGTTGGTTGCCCTTAAAGATAATGGCTAGCCACCTGGTAGTCCTTAAAGACGGAGGTTAGGCACACGGATGGCACAGAGGGCAAACGTTGCACCTCCTCCACCCCGAACCAACATGGCGACTGTAACAGCCTGCAGATTTGAAATGCTATGAGGTTGTAGTGACACAGGCTGGCTGAGCACAGTACAGCCCGGGAAGAGCAGCTGTGGCCATGGCAGGCTCTCTGCTAACCCCATCCTGTCTCATCCAGGTTCAGCCTGGCTCTCTTCAAAGTCCTGGCCCATCTGGGCTTTGGGTAGCCTACGTGCGTGTGTTAATGTGGCAGGAATAACCCAAATTAGGAAGATGACACAAGATGTGCCCAGGGGTGGGGCATGGGGGTGGGGTATAGTTTATTGATGGCGTGGGAGAGTGCACCGCGCTGCTAGTCTAGGCTATAGCGAGGGTGTGTGGACTGAAAAGACGACACAACATTGGGTCATTCCTCCTAAGAGAATGCCATCTGTTGAGAGTAACAGAACTGCTTATATAGGGGAGGAACCAGCAATCCAAGAATACTGTGGAAACTCCCAAAGAAGAAGCAAACCAAGGGCCAAATAATGAGACTCAAAACAAGGAAAATGAAGGCAACCGATGGAGCACAATGTTTCAACTGCAGACAAAAACAATTAATGGTCAGTGCCAGCACAGCTGCAGTTCTCCACAGGAGAGTGTACCTGCATTGGTTGGTGGAACTAGGCCAGGTCAATGGTCTGCCCACTGAGGGTGGCAGAGCAGGGTGCCTCAGTAACCACAATGACCCAGCAGTTGATCCCAAAACAGGTCTGGCAGGGAAAACGGCATGGCAGGGCATTCAGATGGCAGAAGGGTTACTCTGGCCCAGCAACAGTCCTTTGGTTCTGACTGAGTTCACCACTGGGGTAGGGGTGGGGGTGTTGGTGAGGGAAGCGTGGCGCCCTATAGCACAGTGAATTACCTGTATTCTGCCCTAGGCCAGGGAGAGATCAGAGCAGCTGAAATTTACCTAGCTTAGAATCGTGGAAAAGGTGGCAGTCTTGAAAAGCTGTATGGAAAGCTTCCTCACAGGTGGCTCCAGGCAAGCACGCAGGAAGTGGGAGAGCACGACAGTATTTAAAGAAAGAAATTTAGAAAACAGAATGCCCCCCTGGGTTTCATATTTGAGTCACGGCACCAATTTTAAGTTTCATTGAAAATAAGATAACAGATATAATAAGATCATAAGGTATCAGGCAGCAGATATTATGTTGTAGATAGAGTTTATTAAGTGAGCATGGGGAGAGAAGGAAAGGGGTGCAGGGTACCTCAGACAGAGAGAGAGAGACAGAGACAGGAAGAGTGAGAAGAAGAAGAAGAAGAAGAAGAAGAAGAAGAAGAAGAAGAAGAAG
>OU015747.1:13148182-13179986 GCA_907169655.1 Acomys percivali | reverse complement strand
GTGTGTGTGTGTGTGTGTGTGTGTGTGTGTGTGTGTGTGTGTGTGTAAAATAAACAGGTTGGGAACCTTGTGGGAATATATTTCTGGGTAGTCCAACAATGGTCTGCAGCTTCTATCACTTATACCCTTGTTTCAATGTTTGATTATAAAATATGATGACCAATCCTGTTTCTTAAACATATCTGGGTTCTTAAAAACCAGGACACTGATTTTACCAGTGTTGTTTTCCCTGACCCCCAATGCATATGTTTGTGCTATTGCAGTCACTTCCTGTTCTATATAAATGTGCTGTTTGGTAAACTCTTTATCCACATATGAAACAATCTATTGATCAGAACAAGAACCAGGACCAAAGGACCCATAATGTAAAGGACATTTAAAT
This sequence comes from Acomys percivali, assembly GCA_907169655.1. NCBI lineage: Eukaryota > Metazoa > Chordata > Mammalia > Rodentia > Muridae > Acomys > Acomys percivali. The sequence continues at coordinate 13,179,604 of OU015747.1, read as the reverse complement.
ATTTAATATTTAAAATAGCATATTATATAAAATAATGTAATAATATGTGCTTGACATGAATGTTCTAATCCTTTATCTGAATCTCAGACAAAGGTATGCTAGTAGTTCTTGCACTAGACAAAGCTTTGATTTACCAGATTCTCTGTTTGAAGAGCTTTATAAAGATGCAGAATCAGGCCAGTGTTCTGGAAATAATTGCAATTTTGTGAAATTCATAAAGACAAAATTACATAACTCAATGTATACTGATACACAAAGGATGATTATAAACAAGATATACTATACAAATCCATAATAACAATCTTTTGTCTGTCTAAACATTCATTTCATGTTAATAGTACTGACTTTATACTAAAATGTGTATTATCACAAAACCAATTATAAGGAATTAAAATAACTAATATCTCATGATTTGTCTCTATTTTACTCTGGAATTTTAAACTATATTCACATTTGTCTACAAACTTAATTGACTTTACCCAACAGGTTGACATGTGTTATACCTGATATCTGTACTACAACGTATTCATTACAAAACTTGTCAATGGCCTTAATCATTCAACAATAAGTGGACCTAATTGTTTGCCTATTCTTTCCATTGCAAAGTTAATATATGAGATAACCATTCTTTACATGCTTCACTATTTGAGAGTAATAAAGGATACACACATTTTTAGGAATGAAACATTTAACCAAATTCATTCATCCATGCATGCAGTAAGTTAATATCTGACTTTAGTTTAAATATATCATAACTGACCTGTATAATAATGCAAATAGTGATATCTATCTTTGGCATGAATCGGTGACTTAATGTTATACCAATTTGTTGGGGAGGGGAATAAGGGGAAAATGGGAGGGAGGGGAGAATGTGAGAATACAAGGGATGGGATAACCATAGAGATGTAACAAGAATAAATTAATAAAAAAATTAAAAAAAAATAAAAAGTGAAATCAGTGGCTTAAACAAAAAGCTATTAATAGTTTTAAGATAATATTAATTAGTGGAGTCATATACATCTCACTGAGTTTCACTCAAAACATAAAGATCAGTTCTTTCTGTAACTTCTTGATGAAAATTTGTTTCCATATTCTTTTCTAGATTCTAGAGACTTTCCAATTAGTTTCTCTCCATCTTCTGATATCATTTGTTACCTCCTCTGCTGTATCTTCCTTTCACTTTTACAAACCCTAAGGTTACATGAGCCCCAAAGTGTAATCCAGAGTATTCTCACTAGTTTTGTTGACAAGCAGTAGTTCCAATTAAACAACAGATTAATTTCCTTCTGCAACGTAAAGTAACTTTTGTGAATTCTAGTACACGAGATAGACCTTTGGGAAAAGGAAATATTTGTTTATGTTTAAATATAAACAATTCTTTTTTTTTTTAATTTAGTTTTTGATACAGAGTTTCTTAGCATAGCCTTGACTGTTCTGGAATTGTACTGTAGACCAGGCTGGCCTGGAACTCACAGAGATATGCCTGACTCTACCTCCCTGAATGTTGGGATTAAAGGTGTGCACTATCACACCCAGCTATAAATAATTCTTTATCAGCAATTATCAGTATTTGTAGAATTATACTATTAAAAATATTTCTCTGAAGTTCTCAGCTTTCTACTGGATACGTTAGCATATTCACATTGAGTTTTATTTTTGTACAGATCCCAAAAGGCCCATGATGATAAAGTTAATGAGATGAAGAGGTGATGGGCTCATTTTATGTCACATTCACATTGAACAAGTTAGAATTTACCATGTGTCATATGGATTCAAAGTAGTTAATGACATTTCCATCTGTTCCTGTTTAATATCTTGCAGGTTTACACAGTGAGCACTCACTCCCACAAACAGCTAAATCAGTCTCTTCTCACAGGATTTCATGAGCATCTGTGAGGCAGGGGTGACTCTTCAATGTTTGTGTTTCTTACTGTCACAGATTAGAAATCTTAAGAGTCACATCAGATTTCATATTCTTCCATGTCCAGCCAGAAATTTCTTTAGCTTGAGGCACCTCGGACACACACTGTTTCACATGCTAACACAACTGAGCAGACTTTCCCACAGTCTATTGAACAGATCCTATGCTAAGTATCCTGTGCTTTGAAGTATTCCATTCCCACTGAGCTGTGTTGGTAACAAGGTCTTAATATTGGAGGAATACAGGTATACTGTACCAAAACTGCTTCAGAATTTACAGTCATCAGCTCTGCCTGACACATGGCAATTTAGCTGTAATATAGAAGGTAACACATCTTTACCATTTCTGTGACCATTTTTCTATACACATTGACCAACGTTAACAAGTAGCATGCTTGTTTGCTAACTAAAACTAACACACATTAACAAGGACCATGTTTATTTGTTAACTGAAACTGTCAATGATAAATAAAACTAGGAAATAGTCGGCATGGTGTTCCTGGATAATTTGAGTGAACAAGTTGATGACTGGAAGCTCAACATCCCACAGGAGGATGAGGTAGGATGAGCAGCAATCCCAGATGTCTGGGCTACACAGCTAGTTTCAGTTTAAAGCAGGACAGAGGTCATGGTCCTTCCACAAAGGGATTATGCATATGGAGTAGTGATCTTTTTAGCAACAAAGAGTTAGAGATTAAGAGTTTGTGATTTAAAAAAGATGAAGTTGGCAGAGCAGTAAAAGGAGAGTGAATGATTATGTAAAAGCAACAGAGATCTACAATTGGCCAACTGTTATGCCAAGACTAGTACAGCAGATCTTAAGTAGTCCATGGAAAATCAAGTTCAATTTAGCACCCAAAAATAAAGAAAATATTAAAAAACATTCAAACTTCGATTGATTCTAGTCATTTCACTATAAGATCTAAGGTCACATATAGCTTGAAAATTGACAATAATCCTAAAATATTCTTAATTAATTGCAATGATTAAAGATTTTGATAATATCTTCACATTTTTCTGAATATTTAAATAAATGTTAATATTATAAATTAATGCTATTGAGTTTAATAGCCAACCTTAAAATTAATGTGAGCCTTTCAGCAGAAATGGTTATGTAACTTTAGTCCTGCATTGTTATCTATGGCATCATGTTAATCTTGAACCTCCTTTTTTTTGACATTTTTTAATAATTTATTCATATTACATCTCAATTGTTAGCCCATCCCTTGTATCCTCCCTTTCTTTCCTACCTCCCGCTTCCCCCTCTACTCACTTCTCCTATGTCTGTGACTGAGGGGGACCTCCTCCCCCTGTATATGCTCCTAGGGTATCGAGTCTCTTCTTGGTGACTTATTATCTTTCCTCTGAGTGCCACCAGGCCTCCCCATCCAAGGGACATGGTCCGATATGGGGCACCAGAGTTTGTGTGAAAGTCAGATCTCCTTCTCCACTTAACGGTGGAAAATGTCCTGTCCATCGGCTAGACTGGGTAGGGGTTCAAAGTTTACTGCCTATATTTTCCTTGGCTGGTGCCATAGTTTGAGGAGGACCCCAGAGCCCAGACACGCCTGTAGTTTTCCAGGACCCTCTGGATCCTTCTATTTCCTCATTTTCCCAGGCTTCTCACCCCTAAAGTCTCAATAGGATTTTCTCCCCTATGACCCACTTTCCGCGTAGGTAAAGTTTTTCATGGGGGCGTACCCCTTGGACTAGTGTCTCGATATAAGTGAGTATATACCATTTGACTCTTTTTGCTTCTGTGTGAACTCACTCATTATGATAATTTCTAGTTCAATCCATTTGTCCACAAATTTCGGAAATTCCTTGTTTTTAATAGCTGAGTAGTATTCCATAGTGTAAATATACCACAGTTTCTTTATCCATTCTTCTACTGAGGGACACATAGGTTGTTTCCATGTTCTGGCTATTATGAATAAGGCAGCTATGAACATGGTTGAGCATATGTTCCTGTTGTGTGGTAGTGCATCTTCTGGGTATATTCCAAGGAGTGGAATAGCTGGGTCTTGAGGAAGCCCTATTCCCATTTTTCTGAGAAAGCGCCAGATAGATTTCCAAAGTGGTTGTACTAGTTTGCATTCCCACCAGCAATGAAGGAGTGTTCCTCTCTCTCCACATCCTCGCCAGCATGTGGTGTCAGTTGAATTATTGATCTTAGCCATTCTGATGGGTGTAAGATGGAATCTCAGTGTCGTTTTGATTTGCATTTCTTGATGACTAAGGAGGTCGAGCATTTCTTTAAGTGTTTCTCCATCATTTGATATTCCTCTGTTGAGAATTCTCTGTTTAGTTCTGAGGCCCATTTCTCATTTGGGTATTTGGTTTGGTAGTGTTTAATTTCTTGAGTTCTTTATATATTTTGGATATTAGACCTTTGTCAGATGAAGGGTTGGTGAAGATCTTTTCCCAGTCTGTAGGCTGTCGCTTTGTTCTCTTGACAGTGTCACCTGCCTTACAGAAGCTTCTCAGCCTCATGAGGTCCCATTTATTAATTGTTGACGCTAAGGCATGGGCTGTTGGTGTTCTATTCAGGAAGTTGTCTCCTGTACCTATGTGTTCCAGACAATTCCCCTCATTTTCCTCTAATTGGGTTAATGTCTCTGGTTTTAGGTTGAGGTCTTTAATCCACTTGGACTTGATTTTTGTGCATGGTGACAAATAGGGGTCTAATTGCATTTTTCTACATGTAGACATCCAGTTAGACCAGCACCATTTGTTGAAAATGCTGTCGTTTTTCCATTGAATGGATTTGGCTTCTTTGTGAAAAATCAAGTGACCAAATGTGTGCGGATTCATCTCTGGGTTTTCAATTCGATTCCATTGATCCACTAGCCTATTGCTGTGCCAGTACCATGCTGTTTTAATTACTGTTGCTCTATAGTACAGCTTGAGACCAGGTATGGAGATTCCTCCAGAGGATTTTTTATTGTATAGGATTATTTTTGCTATTCTGGGCTTTTTGTTTCTCCACATGAAGTTGAGAATTGTTCTTTCAATATCTTCAAAATATTTTGTGGGTATTCTGATAGGGATTGCATTGAATCTTTAAATTGCTTTTGGTAAGATGGCCATTTTTACTATGTTAATTCTCCCGATCCACGAACAAGGTAGATCCCACCATCTTCTGATGTCATTTTCAATCTCTTTCTTCAGAGATTTAAAATTTTTTCAAATAAGTCCTTCACTTGCTTGGTTAGGGTTATTCCTAGGTATTTTATATTGCTTGTGGCTATCGTGAAGGGAGTAATTTTCCTAATTTCTTCCTCTGCCTGTTTATCATTTGTATATAGGAAAGCTACTGACTTTTTTGAGTTTATTTTGTATCCTGCCAATTTGCTGAAGGTGTTTATCAGCTGTAGGAGTTCTCTGGTGGAATTTTGGGGGTCACTTATATACACTATCATATCATCTGCAAATAGGGATAATTTGACTTCTTCCTTTCCCATTTGGATCCCCTTGATCTCCTTTTGATGTCTTATAGCTCTGGCTAGAACTTCAAGAACTATATTGAAGAGGTATGGGGAAAGTGGGCAGCCTTGTCTGGTCCCCGATTTTAGAGAGATTTCCTTGAGTATCTCTCCATTTAATTTAATGTTGGCTGTTGGTTTGCTGTATATAGCCTTTATGATGTTTAGAAAAGTGCCTTGTATTCCCGATCTCTCCAGAACTTTAAACATCAATGGATGTTGGATTTTGTCAAATGCTTTTTCTGCATCTAAAGAGATGATCATGTGTTGAACCTCCTTTTTGATTAAATTAAAAAGTGCAATGATTATCCTAAATTCAAAATAATTCAGAATCTGGAGCATCAACGGTAAGAGAAATAAAAGAAACAAACATAGAAAAGTTCTGTGTGCTGTCCATGGGCTAGATCAGGGCAGGGGTTTAAAGTTTACCGCCTATATTGTCCTTGGCTAGGGCCTTAGTTTGAGCGGGACCCCTCGACCCAAATCTGCCTATCATAATGTTCTACTTGTAGGTTTCTAGGACCCACTGGACCATTCTACTTTGCTATTCTCACATTGTTCTCTCATCTAGAGTCCCAATAGGATGTCCTCCCCTCTGTCCCAGTTTCCTGGTAAGGGAAGGCTTTTGTGGGACATACCCATTGGGCTAGTATGCAGATATAAGTGAGTATGAGAGGGATTTGACTTTCTCATGTACTCTGGTGCCTCTCATTTGACTATGTCCCCTGGAGGGGGAGACCTAATGGCACTCAGAGGAAGGACAGCAGGTCACTGAGAAGAGACTTGATACCCTATGAGTATATACAGAGGGAGGTAATCCCTCTGAGGAACAGTCAGGGGAGGGGAATAAGGGTAAAATGGGAGGGAGGGGAGAATGGGAGGATACAAGGAATGGGATAACCATAGAGATGTAACAAGAATAAATTAATAATAATAAAAAAAGAAAAGTTCTGTGTGAAGGGATCTGAAGCTCTCCTCCTCTATTTCACTTCAGGTTCCAACAGCCTGAAAATATTCTGGCATTTTTACACTCCATGCCTGGGACAGAGCCTGTTGGTTTTGCTATCTGGACACATCTCACCTTATCACAATGGCACTTCAGAGTAAATTCTCCCTCTAAACAGAGCTGAATGTCTTGAGAATCTAGACATCATAGGGTTCTTGAAGACAGTATCTCTGCAATTTTTTTTTTTTTAATCTCTGGAAACATCACAGACATTGTGTTCCAAAAGGTAGAAACTTGAGAGCCTGTGTCTCTCTCCTCATCTTCAGGCAGTCATTCCATTAGTAACCTTTCCTTATAAATCTCCCAAATTTAGCTTCACCTCTTCAGTTTCACTGCTGGTGACCTATTTCTGCCCCCTCCATCTATTCCTTGGAAATTGTCTTCTGTCCCTTTTTAGGTGTGTTATCTCCTCAATGAATCTTGTCTATTCAATCAAGTACAAACTCCACATGACTAGAACATTATAATGTTAGGAAACTATCTTAGAGCATGCTTATGTCTGTTTTCTTGACACTCATGTCTGTGCTACTCCAGACTATATAAATGTGTTTAATTATTAAATAGGTATTTTGCTTCCTGAGCTTTGTCTTAAGTTCAACGTATTTTCAGCACAGCACCCAATACACTGGTGGAGGGAATTAACTGGAAGGCTAATGAGAAGATACGTGATGAAGTGCTTGATCATGAATGAGATTTTAGCATTCTGTAGGAAAGTCAAAGTAATGCCTAGTTTCTTAAGCAACGTTCTTCTAGCTCTTCTCTGGCATTGGTCCAAAGATTTTGTGTTTTCTTGTTTGTGGAGGATGCCAGAGATAGTGTCCACATATTGCCATTTTAATTTTTGTGTAGCTTAGAAGTTAGAAATGTGAGAGTAGAGTGAAAATTTCCAATGGTGAAACTAGACTTTGTACTATAAGTGAATAATTTCAGCTGCAATACTAACAAGATAAATTTATTTTATATATGAGTTCCATTAGAATGTTTTACCTTTCTAAAGGTGGATGTTAATTACCCATCCCTAGCATCTAGGATGGAGGACAATGCTCAGTATACAAGTAAATTTATTCTGTGATTTAATAGTAAAAATACATTTGTAGAAATAGCATAAATAATTTTTTATTTTACAGAAGACATGTACAATAGATTCTTTTATTCTGAACAAGGGTATAATATATTATAAATTATTTGTTACTCTAACACATATGCTGAACAAAGTTGCAAATTAATGTATGGAGAATATATTACAGTAGCATACTTATAATTGGATAATCAATAGATAAGCTTAATAATGTTTTGTTTTCTAAAATTATTATTTTCTAGAATTATTTCACTATTGGAGTTACTCTTAAAATTTATTTATATAACTTATCTTTATCATATTCAGTTGCATTTGTGTTAAGTTATATTTTCAAACTTGCAATGTGCAGTTTAACGTTAAGCATCAGAAACAAACGAGTATTCTATATTCGATAAATGAGCCTCTTGAGGAATTCACATAACTACAACTATCTGAAGATGCTCAGGACCTTGCAGTCTAGAGCCCATATTTAATTTTGACACATAAAGGGACACTAAACAAGAGAATTGTGCTCATCATACTAGTTAATGAGTTTAAGAGATAATCATGTAAGGACATGTTTCAGATGGTGTGTAATTGGTTCAGATTACTATTCCCATGGCAACTACAATAGGATGGGTGCAATAGGTTATGATGGTGATGTTCAGGATGTGTAGGGATATGTGTATATGCAGAGAGGACTGAATAAATAGAGTGACAACTCAGAGATATTGTGTTTCTTCAAGGGATCCTAGAATTAACAGTAGCAGAGATGCTATGTGGCCATGAGTCAGTTCATAATGATGTGTGAGACATGGTAATCACAATTCTGAGATTTAGGTGATCCCAGCCAATGTATCTAAGCTTTCTTATTAATGATTGACTAGAGGAGAGTTTTGAGATCATACTTCAAGGTGTTCTTATGGACTGCAGAAAGAACCACAAATGGTATATCACATAAGCTATGGGAAATCAAGACTGCTGTTTTCTGATCTGTTTGAGGAGGCTTGACTGTTTCAGGACTTATCCAACATGGAAGACATCATGACAAAAGCATAAAATTATTTTACCGCAGTATGGGTGACAATATCTGTAGTAGAAGTCTTAAAGAAATGAATAATGCCTTAACGTATATCTACTGAAATACAGTATGAGGTGATTTTTTTCAAAACTTGGGATGGTGTAAAAGTATCTTAGACAGCGCTCCACTTATCTATATAAATATCATATAACTCCATATGTATGACATAAATTATCTTTATATTTTAAATAGAATTAACTGTATGAATATATCCATTGTTTTGTTGTTAAATTTCACAATTTAAATAAGTGTATAATTTAAGTTAGGCTCTTTATTTCTCATAGAAATGGCAGGTCAAAGTTCTATCTTCCTCAACTTTAATAATTCAAAAGGGAAGGCTTTGAAAAAGATAGACTTATATTTAAAGCTACTAATAGCCTCATAAAAGTTTTGTTTTTAAAAGGAATGGGGTGTTATAGATACATCTTTCATTAAGCAAAGGGTTTTGAAGAAGAGAACAGAGGAGGAGGATAGAAAAGAAAGAGATGGAGGAAGAGGGTCAGGATGGGTACTTTAGAGGCTGCAGTCGAAGATGAAGTAAATACATTTTCATGACACCATAGGTATGATTAACACCAAATCTAAAATACATAAAGGAAAATGCAAGGTCACAGCTTTAAGATAATAAAATGACAGGCATAACAGTAAATTTCAGTCTTACAGTTTGCTAATATTGTATATTTTTCATGAATTTTATTTATGTAAACGATTTACTCCAGGAACTGATGTGGTAGATCAATAGAGAATAAAGAAGGAGGAAGCAGGAAGAGGAAGAGAAGGAGGAAGAGGAGGTAGGAAGAGGAAGAGAAGGAGGAAGAGGAGGTAGGAAGAGGAAGAGAAGGCAGGAGAAAGAAGAAGAACAGGAAGAGGAGAAAGATATTTTTATATAAAAAAATGCTTTCACTGATACATGAAAAAACTTGAAGTATCTCTCAAAAATATAATTTATACTTTATGACATTAGGCAAGAAGTCCTCTTTGAATGTATAATTGTAGTAAGTTCAGTAATTATTAATACTGTAATATATGTTTGGTTATTATATATTTCTTTTATAATATATAAACTAATACATAGTTTGTTTCATAAAAAATTTATAGAAAATTTAAAGCATGCATAAGATAGTTAATACTTTAAAATAAACAAAATACAGAATGTTTATTATTTAAACATAATGAATAATAATGTATGTTAAATAATAAGAAAATTATTGGTATGTTAGTAATGAAGAGGCATGTTTTGTAGAGAATACCATTTGGAGAAGGAAAGTTGATATTTTATATGCCAATAAAAGGAGATGAAATGGTAAAGCTTGCTTATGACAGTTCTATGTGCCAGCTGTGTGACAACTGCTTCCAGGTACTTAGGGAAACCTCAGACATTTTCAGTATCTGAATAGAGAGTTGCATCTTCCATCACATATTTTTCACCATAGACTGTCTTTTACCTGTGATGCTGTTGTCCAATTTACTCTCAGCTTCATTATCTGTAATGACAGGATAGGATATGGAGAGAAAAATACAACACAAGAGTGCTACAGAAGCATGAATTCAATTCTGCACATTTGGACCCATATCATGTCTGTTAGCAATTCGAGCCATTCTCTGCCTGCTATTTATTTCTATTTAATTAATTACATATATAAAAGGCAACATTTTATTTTACCTGCAATTTTTTTTCTGAATCTCCAGAACAGTTTATAAAGAGGTAAGGATACACCAAAGCCATTTTCTCATTTCACTTATTATACATTAAATATTTGACTCAAAGGATAACAGAGTTGATGGCTGATATATGATTCCTATAACTTAGTTTTTCAAATTTGATGTCAGTCAGACACAATTTTATCCAGATCAGTGATTTCATAGCATTTTATATTTCTTTCTTTCAATACGTATGCATCTTTGTGAGTATGAACATGTGTTTGTGTGTATTTATGGAAGCCAGAAGAGGGTGTTGCATCTCATGGAGCTGGATTTATGGAAAATTATGAACTATATTTACATAATTCCTGAGAGTCATACTATGTTGTCTGGAAGAGCAGCAAGCCCCCTTAATCCTCTGATGTCTTATTGTCCCCTTGATCAGTGATTATTAATAAGGGACATTTGAAAGTGTCCAGAAACTTTTGATAAGGCATTTATCCATGGAAGGTCATCAATGCATAGAACAATCCCTCAGCAAAAAGAGGTATCATGCCCAAATGGAAAAGTCATGTAAATGAGAAATTCTCATCAAAGCTTCTCATATTTTCCCTTAACTGGAAATATTTAAAGCAGTCTCAATATCAGTTGGTTAATACATCAAATTCAAACAAAGTATTTACCTCAAAATTATTTTGAAATACTACACTTTATACTTTTATCCCTGCTATATTTTATCATGGTACTGTAATGAAATTAGAACACAGAGGTTAAAATTATCACTGAATACTTCTGTGAGGAACTGAAGAAAACTGATTAGTACTCCACTGAATTTTTTGAGCATCTGAAAAGTTAGATTCAGAAAATAACCTCTTTACATTAATCATCCCTTCAGAATTTTTTGTAAAGATTATTTCATAGAAGGCACATGGAGGTAGTGTAAATCATGGTAGAATCAGAATCAACCATTATTAAGAACTTCAGCCTCAATAGTTTAACTTTGTTTAAAAAAAACTAGCTTTTTAGGAATTAAATGAAATCAACATTCAAAATTAGATAAGATGGAAATTTGCTTTTGTAACCAAGTTTTTATTGCTGAAAATATGTTATACAAAAAATAACAGTTGTTCTTTTTTTCCTATTATAAAATGAAAAAGAGTTTAAAGGACAAAAATGAGCCTTTCAAGATAACCTTGATGGACTTTTAAAAATTATTTCCGTAAATTTTTGAGACAGTAACAGAGTTACATTATTTCTTCCTTTCCTGCTTCCCCTTTCCTATATCTCCTGTTGCTCTCATTCAGATTCACAACATCTTCTTCTGTATTATGTGTTGTTACATGCATATATGTACACACACACACACAATATATATATATATATATATATATATATATATATATATATTCCTAAATATACAAATACAGCCTGCTCAATCTATAAGATTATATGTATGCTTTCAAGGTAGACAATTCTATGTTGATTGACCAGCAGGTATGATCTTCCCTGAGGAAGACTATTCTACTGAGCTCAGAGTTGCATGGTGGTATAAAGGTATTTGTGTATGGCCGAGCCTCAGGAACCCCATCAACATAACATGTCTATTGTGTCCTTTTTGAGCTCTTGTTTATACAATTATGTTGGTGAGAATTAATGGGTACAAACTCTCACATTACTAGGAAATAAAATCTCATTGTAAGCTTTCTTATTTTTTTTTCTTTTTTCTTTTGGCTGTTACAAATTTCACACTCCCTCTTCAACAATGTTTCCTCAGCTTCGTGTGCTTTTAATACATTACTTTCTGCTTCCTTTTATTAACTCATACCTATCTTTTTTTCTGGAATAAAAACCAGTATCCTCTCTCAATAATTCTGAAGTGGAGTAAGTCAATGAAATTGAAATGTATAGAGAAGTGGAGGAAGAGAAGAAAAGAACAGAAGAGTGAAGAGGAAGGAGTTGTAGATAATAATCTAGTTAAAGGAAAGAAAGAGCAGTTACAGAGACACTGAGCAGAATTTTTTTCACTTGGCTCCTCCCTTTTGTATGCAAACTTATAGTTTGTCCAGATATCAAACAGATGGATGGACTGATTCTGTGTGCCCACTAGGCAAGATTTATACAGAAGAAAAGATGAATCAGTTAAATGATTCAAAATCTGTTCTTGTATATAGAAGTATTTTACATATTATGCTTAAAAGTCTGCTCCTTTTCCTACATGTAGAATGACAAAATACATGAATTTAGTACAACGGATGTTTCTATTTTTCTAAAATTAACTAATACAGCCAGAGATAGTAATGTCAGTAAAATGATGTTGGGTGATTATTAAGAAAATCATCTACATTTCAGGATTATGATAAGAAAAATTCATGCATAGAGACATCAGTTGAGATTCTGCACTAATAAACACTTCAGAAGTATTTGCTGCTTATTCTGTCTCTCAGTAAGGATACAATCAACCTCTTTTCTCTAATTTTTTGCATATTACTGTGCTTATTTATCTCTTAATGCATTTCATGTGCATCACCTCCATATACTCTACCAACTATAAGGTTTTATTTTCACTTTTCCACAAGCTGTACTGAAGTCTACAAATTTCTTAGCTATATCTATCTTCTTGTCAGAATTACCAACGGACATTGATTTTGAAATAGTAAAGTTCTATGCCATTACATATACTATCCATTTATCTTTTTCACTAGGTTGTCTCCTTTTTAAAATATGAATCAGCCTATAGACCATATACTGTTTGAATGTTGTTTAAGATATTAAGGAGACTTTATATTGTATCCTTACAAACAATCTACCATCGCTGTTTTGTGGGATAACTAACAGTGGTATAGGTGGAATTAGGCTGTGTGGTGTCTACTGAAGGAGTCTGTGAGAAGATAAATATATTAAATATAAGAGAAACTTGGGAGGGAGAACAAGGAGTAAGTGGGATAGAGTGGGATAGATTAGTTCTTTTTTAATGAGATATTTGGAGTGAGAGTGAAGTGATGGGAACAAATAGAAAGATAGAAGGAGACTGTCTCAAAAGTCTACAAAGGAATGTGTTAGTAATTCTGTTGTTAAAAGAAACAGAGATGACTCTTACTTCCTTGTCAAAAAAACCTTTCTACATTAAGTTCTACTTCATCAAAAGGTGAGACTTTGGCAGAGGGGGCGGGGGCAATAAGAGAATGTAGCAGTGCACACAATTTCAGCAAAGTCCTGGAGAGAATCCTGAGGCTCTGAGAGTAGAGGCTTCCAGATTCAAGGTGACTCCAATGGTGATCTTAGTCATTAACTGTGCTGACTGCTAGAGAAAACGTTGGGGAATGTGCCAACATCCTCTTGGGGGAAAATAATGGAACTCTGACTAGCTTAGGTTTCAGCAATTACCCTTGTATGCTTGGCCAAGTAATACATCATTCAAGGATGACTCACACCCCATTGACTGTCTGTCCCAGGCTGATTGCCAAGAAAGCATCTGTACATTAGAGTTATACAACAATAATTATATCTAATTCCTCATCCTCATGCTGAATTGCTGACTGCTCTAGCTTACTAATCATATTTCTTACTCATCCTACTGTGAGCCACCGTATCAATATTTTAAATGATTTGTATATGAGACTCATCTTCCATATAATTACCATCTATTTTCCTCATCTCTGAATGCTATTTAACATCAGTAAACATAAGTATGCTTCTGACATGTTTTCTGCTTCAGTGGTAGTTGGTAAAATTCAACTTGTTTGTAGAAGTTATTATAGGAAGAAAAAAAATGCTGTTTATCTCAGAGTTAGTAGGATGACCAGTCTCTCTGAAAAGCTAAAGAATATATGTGAAAATCCACATAAAGATATCTCACATTTTGGGATAATTTAAAATGCATATTGATGTATTTCAAAGAAAATGTGGTGAGACATTCATTTCTAAATATTGTTTTGGGGACTGAAATCAAAGTAATATAAATGAATCATCAAAAAATTGCTAAGTTGTCTAGAAGTTAAGTATTGACTCTTACTGTAATGAAAAAACACAAATCAGAATTATAGACTGTAATTTAATATTGCCTTATCCCTTGGGATTATGCTAAATATTGATTTAATCTGTTCAGGATTAAGGTAGAAGTGGATGAAGTGAAAAAGGAATGTCAAAATTCCCAACATATGTTCTTTGTTTTTGAATTCAGAAAACATTTAAATTAGACACACTTAGTGTTTAGCCATAAACTCTGTTAAAATGGCCACTCATGGAGAAATGGAACCCAAGAGATAATACTATATATCGTATTATAAGCACCATATGTATTTACAAACATATATGCATTTAAACATCTATACATACATATATATATATTAATATTGTATTACAGTACTCTCAATACTTGTCACACTCTGAATTACACTTGAAAAAGAAAGAGGTGTCTGAATGTGGAGTTACACACCCACAGTCCAACATTTGAAAGGCTGGGGAAGAACAGGGTCGCCGTAAGCATGAGGTCAGCTCAGTCTGTGCATCAAGATCCAGGACTAGAACAGATTCTTCAGAAGACCATGAGTGAAAAACAGAAATAATGATAAAAAATGAATCTATGCTTATAACTTATGTAATAGCACAATGGTATGATAATAGTAAGGCAACCCATTGTGTGAGATTGTGTGAGTATCCATGGTAGTATAGTTGACACATTTCTCTGTACTTTGTCATTGAATAGAAAACAAAATGTGGCTTCTATGTGTGTCACGGTAGGATGAAAGGTTCTGAGACGTCTTTCAATACTGTAATAATGGGAAACTACGACTCTAGTCCACTTTTGTAGTCTAGTGTCCTAACTGTACTGTCACCACACCCCAAACTATTCACATGATAACAAAGGTCTCTGGAGCACACAATTAAAGGATGTAATACCATTTAATATTTAGAAGACACTGTAGTAGAACACCCCTTCACTGACTTCTAAAGCCGGAAGCCATGGAATCCTCCACCACCCATGTATGAAAGCACTGACAGTAATATTAGTGCCAGTGACTTTGGTCACAAATATTCCCATGTGGTTAATCAGGTCTTTATCCAAAGAAACCAGAAAGCCCTTTTTATTTTTAAATTTAATTACTTATTTATTCAGTTTCCATCAATTCACTTTTCATCATGATATTAGCCCCCTCTCTCCCCTTGTCCCTGTTCTACTCTCCCGCCTTCTTCTCCCCTCCCCTATTCCTCAGAGAAGGGGATTCCCCACCCACTCACCCACACCATCTCATCAAGTCACATCAGGTCTGAGTATGTCCTCTTTCCCTGGGCCTGGTGAGGCAGCCCCACCAGGGCAAAGTGATCTAACACCAGGCAACAGAGTCCATGTCAGAGAAAGCTTCTACTCCCCTTACAAGAGGAAGCGTATTAAACCTGAGCTGCCCATCTACTATATCTGTGTAGGAGGCTTAGATCCATGACTGAAGGCCTTGCTTTGATGCTTCAGTCTCCACAAGCCCCCCTGAGCCCTGCTTTGGTGGCTCTGTTGGTCTTCTTGTGGAGCTCCTGTCACCTCCAGTTCCTTCTATCCATGCCCCCACTTTCCCACAAGACTCCTTATTCTTCATATGGTGTTTGACTTTGAGTCTCTGAATCTGTTTGGATCTGCTGCTGAGTGTAGGCTCTCAGAGGACGCTATGCTACTAGGCTCCTGTCTGCAAACACAGAAGAGTATCCTTAATAGTTTCAGGGGTTGGTCTCTCCCATGGAATGGGGTTGGGACAGGCATTGGTTGGACTTTCACTCCATCACTGCGGGTAAAATTTTGGGTTGAAGTTTTTATGGGTGGGCCTCCCTCTATTAGTTGACCTGTCTAGTTAGGAGATGTCCTCCTCTTTCTTCTCCATGGCACCTGCACCTAGAAGTCTCAGCTAGAGTTACCGCCATAACCTTCCAGAAGCCTACTTTGTCCTGGGTCCCCAGCTTGTCACAGAGATGCCTCCACGCAGTTTCTCTTTTCTCTGCAGGCCCCCTGTTCTTGCTTCTGATCTGATATCAACCCTCATTTCTTTCTGTGTTCCTTCTAAACCTCACTCAGAAGAGGTAAGAGAATCGACAGCAGAAGGGGTTGAAGAGTGGGAATAAGGTAGAACAGAACAGAAGGCCCTCTTTAATTAGGTAACGCCAAGCTAGAATGGGAAGTGAGCTAAAATGAGAAAAACATACTGCAAATGTTTCAGCCACTCAAACAATCATTTATGCCTGTGCAATGACTCTCTCTGCTTAAGCCTACAGTTCTGCAGTAGGTGTATTATAATTTTCATTAAATATCTTATGTTCCATGTCAAAGCAATTTTCCATTGATTTATTTTTTGGTAATTGTTTTTCATGGATATATTACTGTCTGACATGGTTCTTTTCTAAGCCTCAATGCTCATTTGAATCTTGCCTTCCTTTGTGGTGTAACTGCTAGCACTAAAGAAAGAGAAGTAAAGCAGAGTACAATGAAATAGGGACTTCCCTAGCATACATTAAATGTCACTTACATATAATGACAAATAAGATGAGAAATTACCCCATATTAGCGTAGACATTATTTTCAAAGGTAATATAAAATATTGAGAAGCAAAGAATACTCATTAACATATGTGATGCTTAAAAAAAAACATATGTGATGCTTTTAATGCTGTACACAGTTAAGTAGTAGATTCTATGTATATTTAGAGAAATTTCTCATGAATACAGAAAACTAAGTCACTAGTACCTATTTAGAGTGCACCGTCAAAAGTGTCTGTTTCCATCTAAAAGGTTTTGGTTGTTTTGTTTTATTTATTTATTTATTTATTTATTTATTTATTTATTTATGTGTGTGTGTGTGTGCGCGCGTGCGCTCGTGCGCACACATGCATGTATTTTGTTGTAAATCAACTCATTTTCAATTTATTCTAAAATGTACACCGGGAAAGTATTTATAAATTCCTCCATTTAGATTAATATCTTCCCTAGTTCCATACAATACAAACTCATTCTTGTTGAAGTTGCTCGACTTAGTCTCTCAAGTTCTCCAGAGTATTTGCCTTCATTATTTTGTCTCCAGGTCATTTCCAGCTCAATTATTTCACTTCCTCTGTCTGAATCATATGGTTTGTTCAGGAACAGGGTATATTACCTTTAATTTGTGAAGGGTAAGAACAGTGATAGGAACTGTCTATATTACTTTTGGAATTCGACTCTCCTTACCAATAGCTCAAAAGATTTTCCATCACAGACAGCACTGGGATTTCAGTAACATGGCTTATGGTTCTTCAGGGAACATTGACACCCTAGGTAATGTAACTTCATAGTACTGGAAGAAAATAAGCAAACTGTCAAGGAGAAAAGCCAAGCAAAGTTCTTCCCACCTGTGATACCTACTCAAAACAACACCTAACAGAGCATGAGGACCATGCAATTGGAGATAATTCATGACTAGTACAAAAACCTAACCTACTACACGTGACTAATGGAGTCATAGAACCTGGAAAAGAACATATGATTGCCACTTTGCTGCTTTGTAGCCTAGTACAGTTTCTTGATGACACATCTACAATATAACCTCTATAACTAAGGATTATGAAACATCATAAAAGGTGGAACATAAAGACTGTAAAAGACACAATACAAGGATTGGATGTATAATGTGGATTACAGGACAGATGTGTGGCATGACTGTCTTTTATAATGACAGGAAAGTTGCCTAGGAAATCTCAATAGTGTTATTTCTAAAGCAGAACCTCCAACATGAAGATACCAATTGGTGTGCCAACATCCATGGGGGAATTCTCACAAGGTTTCTTCCCTCAAAGAAGAGATGTGGACAATCAAGGTTCTGTGAGGGAGAATCAGTTTTTTTCAATGACAAGATCCCTGAGAGTTTAACAAATACCAATAAGTAGCCATAAACACATATGGACAAAATTAATGACTGCCACATATTTGTCATACACATACATACACACACCATATGCATATGTTATACACACACACATGCATAAATATGTGTGACAAGTATAATAAGAGGCCATGAATTTACAAAGAAGTAGGAGGGACCTGGGAAGAGTTGGAGTGAGTAGAGTGAGATAGAATGATGTTAACAATATTTATACATAACAGTCTCAAAAAATAAAATTACTCTAAAAAACATAAATGACATTTCAATTCATAGGTGAAGCCCTCTGAGTGTGGCTTTGCTCTAAGAAACTGTAGAGCCTTTTCTATGACTTCATCATCTTACATAATAATATTAGATGATATTACTATTATACATGTTTTATACACATAGAAAGTTGACTTGCATATACAGTGTGACAATTATTTTTATAACTTCTGTATGTTAAAGGAGCTGAGAAGAAAAGCAAGAAGTACATATTTATAGTCTCCTATATAACCATTTAGAGACCTATTTCCATACCATTTTTGGCCTTTTTCCTTTATTCCTATGAAATTCAGTTACCATCTGGTGTTATTTTCTCACCTCTCTAAAATTTTATTTCAACTCACATTTTTGGGTTGTCATCATCAGATATATATAATTTCTGAATGCTATTGGCCTAACATATCAAATCTGTATGTCTACATGTATGCTTATATACATAAGTATTTTATATGAATATATGTAATATTTTATGAATTTGCTTTCCTTAAGCCTTTAGGAAAGATAAAGAAGAAACATAAACTCACATTTCAAAAAGAATTATACATATGGCTTTATTCATCTTGAATTTGGTGTCAATTGTGTTCAAACTAAGAAAGTTCATTTAATACTTCTGGAAAGGCAAATAATTTGGAAATATATTTTAACCAGAAATATTTTCATCTAAGAATCACTTTACATAAGTCTGATTTGTTTAATATTGCTTTGCCAAAAAAAATTGTTTTCAAATTCGTCTTATCTTCTTCACATTAAAGATCTCTCCCTTGCCTTGAGTGAGAGGATGGCTATTTGACTGTCTATACACTTTTTAAATTGATGATTCACTTTTTTCATGTTGCTTTAGAAATGTTATGTATAGTGCCTGGGTGGATGTCTTTGAATTCATCTTATTTGAAGTTTTCTGAAATGTTTATATGTTAGAGATCTATTTTTCTTCATGGTTGAAATTTTCTCTGATATTTACTTGAATGATTTCTCACTTTTATCTCTTCACTTTTTCTTTTATACTCACCTTGGAAATGTACTTTTGTGTTCTCTGCACAGCAACACATCTTGTAGACTTCATTTTCTTCATTCACTCTTTTACAAGATCCCTAAAATACATGATTTCTGTTGATCTATATTCATGTTTTCTGAATCCATTTGTTCCATCACATCAAACTGTTGGTTTTCTCCAGTGAATTTTCCAATTTGTATCGTATTTTGAGTCAGAATTGCCCTTTATGTTTTTCTAATTTGTAGCTATTGAGATTCTCTATTTAGTGAGATATTTCCATAGCACAGTAATTGGTTCTATAAAAACTGGTTTTCATTACTTTTTTGAATAGTGTATATTTTTGCATGTATGTATACAAACCCCCCACCCACATTCAATAACCTTTTAAGTTGCGGCAAAGTAAATCTACAAAGTCATCCAATTCTTACTGTCTTCTTAAATTGTTATGTATAGATCAGTGGGTCTCAACCCTCCTAATGCTGCAACACTTTAATACAGTTCCTTTTATTGTGGTGATCCCAATCATAAGATTTTTTTCATTGCTACTTCATAACTCTAATTTTGTTACAATCATGAATCATAATGTAAATAACTGCATTTTCAAATGGTCTTAAGGCCAACCCTGTGCAAGGGTACTTTGAGTCCCAAAGAGGTCCCAACCTACAGATTGAGAACCACTGGTATATATCAAATATCATTTAGGCTATCCGGATGAAACCTGATAGGCTGTGATCATATGATGGGGGAAGAGGTCCCCTTCTGTGACAAGCCAAGGAGAGGGAAATACGGCAAAAGAGGAAAGGGCAACAGGAAGATACAAGTGAGGGGATAACAACTGAGATGCAAACAATAAATTATTTTGAGCGGGACCCCTTGGCCCAAATCTGCCTATCATAATATTCTACTTGTAGGTTTCTAGGACCCACTGGATCCTTCTACATTGCTATTCTCACATGGTTCTCTCATCTAGAGTCCCAATAGGATGTCCTCCCCTCTGTCCCAGTTTCCTGGTAAGGGAAGGACAATACAGGCGGTAAAATTTAAACCCCTACCCTGATCTAGCCCATGGACAGGACAGTCTCCACACTTGAGTGGAGAGAGGGATATGACTTTCTCATGTACTCTGGTGCCTCACATTTGACTATGTCCCCTGGAGGGGGAGACCTGGTGGCACTCAGAGGAAGGACAGCAGGTCACCGAGAAGAGACTTGATACCCTATGAGCAGATACAGGGGGAGGTAATCCCTCTGAGGAACAGTCATAGGGGAGGAGAATAAGGGGAAACTGGGAGGGAGGGGAGAATGGGAGGATACAAGGGATGGGATAACCATAGAGATGTAACAAGAATAAATTAATTTTAAAAAAGAAAAAAACAATAAATTATTTAAATAAACTTAAAAACATATCATGTGGAATAATGTGGATGCGGATACCTCATTTGGGTGCCTTGCAGGCTAACCTGCATTCACATATTTCTACACGTGATAACTACGAGGAGCACTGCCCTATTCACGTGGTACAGCAGCTGAACTTATGAATTTACAGTTCCTTTGACAGCATACACAAATTCGTAAAAGCTCAATCCTGACAAGCTCTAAAATCTAGTGGGGAGACAAGCATAAAACCCCAAGGAGCTATTGGCAATTGATAGGATCAGGGAGAGTGACAATCAGTGTTCTGCCTAATATCCCATGCTTCAGTGGAAGGCTGCACACACAATAATATATGGACGGCACAAATGGGACTATTCAGATAAAAACAAAAGAAAACAAAAGGAGGTGAAACAAGGATGGGGAAAAAAGGAAGAAGATCTTAGAGGAGTTGGTAGAAGTGTAACTTTGATCAAAATACATTACATGACACTTTAAATAACTGAAGAAATAAGAAGAAAAATATTTTTGAAACATTAGCAGATTGAACTAAAATGCTGTATGTTCCCCTTTGTATCTGAGGCATAAGATAGACTGTACTATCCAACAGTAGTTGGCACAAATGTATTTACAGAAGATGTCAAGCTGGAATGTCACATTTAGTAGAACTTCCTAAATGAACATTAATTCAATAAGCCAGTGTCTGTGCAAGAGTGTCAACCAGCATAACCTGTGCATCCAGGAAAGAGTACCAGCTCACGTAGGTGAATCATTTCTCATTTCCAGTGGACGTTTCTACTTCCTGCCCCAATTCACATGATGAATTAGACTCAGAATGGGAACTCCTTCAAGAAACAGGAAATCCCAATGTGTGCCTTGCACTATTTTACCTTTCTTCCATCTATGAATATCTCCTACATGCAGCAGGAAATTGAAAGTGGGTAAAGTATCCATTTCTATTCCACAGAAATCATTTGAGGTACTTCTATTAAAAATACTGTGACATATATAAGGCTATAGAAAGGTCTTCAATGAAAAAGCAGCAGTGTTCTTATTCTTTTACCTGCTTCCTTTGTGTTTATGATGAATCAAAGGTAAAATAGAAAAGAACACAATGCATTCTGATCTTAAGAGTGGACGACTTAGCTCTGTGATATCCAAATCCTTGACACAGATGAGAACAGTAAACTGTGAGTGACTTTGTAAAAAGTAAGAAAGTGTGTTCAGGGGTACATAGAGCAATATACCTACAAAATGACAACATTAGCCTTTCAGCTATAAATGTCCCTAGTCATTTGCAAAAGAAGCCACTAGTATCTGATCTGCACTAAGCCACAAGGAATATTGGCTTTTAAAATAGAAATAAAATGTAAACCAAGTAACTCTCTAGGTAAAACACACTGGCCTCTGCACAGTAAAAGACTACACATTTTAATACACACGCATATAAAATTACATTACTAATGATGAAATTGTCCCACCTGTTACAATTTGCAAGCTCCTGAATAATTTCATAGTCTTACACAGAATTAATAATACAGAGAATAAAATTCCTTTACCTATTCCCTATTAAACTTAGAGACATTGTTTATTCCAGAAACAATGTTATGAAATAATTTACTAGTCTAGTTTAATTCGTT
Source organism: Acomys percivali (assembly GCA_907169655.1). NCBI lineage: Eukaryota > Metazoa > Chordata > Mammalia > Rodentia > Muridae > Acomys > Acomys percivali. Next base: position 13,157,255 of record OU015747.1, on the reverse strand, counting down.
ATGGCGGCTTGCTGATTTCTCTAATTTTAGTTTAGTGGAATTATATTTGTTCTAACATCCTATATCCACTATATGAAAATATAGTCACTGAGTATTCACATCTTATAGATATTGTTTCAAATTTATGACTGCTTTCTTACTTCTCTCAGTAGGATGTGGAGGCCCCTAGAAGCTTGACCGTGTAATGAGAATGTGCAGCTCTGAAGGTGTAAAATCTAGAACTTGCAAGTTCATCTTAAGCAAAAATGCAACAGTTCATAAATACTCTATACTGACAGTTGACCTAAAGAGTCAACTCACTGCAGGCTTAGTCCTTATAATTTTTAGATTCGTCTGCTAGTGTTCTGCATGATGGAAACGCACTATTATGAATCCATAAAGTATGAATCCATCATGTCCTGTAAAGCATACAATGGCCTTTTCTTTTTAACAGATGATATGAATATTTTGTAAGAAGGGATAAAAACAACTACCAGGCTTTCTAATGATTTAATCACTGAAGTTTCCTTCTGAGAGTGATAATATGGATCATTCTTGGTGGTTCCTTTTTTCATTCTGAAGAAACATCTGTGAACAGTTGCTGTTTTCTTTGAGCCACCATTATAACCGTGGCTAGTCCCTTGCTGCTTCCTCATTTTAACATATGTGAGCTATTAGAAGACTTTGGTAATTACTCTGCCCCTTAGGGTTTGTCTTTTTCTGAATACAAATATATACACTTCTCTCAGTTGCAGAGGTATGGTCTGAATCACACTCCCCTCCTGTAGAGAATTTGAAACAAATGCTATTCCTTCATACCTACTCTTCATGGTTACACTACCAAAGCGATGCTCCATGTGATAAATAATAGTATCTGTATGAACTATGGAAGTATTAGATACTGTAGAGACTATGTTCACTCAGGTTTCCTGTGGAGTTTCTATCTTGTCTCAGATTTTTAAATGCTACAAAATTCCAGGTTATATCTTTTGTCAGTTTTCTTGTTTGCAGTTTCAAAGTAAAAATTATTATTCCTCAGAAAAAGGTATGTATATTTTAACATTAGCAACCAGATTTTTAAAATATTAGTTTTAACCTTTCAAGAGTTGATACATGATTTAAGATGTGTCCAGTAAATTCCAAGTGTATAAACGTATATTCTCAGTTTTGCTAACACTTAGCAATGAAATATTTGTCCAGACAGGGGAGGAGTGAAAGAAGGATGGATGGATTTTTTTTTTGTAAGAATAGCACTATATTTGTTGGGAAGAAATAAAAAAAAATGAGACAAAACAGAGATAATAAACTCATTTCAAGTACTCTGAAATGCAATCAATGAGACATAACCATTGCTGGAAGTCCGTACCATGCATGCTTGTGAGAAATAATTCTGTGGTCTAAGCCAATACCAGCATTTTGTTTTCAATTTTGAAGTTAATATAGATTATGAGAGGGGAACAGATGAAAATGTTTAATTCAGATAAGAATGAAACACATCAAAGAACTTTGACCTCAGGTCCGAGTAGAGACATCATGCTTCAGGATTGATATGTAGCAACTACTGTGGAAACTGAATAAGGACTAAGCAGATTTATCCAATACTTGCTGAGAAGGATCTCTGTCTAAGGCTGCAAGAACTCATCAGCTCTGCTTCCCTTTCTTGTCTGGATACACACTTGACTATATCACTCAGGCTTTCTTGAAATACGATCATGATCTTCTCATCTAACCAATAATAGAGGCAAGTACAGGGTTGCCATCTCCACACTATCAAAATAAAGAGCATGTCATGATAAGTACCTTACTTACATTTCCCTTTCTACTGTGTGAATACAGGAAACCATGGCAACCTGGAAAGCCATGTGTTATAGAAAGCATGTCATCTTCTTCCTGTGTCTGAATTTGTGAATATAATTATTTCAGTCACTTCACTACTCTTTAAAACTCTAATGCAACCAAGGAATGGATTTTTGTAGCATAGATTCACTATGGATTTTAATATAAATTTTATTATTGCCATGCCTCCACTAATGAAGGCAACAATAATTGTTTAGTTGAGACTGGGAAAATGGCGCTATGTGGCTTCAATAACTCTCAAAGAACAGAGTTGAGAATTGCTATAGAGTCTTTATGGGCTTTCCTTTTTATTCTCTTGTACCGGTGAGTCACCATGTGAAGAATTTAACCTGCCTTGTTGCAGAATAAACAGATATACAGAATATTCTAGGTTAGCTTCCTACTAGTACAGTCACATTGTAAGATCCACATCACTTAGAGATACAATTATTATAATCTTTTGAGCTGGCTAGACCTCTTCAAACTGTTTTTGATGACATGACTTCTAAGTAATGCCACCATTCAGATAGTAGGTGATGGGACTCACTTGGCTGAAGAGAGTAATGATAATAAGAGATAAAGTTTGATACTGTTTTACTATTTCATGTTCACTTCTGTTGTATTTTTCTGAAACTCTTTATTTTCAATAGCAAATGTTTCTATTATCAGTAATTATTTGGTGACTCAAGTCCCTTTGAAGAAATCATCTATGGTATTCAAATAGGCAGTTCTTATTCTGGTAACTGAAAGACACATATAAGTATTTTTTAATGTAAAAAACAGAAGGGTGAACATTTAAGTACTTTTATGTGGTATTTGAATTATAAAATTTAACCTTAGAAAAAGGCAGTATGAAGATGAATACTGTGAAACTGCTAGAGCACTGTGAAATTGCTCACTCTGGTGCAACAAACAGAGAAGGAGAAAAATATTTTGATTTGACATCAGGGCTATAGAAAGAATTCACAGATGTAAAGCCGAAAGGAAATTCCAAACACCAATTTTCTACATTGATAAGTAAATTTTGTGTCACAAAAATAAAACATCTAGTGGTACATGAGTTAGAGAATAGTGTGCCTGAGAAAGATGAATTTATTAATTTATGAAAAACTTTACAATATTGTTGTATATAATATATACAGAGAGAAGTTTAAATTTCCATGAAGACTCAGTGTAAATTGAGAAAACCTGTACTTCTTACAAAATTCTGGTGGTAAGATAAGTTGAAAGATGAAACTATACTTTGGAAATCAAAGGAAACAATTTGAATTCTGAATGTAGTGAGGTAACCAGGCACTGATGAAAATAAAATACACTCAAGTTTTGTTACCACTAAAAGGTCCAATGTCAAATATCCATGCATATTGTCACAATATACTCTGACACTTGATAAAAATAAGGGAATCCAGAGAAAACTAGCATACATTGATCATATGCCTAGTTACTGCATAATATATACATAGGCAAAGGGATTTCTAAGGGTTTAATGAACTGTACTTGTTTTTCTAGACAATAAACATTATATAGAGTTCTGTGCAACAGAGCAGTTCTGAGCAACTCTCTATGGCACAAAAAGAATTACATATTTTGAACAGCCTAGTATGAAACCCCATGCATATGTGGGTATTGAATACTTGAAGTCTGACCAAGGCAACTGGTAAATAGGCATGTAACTTAAATTTATATTAAAACATTTTTCTGGTAATATTTTCATTTGTCTGCTGAATACATGAGCACTTTCTCCTACATCCATTGTCTTTTGGAATCTCAGAGTTTGAGAGGTCATATTTTGTTCAGTGAAAACTTTTCATATTTAATTGTTGCCTGGAGTTGGCCAGCCTACTCACTGTTTAAGTTTTGCTTTGTCCCAACTGACACAAAGGAGGAAGCATAATTTATGAAGATTTTTTTAAATGACATTTTACATGAACTCAAATAGTCTCTCAACTACTCAGTTCCACAGTACCCACCCAGCTACTATTTATGACTGTATTTCTACAAGCTATAATGAGCAACTGGAGCTTCACACAGGAAAGTTTGCCTTTCTTAGAGTCCCTAGAGTCACATTGCATTTCTATTAGCTACCAAATCACAGGCTTACACTGTACAATTCAGAAGGCCTATGGGACTTGCGCCTTCCAGGAAGCCAGTGTGAAAAGTGATTCCTTCCAAATCATTCTTGTTGGCTTCCATACATCAGAAGCAGCAAATTATCCAGGTCTTATAGGGCGTCTGGGGGAAAACGTGTGATTTTTACTGTTCTCTTACCTATAGCCTAATCCCAGGAGACCCAACAAAACCAAATATTAAATATAGAGTCCTCAGACTCCTGCTCTTTAATGCTAAGCAATATCATAAGGCAAGAGAAGATTGTCCATTCATCTCTTTTGAGGTAAGTATAGATTTTCGACCAAAAAGCATGAAAGCTAATTTTGTCTACCTGTAGCTACCAAGACATGGTATTATATGAATTTTGTAATCATTGGAGCATCTCAGAAGACTGATGCTTCTTAACAGAGTATCTAAAAATAAATGGTGTAAACTCAAAGGTATTCAAATTTCTTCAATATTTCTTTTAAGTGAAAACAAAAGCACTATCTTATTGGTTTTCATATTGTGAAATGGGAAGAAAACTAATAATTCATGACTTCATTTTGTTGTACAGAAATTACATTGTGACACAACTCAGGTTAAGAGATAATATGAAGTTTGTTTAACTGCAATGTGTCAAATATGTACCTAACAAACACATGGCAAATATCAACTGCCAATTTTGTGATAATAAATGTTAATCTCTACTCTTTCTTCAGGATATCATTTTAACATAAAGTTCTAGCTCAGTGAAATTCTTAAAGGCACTTTAGTCAGGGAAAAACTGTAGATGAAAACTCTGAAAGCAGAGCTTTTGTTGCTGACCATCAGCTACTGTTCAGTGTGAGGTATAATTTATACTCCGAGCCTGTTTGGAGAAATATAGAAAAGGGTTTCTTCTCCCCCAGCCACTTATATTTGATAGACTGTTATACTATAAACAGAAATGGACACATAGAATATGGTAGACAGCACCAAACTGACAATGTTTTTCTTCTGATGATGAAATCCTTCAGTTCTACAGAGGCATCATCATACCTTCAGAGGATCTATGATGAATGAACCATATAAAACATAACAAAATTTGGACTTTCTGTGATCTCTAAGGGTATTATAATTGCACCTAGTATATGTTAGGGACTGCTTTGTTTTGGAGGTTGATCGTTAATTTTTTTGTTTTCTTTTGCTTTGGTTTTGGTTTTTTAGAGACAGAGTTTCTCTGTGTAGCACTGGCTGTTCTAGAACACACTCTGAGAACCATGCTGGCCTCAAGATCACAGAGAACTGCCTGCCTCTGCCTCCTGAATGGTCAGGTTAAAGGTTTGTGCCACTACCGCCCACTTTGTTATGGCACAACTTGTATGACAAGGTAATGTGAATATACAAGGGTATGTGTTTGTGTATTGTATAACTAACACATAATTCTCATGAAATTTTACAATAGATTTTGGCAGGATCATCTCATATGATATATTTTTTTCCTCTCTGTATCTTTATAAACTCTATTTTAAAAACAAGGACAAATTCATTCCATTGTAATTTGGGCAAACCAACATGCACCAAACATTCTCTATCTAAATATCTCTAGTTAATAAAAACAAATATCTTATCGCTTTCCCACCTCCCTGTGAGTTTTTAATGGAAGACCTTACTGATGAAGGCTATAAAGTATCTCCTTTACTTTCTGAGATGTAAGCACAATATGCCAAAATGTATGCCAAAAACATCAAAAAAGTTCAATTTAAGAAAACTAATTAAGAAATTATTGCAATGTGTTAACTATGTTGTCAGCATGAAATATACTCTTTTTTTAATTAATTTATTCTTGTTACATCTCTATGGTTATCCCATCCCTTGTATCCTCCCATTCTCCCCTCCCTCCCATTTTCCCCTTACTCCCCTCCCCTATGACTGTTCCTGAGAGGGATTACCTCCCCCTGTATCTGCTCATAGGGTATCAAGTCTCTTCTCGGTGACCTGCTGTCCTTCCTCTGAGTGCCACCAGGTCTCCCCCTCCAGGGGACATAGTCAAATGTGAGGCACCAGAGTATGTGACAACTAGTACAACCACTTTGGAAATCTATCTGGTGCTATCTCAGAAAACTGGCAATAGGGCTTCCTCAAGACCCAGCTATTCCACTCCTTGGAATATACCCAGAAGATGCACCAGCACACAACAAGAAAATTTGCTCAACCACGTTCATAGCAGCCTTATTCATAATAGCCAGATCATGGAAACAGCCTAAGTGTCCCTCAGTAGAAGAATGGATAAAGAAACTGTGGTACATATACAGTATGGAATACTACTCAGCTATTAAAAACAAGGAATTCCTGAAATTTGTGGATAATGGATTGAGCTAGAAATGATCATAATGAGTGAGTTAACCCAGAAGCAGAAAGACTCAAATGGTATATACTCACTTATATCTCCATACTAGCCCAATGGGCATGTCCCACGAAAGCCTTCCCTTACCAGGAAACTGGGACAGATTGGAGGACATCCTATTGGGACTCTAGATGAGAAAACCATGTGAGAATAGCAATGTAGAAGGATCCAGTGGGTCCTAGAAACCTACAAGTAGAACATTATGATAGGCAGATTTGAGCCAAGGGGTCCCGCTCAAACTAAGGCACTAGCCAAGGACAATACAGGCAATAAACTTTAAACCCCTACCCAGATCTAGCCCATGGACAGGACAGTCTCCACACTTGAGTGGAGAGAGGGATATGAAATATACTCTTAACTTGATTATGATGCATTGATTTGAAGGAAAAATCTTTGATAACCATGAACATTATGGATTAACATCATATTGCAAGAAGATCTTATATCATTAATGGTGTTTGCTTGTATTGCTGTGATAAAGACCATGTCCAAAGCATCTTGAGGGAAAAAGAGATTATTTCATCCTACAATTTAGAGGTACAGGACATCACTAATAAAAGTCATAGCAGGAACCTGGAATCAGTACCTAAAACAAGGCCATGGAGGAATGATGCTTACTGGCTTGTTCTTGTTTTTCCCAACTACCTTTCCTATATAAAGTCCAGATCAGATACTCAGGGTGGACAGCACCCACTGTAATATGGTCTCCCCCTTTCTATGGACTTGGGGAGAGAGGAGGGGGATGAAAGAGAGAAGAGGCTACAATTGGGATATAAAGTGAATACATTAAAAAAGAAGGAGAGAAAGAAACTTCAGCTTGAACCCTCCAAGAGAATTCTTACAAATGGAAAATATGTTTTCTTGCTTTTTGTGAGTAAACTCTCTTTCTACTATTAATATACATTTTCTATGTCATCTGCTCCTTTTACACAAAACTTCCTGAAAGCATGAATTGTTATTGCTTATCTACAGCTTTCATTATTTAAAATAAAAATTATTTAAAATTCTTTCTCCTTTATTAACATTCTATATCTATATTGCCATATACTAAAACTATTTCACAATTCATTTACTATTTTTTTCTTTGGATTGCACTATATATAGCATAGGTTCACGTATTCTTTCTGGGAATCTTTTTTTTTTTTTAAGTTTTACAGTGTTTACCTTATACACTACATAGTAAAGAGACCTGAGGTTATCAAACATTTACTTAAATCTACTTTGCTTAAGGCTTAGAAATTTATCTTCATTATTATTTTGTTAGTGTTACAAATATTCTGCAACACTTCAAATTTATGAAGTGGGCAGGAAACGCAGAGCTTTTTCATTTCTTATGATAAAATGACCATTGTTCTCCTTTCACTCTATTTCAGATTTGACTTTGCTTACTAAACAAGTTTAGGTAAGTTCATTGCTTTATCTTTGAAAGAGTAGTTTCACTCTATCGTGTAAATATTAATTCATCATGTAGCACACAGATATTGAGCAATCACAATGTTTCATGAAAAAAATAACAGCCAAGCTTACTAATTGATATGACTGCTGAGAAATGTTTCTTGTTGAGGTTAAAGTGACCAAATGGAAAAAGACAGAAATGTAGCTCAATGTGTGTGTGTGTGTGTGTGTGTGTGTGTGTGTGTGTGTGTGTTGTGAAGTGGTTGTTTTTGGTGGCTATCCTGCTTGACTCCCTGAGAGCCTTTCCATCTAAAGTGATTAATCTCAACCAATATTGTTAATTATAGCTCCAGTGGTGTTGAATTATTCATAAATGGTCATTTGATTCAATTATCACAAGTAAGAGTGAGGTCTCAGCTGCTGGGCCTGATTGGAAAAACTCAGAGCTGAATGAGAATCAGAGGAAGAGACAGGTTTATGTTTCAACTGGACTTTGGCATGGTTGCCACTGTCCTTCATGCCTGCTGTCATCCAAACATAATTCTGTGAGACTTATCTACTTGTGGAGGTCGTAGTATAAATGTGCCCCATAGACTCATAGGAATCATCACTGTTTGAAATGATTAGGGCATATGGCTTTTTTTGGTGGAACTACATCACTGAGGGTAGGCTTTGGGGTTTCAAATGTTCAAATCAGCCCCGGTCACCTCTTCTTCCACTTGCCTGCAGATTCCAACATAGAACTCTCAGCACCTTCTCCAGCACCATGGCTGCCTGTGGACCACTATGCTATCTGCCATGATGATAATGGAGTAAAACCTCTGAGACTACGAACCAGGCCTAATTAAATGTTTCCTTTAAAAGAGTTTGCCATGGCCATGGTGTCTCTTCACAGCAATAGAACACTTAATAGATGCTACAGTTAGACATTTTGATCACTTGTTTATGCTGATCATAAAATTAAATGAACATAATGATTTTCTTTAATGTTTCCTTAATATCAAAGTGATGCTAATAGTCCACTGAACGAGAAAGATCATTACTTTACCTTCATTAACCTTCATTAACATGTAAAGGATGAAATGTAAAGGCAATCAAACATTTCATTTTATCACTAATTTTAATACATTAAATATAAAGCTATGCTTTTACTAATTGTGAACGAATAAGCGAGAGACCATTATTTTAACGCTTTCTAATAGTGTTGGATATGTGCACCGAGCAATATAAAATATTATTACAATATCAAAACCCCAATTTCCTGAGTAAATATAATTTCACCAGTAAGTGAATTAAAGAGAAAACATTCTAACCTCTTTTCTGTGTCTTATTTGTTGAAGTGTGTGTGTGTGTGTGTGTGTGTGTGTGTGTGTGTGTGTGTGTGTG
>OU015747.1:13062747-13148172 GCA_907169655.1 Acomys percivali | reverse complement strand
TGTGTGTGTGTGTGTGTGTGTGTGTGTGTGTGTGTGTGTGTGTGTGTCCAAGCATATACCATAACATGCCGCTGGAGGGCCAGAGAATAACTAGAAAAATCTTGTATTCTTTTTGTTCCCAGGAGTGTTTTGGGATCAAATTCAGGGTTTCATCTTTGCTGGCAAGTACTTTGTATTTTTCCTTGCTCATCTATCTCATTACCCCATCATTAAAAATCTTGACTGAATTTAGCATTATACAAAATTGTGAAGTGTGAAAAAATTGAAGGCTTCGAGGAATTTAAATATGGAACTGTCATTTGAGTTTTAGTGTATAGGATACTTTACAACATATTGTTTATGTCTCATGTTTGAATGAACTAATTAGTAGTATGATGAAAAATCACATTATTTCAGGAGAAAATAATCCATACATATCTATTCTAAAGTATTATTTTGATAAATCAAAGATCACATGCAAAAGTATAATTCTCTCCTTTGTCCATATAAAATAATGTCTTCTTCCAAAATGTTATCTAACATTAGTAAGAATCAAAATGTTCTCAGATGTCTATTTAATTTTAATTCTAAGTTTTGATATTGAGCTGTTTATATTACTTAGTGATCATTTACAAGGATATATGGCAAAGCATTTCTTAATTTATTGTTAACAAAAAATCATCATTAAAATTTAATTGTAAATTTCTCATTGTAAAAAAATCACGCATACTAATTACACTTTTAAAACGTGCAATTTATGGACATGTATTGCCTCAAATCTACATGGTTAATAAAATTTTTCCACTAATTACTGGGCACTGTTGTTTAATGTTTCATATTGATGATTTGTTCTTCCAGCTGTCTATTTGAAACTGTTGGAAACTCAAGCAAGTATCACAGGGTGTCTGATTGTTTGTGAATGAAAGTGTAGATGTATGTTAGTGTGCAAGTTTCAGATGCACAATTGTGTGCAGTTTAGTTTCTCTCTCTCTCTCTCTCTCTCTCTCTTTCTCTCTCTGGTGTGTGTGTGTGTGTGTGTGTGTGTGTGTTTGTGTGTGTGTGTGTGTGTGTGTGTGTGTGTGTGTGTGTACATAGGCCAGAGATCAAAACTGGTGCTCCTTTTCAAAAATCACCACATTGTCTAATGAGAAGCGGTCTTTAATTGGCCTGAGCCACTAAGTAGCTTGGGTTGCTCAGTCAGACACCATGATCTGCTGTCTCCATATTTCAGTGCTGGAATTCTAACCGCTTGTGGTAATGTGTCTGATTTTTTTAATGTAGTTTCTGAGGATGGAACTCAATTGCTTGTGTGTAAAGCATGTTACAAGCTGACTTATCTACAAGCTTCATTTATTTATTTATTTTAATTACATTTTCTCCTTTATAATTTACATACTTTACATCCTAATTGTAGACCCTCCCCTCATCTCCACCCCCCTACACCCTTCCCCTCCCTCCCAACTTCACCTAGTCCTCCAAGGAAGGGGCTGAGGCCATCGTAGCCTGAAAGTCTCCACCACCTGGTAATTAGTGTGGGCACCTGAGGTAGTAGGTGTGTGTCTCTCTCCCAGAAAGTAAGCACTTCATGGGGGCCTCCAAGATTGGGGCCACAAGACACTGTACCCAGAAAGTCTCTGCATCATGATGGTGATAGTGTGCATCTGATATAGTAGCCTTATGTCCCTTTCTCGGAAGGTCTGAGATTGGGATATGCAAGCTGCGGCCTCTGGAAAACCTCCTCTCAGTGATAGCAGATACCCTTGGTTGGACCTGAGCCACCCATGTACTAGAAGGCCTAAAGATGTGGCCTCCCAGGCTTGAGCCAGGAATTTTCTCCAGGGTTTAGCCAGGTGACCTGGGGTTTGAACCTGAGAGTTTCCCACACTGTGGGCTTTTGTCTCACCTGGGGAAGATTGACATTTGGGACTTGGGTGTCCATCAAAGACCTGTCAGTTGCTCTGATCTCACTCCTGTGCTGCTGTTAAGTTATGGAGCTTACTCAGCACCACCATCTTGGATCTCATCTTTTATTTATTTTTTTAAAGAAAACACTCCATACATTTTTTTTCCATAGTAGCAGCTCTGCCGGTTTTATGGCCACTATCCACTGCCTCGCCCCACCCAAGAAAAATGTTCCAAATGTTCTTGATTCATGCCAACATTTTTTTTTTTACCTTTGAGAGATACTTATTAGTTTTATTTTTCCTTTTAAAATGTTTTTTTTGAAACAGATACTATCTAATTATTATTATTGTGATTTGTGTATTTTTGATTAGTAATGATGCTGCTATTATTCCATATGTTCCTTGTATTTTTGTCATGAATCATGATCTTCATATCCCTTTCTGTCCCACCGTGTGTGTGTGTTTAAAAAATAGTAGCTTTCTGTATGGCTCCTTTAAACATCCTTGGTGTTATGCATTTCCTGACAGTCTCCCATTCCCTAAATTCTCATTCCTCTTCACATTTGAGGATCACTTTGTATGCTCCTTAACTTCTTCTTTGGGAGATTCTGTCTTTTCTAATGAGTATGTTTTACTTTTTGTTGGGTTGCGTTATAAGAGGGTTTCTTATGCTTGCTTTGTTTTCCATTACTTTTTTAGTTGAAAGTAATTTTTCATGCAGTATTCTCATCCCCTGCTCTACATCAAGCCAAACATTTAGTGTGTAATCAAAAATCCAGTTTTTAAATTCTTCACATGAACTGGAGGCTGTAACAGAGTCTCTGGTGGGTTTAGGTGGGGTTCATTTAGAGAATTCATGCATGAATCTGTTTTTATATGGAATATTAAACCCCTTGTAGATACATAATTTGCAAACATTTTCTCTCACTCCATGTGTTGTCTTTTCATTTTAGAGTTTGTGTTCCTTGTTTTGCAGAAGGTTGCATGTTTGCTGAAGTCCATTTAGTTCATTTCTACTTTATTTTCTCGTATTTGTAGAGATTATCTCCAATAATCCAATTTGCCAAATCCAATACAAGAAACATTCTGTTGCTTAGTCTTCTGGTATCATAAATATTTAAATAACCATTTTAGATAAATGTTATATGGTCTGTGGTTAAAAAAGAGTTTTATTTTTTATATGGATATCCATGTATTTAGACCCTCCCTCATTGTGTATCCTGGTATTCATTTTAGATAGCACGACCTTAGGTTTATTTTACTAATGTCTTTTTTAGTCATTTGTCCACAATCTGTCTGTAACAACTGCAATCTGTATTTCATTAAAAAATGTGCTTAATTTCCTAATTTCTTCCTCGGCAAGCTTGTCATTTGTATATACTCACTTATAGCTGCATACTAGCCCAATGGACATGTCCCATGAAAGCCTTCCCTTACCAGGAAACTGGGACCGAGGGAAGGACATCCTATTGGGACTCTAGATGAGAGAACAATGGGTGAATAGCAATGTAGAAGGATCCAGTGGGTTCTAGAAACCTACAAGTAGAACATTATGATAGGCAGATTTGGGTCATGGGGTCCCGCTCAAACTAAGGCCCTAGCCAAGGACAATACAGGCCGAAAAATTTAAACCCCTACCCTGATCTAGCCCATGGACAAGACAGTCTCCACACTTGAGTGGAGAGAGGGATTTGACTTTCTCAAGTACTCTGGTGCCTCAAATCTGACTATTTCCCCTGGCGGGGGAGACCTAGTGGCACTCAGAGGAAGGACAGCAGGTCACTGAGAAGAGACTTGATACCCTATGAGCATATACAGAGGGAGGTAATCCCTCTGAGGAACAGTCATAGGGGAGGGGAATAAGGGGAAAATGGGAGGGAGGGAAGAATGGGAGGATACAAGGGATGGGATAACCATAGAAATGTAACAAGAATAAATTAATTAAAAAAATAAATTAAAAAAAAATAAAAAAAAATAAATAAATAAATAAAAAATGTGCTTAATTTCATCAGATGCTTTTCACTGCATCAATCACTTCTTTCATCTTTTTATTGTGATATAAAATACTGATTGATATGTTTGCTTATTTATATTTTTGATTCATCAATTAATTTCCAAGGAACATCGCTCCAGGCACTTTCAATATGCTGTTGATTCTTGCTCAGTTGAATGATAATTTTAAAAATAGTATTTGCCAGAGACATTTATATATGTTTTTGTTACTTATGGGTTCTTCTCCTGTAGTCATTCCAAAGATCATTGCTTCTGTCATATCACTGAATTAGAAGTATCCTTGTTTCTTGAGTGTTATGCAATTGCTAATATTATTTGCATTTAATTCTTGAATGTTGCACAGGAGTTGTTTGGGGAAACTTTACTCCTGAGTGTCATTTCATTGGTATAATTACACTGATGATGCAACATAATTGTGATTGTTCTAGATTTTAACCTCTTCGTAATTCTTTCTTGGTTTGTAAAACATAACTTTTTATGCTAATTTAGCTAATTTCTCAGCACATAAATGATCACAGGAACTTTTAAAAGAACATTTTTATTTCTGTTATTTTTGTTATAATGTTTCCCATGATTTCTGATTTAATGTTTGTGTGTTTATTTGTGTAACAGAGATTTTGATAATTTTGTTGCTGTTTTCAATGTCAAGCATAAATTTCATTGAGAATGACTATTGTGTAAATGTTCAATTAGATTGTTTATTTCTTTCTTTCCTCTGATTTTAATCTAATTATATTAATTTTAGTTCTTTGAGATATAACGTTATGTTGTAGGTTTTGTTAAATTCAATAAGTTTTTATTAATGAAGTCTTGTTTTAATTTGTCTCAAGATAACTTTCATTATCTTTTTCCTTTTTTTTTGTATTTCAAATTTAGGTGTTAAAAAAACTCTATTATGAGACCACATTCATTTAGTTACAGCTTGCCTTTGGATGCTGAGTTGAGGTCTGTCTCACCTTAGAAAAATAGCCTGAAATAATTTCACTATTTTGTCAATTTATTAAAGCTTGTTTGAAGTGTAATATGATATATACCCATGAGAATCTCTATGATTTATTATGAGATTTGCTCTAGAAAATTTCCTTATGTGTTTGAGATACTTTAATAACATTTGAAAGAGTATTATTTATATTTTTGCTGTTTTCAATTGTTCCATCAAAGCAAATGGTAGATACCATAATCGCAACACTTGGGTAAAGGAAGGCTTTAATACTAAAGCCATAAACTTGTGCCATACAGGAAGAACTTGATCAACATCAGTAACAAATAAAGACAAAAACAATATCTTCAGATCCTAATTCCTTGTTGAACAGCCTAAATGAGGTTCCATTGTTAGAAAGAAAATGAAATATCCCACCCAGTATTTTGGTGTTACTATCCATTTTGCATTTTATTTTCATTGATGTGTCTATTAATTATTTGGAGATTCTGATGTTAGGTTAATAATCTTAATTTGATGTTACATACTTTTATACTTTATTGTACATATAAACTATATTTTGTTTAATTAGCATTTGATAATCCATGTTCTCTTTTGATTAAAATATTTGTAGAATGTTTCTTCTGTCTTTGCATTTTAAATTACATCTGCCTTCATATTTGAAATTAGCCTGTAATAAATTTTGCTTATTCAAAAGCATTTAATCTTATAAGTTCATCCGTTCATAAATTATTACTAAAAAACCACCTCCAATTTAAAGTAACAATTGAAAAAGAAATAATGTAAAATTACCACTTAAGAATAATTTGTATGTCTTGTGGTTGCATTTATTTCTCTCATACTCTCTTACAGCCTTTTTAAATAACGAAATCTATCTAAATTTTAAAACAAAGTACTGAAAAAGAAGACAAATGTGAAAAAATAAATGTAGCTTGAGGAAGATTATATATTCAATGAATATCTTTTATGTTTCATATATTTGATGATGACTACAGAGCAAGAGCAACATAACGGGGCAAATTGAGGAAAATAATGAGTGATAGCTGAATGTTTAATCATGTGTAGGTGTGTGTGTGTGTGTGTGTGTGAGAGAGAGAGAGAGAGAGAGAGAGAGAGAGAGAGAGAGAGGGAGAGAGAGAGAGAGAGAGAGAGAGAGAGAGAGAGAGAGAGAGAGAGAGAGAGAGAGAGAGAGAGAATCCGAGAATCCTTACCAGTTTTTTTAAAGGTCAAAGAATATTAAGGTAGAAGTGTATGCATAAAGGATGTACTAAGTTGAAAACCAAGAAGGGAATAATGATGTATATTTTTTATTTTTGTGTAACATGCGACTTTTTAATTTGCAAACTTATAGAAATAATAATGGCCTGTAGTAGATCTGACCAAGAGTAGGCATCTGGAGCAGCTCAGGAAGCTTAATACTTCCTAAAATTTATGTACAGGTAATTTTTGACGGAAAAAGGGGTATGACTTCTTCAATAGTGTAGTCACTATTTAAGTGCCCATGTTTCTGTCATCATCAGAACCTCACCTCTGCTCCTATAAGGGAAACTAATAAAACTTATAGAATCATGCAAAAACCTATAAATATAGGAGGAGAATTTGTTGAAAAGAAGGGTTTACAAGAGAAGTAAAAAGTACAAAAGTGTATATATAAGACAGCTGAATATGATAAAATTACATTATGTACATGTATGACACATTATATTGAAACAAGAGTACGTGAGAAAGTCATACTCCACTCTCCACTCAACTGGGGAGAATGTTTTGTCCATTGTTAGATCTGGGTAGGGGTTTAAAGTTTACCGCCTGTATTGTCCTTGGCTGGTGCCTTAGTTTGAGCGGGACCCCTGGGCCAAAATCTGCCTATCATAATGTTCTTCTTGTAGGTTTCTAGGACCCTCTGGATCTTTCTACATTGCTATTCCAGAGGACAGATAGCAGGTTGCCAAGAAGAGACTTGATACCCTATGAGCATATACAGGGGGAGGTAATCCCCCTCAGGAACAGTCATAGGGGAGGGGAATAAGGGGAAAATGGGAGGGAGGGAAGAATGGGAGGATACAAGGGATGGGATAACCATTGAGATGTAACAAGAATAAATTAATAAAAATTTAAAAAAGAAACAAATTATGTACATGCTTACAAAAACAGTTCGAAAACTGAATCTGAGTTGTGATCTTCCTCCCAGTCATGAGGTCAGCTGGTTTGGGTGAAGGGCTGATATACCTGAAGCCAAAAAGCCTGTGATCCATTCCAACTAATGTTCTTAGCTTTAATTTTTTCTTTAATTTAATATTTAAAAAGAAATAACAAGAACAAAAAACTTAATCTGTTAAGTTTCAAATGTATATTGTGTTAAGATGGCATTTTCTTAGGAGAGAAACTGTCCAGTTATTAACTTTGCCATGCAATAATTGGTACATTGATTTTCCCCGAATGTATACAGTTAGAGAACTATGTATCACGTTTCACTATCATGAGACAGTTCTCCTGAAAGCAACCTGAACAAATGCTGTGGAATAGAATGTGAAAGGAGAAATAGCAGAGTAACATATGGCCACAGTAACAAATGCAATGTTTTTATGATTTTCTTTCACAATGTGATTTCAGATTACAGTGAGTACCATATTTAATAGTAAAAAGCAAAAGTTTCTGTGCAAGAGTTCTGTAGACCCTCATGATATCTTATATTTCTTAATGATGGCCTGACTCGGGCATAACTTGCAAATTTTTCTGTAAAACTGTTTACTTAGTGATATCTTATATTCACCAGAGCCTTGACCAAAAAAAAGGCCCTAGAAGACCACTTCATTCAAGTTAGGTACACCATCTCAATGAAATCTCTTATTAATAATTCAAAATCTTTTGTGACAACTCTGTAAATTAGAATGCTGACAAGTCCTAAAATTAAGTCCTAACTCTTTTCCTGTTCTGGAAGATAGGTGGAAATTTGAATAGATTCCATTGCTATAATTGTGATCTGCAAATCAGCACATTTCAAGAGTTCCTGCATGACTTTGGCTGTCTTTCTACCTCACTTCTGCTCCCTTAGTCTCATGCAAATTGTGTTGGGTATCTGCACAAAGATATATCTAAGATATAGGTGTTAGTTTATATACATGTGTGTGTATTTGTGTATATTCACACACACACACACACACACACACACACATATATATATATATATATATATATATATAGAGAGAGAGAGAGAGAGAGAGAGAGAGAGAGAGACAGAGAGAGAGACAGAGAGACAGAAAGAGACAGAGAGAGAGAGAGAAAGGCTACTGAAATACATCTTGTTTTTAACTTTCCAGGATTAATATAAGAAGTCTTTTAGAAATACAAAACATCAAAAACAATGAATGTGGGAAAGCTCCTGCACAATTCTACCAACTACCCAGGATTTTCATTAGTAACTAACCTAACAGATTTGAAATTGTCTGCTCTTTGAAACAGATACAGAAAGGGTACACATTTAAAACTAATTGATATTTGTCTGGATTTTGAAATAGTCCTGTAGGACTCATTTCTTGATTTACTTCTTCTGTACGTAGGGACAAGAGGGAGATTTGTATGTGTGAAAGACTGTGACTTCTATGGCTGCTATGGCCTTGGAAACATGGATTTCTGTCTACTTAATTTTAGTTTGGAGAATTTCTTAGTTATAATCCATGTCTTTAATCAATAGATGTTAAGTTGGGGTGTTCTTTGGACCAGAATTAATTACCTGTAGTTCCTTTAAAAGTTTAAAATCCAAAGTCAGAAGTGTTCTTCAACTGTCATTGAGGTCATAAATTGGTTAAGAGAGTAAAATTCCATGAAGCACAAACTGAAGGGTAATTTGTGACAAATTAAGATAGTTTCCGCTGATGCCATTAAGAAGCAGAGGCTTCTCTGCAAGGAACCACATGCTTCTGAGCAAACTGAATGACCTCTCAAGAGCACCTTGAATGCTAGAAGGAAACCAACTGTAACTCAAACAGTACATTGATCGTAGCCTGTGAGAATTACATCCTAGGCTCTCTCTAACCTACGGTGATACTTCACCCTGGAAACCATAATCTCACATGAAAGTCGTAAGTCACCAGGCTTACAATGGATGGTTATGAATGATTTAGCCACTGAAAGTTTCCTCTCTTCTCTTTTATATGTATGCACATTTTTCCTCCTGAAAATTACTTCTTGAGGCCTTCAGTTCAGCTTAACTTGTTGCTTTTTGTGCTACTTCATAACATTTGCAGTAATAATATCTTACTTGTTTTGTGTGATACAGATAGATATTTCATCTCCTTTATTTGAATAATAGTGGAATTTTACACAAATTTGCAGTCACGCTGATATAACCGAACATTTTATTTCTTATACTATTTTTGTTTCTCTGTTTAACAGTTTGTTTAGCACAATGCCAACACAGCACTTATATGAAAAACATCTCAATCGCTTTCATTTAAAGTAAAATATCAAGCTTTATAAATGGACAGATTCCATGTACATTAAAGGAAGAGACATTAGTCTGTCTTATTAATGAACACAAAAGTCACCTAAGGCAGTGATTAGGTGACACACAGTAGTTGTTCCTCTTTTAATGACAATATGCCCAACAATTTGACAAACCTTGTTCTATTCTTACACTGAAACTTCAGGAAATTCTACCCTAATGATATTCACACTTTGTTCTTTGTTTCTTTCAAGTCTGTCCTTGCCCTTTTATATGTAATATTTAGTTCTGTAGCCATATGCCAATATTCTTATACAGTTTTATGATGATTATTAACCATTGTGATGAAAATTTGAGCACATGTTTAGACAGGTTGTTTGAACCTTTGCCTTATTGATGACCTGCTAGTAGGCTACCTGCTGCTCAAAAGTTTTCTGTTTTCTTAGCTTTCACCAATATTTACAAAAACCTTTCCAATGTGAATGAAAATGCCAAAACATTACTCAAATATTGTGACTTTATTGCCAATTATTTTCATATTGAGTAAGAAAAGAGAAAGTGAGCAGTTGTATCTTATTATGACTTTTTTTGTTTGTTTGTTTAACTGATTGATTACTTTGTTCTGAGGTAATATCTCATATAGCCTAGTCTAGACTTGTACTCAGCATGTTGTTGTGGCTAGCCAGATTCCCCAACTTCTGCTTCTAAATTGCAGTGATTTTAACTTACACTTCTTTTAGAAAATATTTACTAGCTTTTAGTTATATGTTTATGTGTCTTCATTTCTGAACTTATTGCTTTTATTCATTACTAAAAACTATTAATAATTAGTGTAATTTAAGCTATTTGTAAAATATGTTTTATGAATATGAGTCTGTATCTATATGGTATTTTATAACTACTTCTTCTCCAGAAATATTTACTTTTTTCTTTCTCTTCACTGTGATTTAATTTTAATGCAAAATTTTTCCTGCAGTTTACAAAGTATTTTCTGTTTTGATTATGTGTTCCATTGTGTTCTGTGTTAAAGCCAGTCTATTTGGGAAATGTTTTTGTTTTATTTGTCTTGTTTTGTTTTGTACAATATGGACCTTGAAGGAAGTTTAATTCTATTGGGTTTAAATGAACAGCCTTAGGAGTGGTACTATCAGAATTTGAATCTACTTTTACACTCTGTCATATGTACTCCTTAGATGAATTTATTTACGGTCTTTAGTTGCTTCTTATTTTAAAAATAACTATATATATATATATATATATATATTTGGCAATAAATTTATATCAAGAGAGTATGAAATTCCCTAAATTAATTGTCAAAAACAGAACTAAACTCTGACTTAATTTAGCAGTCATCACTTTTCAAATTTATTTATTAGAAAAAGTGTACAGATGATGAATAAGGAAAGTTCAAATAAACAATTCATCAGGCATTTGGATATGGAAAATAGAGTACATTTTAGGTACCAATACATTTTCATTCAAGGAATTTGGTTGGCTTGTGACACTGTTCCCACAGTTGACACATGTGTTATAGAGCTGTACTGAGATGACAACTGTCCCATTCTGGAAGACTCACTACTGAGACTCCAATGTTCCATTCCAAGTGAGAGATGTGCATCTCCTCATTACCAGTGTATTATAGGTTTGAGTCCTGCAGCACTTGCTGAGACTTTGCAGAGAACATCTTAATGCCTAATCTTTGGATCACCTCTCTTTCTGCTCATCTCTTTGTTGTGTTAAAGCTACCTGATAGGAATAGTTTCTGCTCCAAACCACCTGGATT
The DNA here is from genome assembly GCA_907169655.1 of Acomys percivali. NCBI lineage: Eukaryota > Metazoa > Chordata > Mammalia > Rodentia > Muridae > Acomys > Acomys percivali. Next base: position 13,137,112 of record OU015747.1, on the reverse strand, counting down.
TTGAAATTCTGAAGGGGCCTCAGCAAATGTGAACAAATGAAAAGCACTAGAGAAAAGTCAGAAATGAACCATTCAAGAGCTGAACCCTGAAACACCTGGAGCCATTAGAAGAGTTTGCTTGAAACTTAAGGTTTCAGTGCTTATGTTATTTCTTTTGAACAATAAGGGATTATTAATATAGCATGTATCAATACTATTTTCTAATAATGAATAGTAAAGTTCTAAAAATATTAAAGCTATTTTTATCCAGAATACAACCAGAATACTGACATACATATGAAAAAAGTATACTGTTTATTTAGAACATTGCTCCAATGTATTACACAAGAAGCATGGAAAAGTAAAAACACTACCAAGATTTATATTAATGAAAAGATTTCAGTGTATTCTTAATATTGATGTTTTGAATGTATACATATTTTTAAAAGCTAAACATAATAAAGCAAACCTGAATTTAAATTAAAAATGTAAAAAAATATAAGTAGAACTTATTTTTTTTAATTCTAATAAATTACTGTATATTATCCACTTAACTATTCTAAGTTTTGGTCAAATAGCTATCCTAAGGAATTCAGCTTAATTTTACTGGTATGTTTAATATCATGGGAGTCTATTTGATCAAGCATGATTAATTTCTTTAGTAAAATACTCTTTATTTTATTAAATGTGGTCTTAATTGGCCATAGAGAAGTGGAGAACACTGAGGTATGGAACTTAAGCTTGAAGTATCCTTTTTGATTTTTAGTATTGCAATCAGCCTCTTGATGGCCTCCATTAATTCTCAGTTCCTAATATTTATGCTTGTAAGTTTGATTTTAATAAGGAATATACATTTACATAATGTGACACTATTTTCAAAAAACACACTGGGACCTCAACCTTAGTCTCTGGAACTACCTGGTATATGTGCCAACAATTACCTCGTGTGCCTACTAAAATCTCATTGACAAAGAGTAAAATAGCAAAGATTTGAGCCTTCCTGATATTAGTCAATAGAAACCTAAGTATAGAAAATTACTATTATGTCTGTGAGAGAAACACCTTGAAGAAGATCCTGTAACCAACTGGAAGACTGCCAAAGCTTGTAGGTGACTGTGACAATCAAGGGCATCATTCCCTCACACCAGAAGAGAGTCCCTACAGAAACCTACAGTTACATTGCTTCTAATTTCGTGAGGCACAGAATGTTTCTGAATGAATATATGTAACAGTAGGATTTAGCTTCTAAATATCAAGGGCAATTACCTATCAATAAATACTTAATATGTACAGAAGAAACTATTCTCTTAAATCAAGCTCCAGGTACTATTGTGGATTTGAATTTGTTTATGCATTTGCATATGTATGAGGATGCTTGGAAAAGAGAAAAATATATGCAGTTGCAGAACACCACCAAGAGAGAACATGTTAGAAATTGCATATTATGAGCACATCCAACTTCCCAGCAGAATGCACAGTGCATGATATGGATTTTCAAGAAAAATAGGCACAATCAATTCCTCTCACACAGCCCATCATGCCAAGACTGCTAAACATGGATACTTCCCTACTTATGCTCAGCAGGATTCAAAATTAGAAACTGTTGAACCAGGTGTCTCCAGAGCTGTCCACCAATACTGTCAACGAAGATACTCCAAATGTCTCCACTCGGACTGTGTGCACTAATGAATAGATGATGTCTAAAACCATATGGGACTCTGTACTCACTTTAATTAAAATTAATTGTCCCACGAATGATTAATGCTTAGTCTGAATTTCTCATAGTGCTTATATCACAGAGATACCAAAGAAAAGAACTCCTCTAGTTTTATGTTACTTCTTTTATCCCTATTAGAAAATATAATTAATATTGTATGTTTTTCTTCTTCTAAACATGAATAATTGCTCATTTATAAGCATTAAAGAAATTTACCTTAAGGAATTTCTGACACCTTTATTAATTTAAGTTTCAATGTAAATAAGAAAAACAATTACCTTTTTCTCCAATAAACTCTAGAATGAGTTGGATTAACTCATCTGCAAATAGGAAGAGATGCAGAATTTAGATTAAAATTTCAAAATAAAAATTGAAACATACAAACCACATACATTTATATAGTAATATTTTAAAATATTTTATCAAAACCAAAATTTAAAATGTCTAAAATGATTCTTCCATTGTATACACTCAAGAAATTATTACTTTCCTTTAAAAATATTTTCTAAGAAAGTATTTTAACATTAAAGAAATTCCAAGGAGTGGAATAGCTGGGTCTTGAGGAAGCCCTATTCCCATTTTTCTGAGAAAGCGCCAGATAGATTTCCAAAGTGGTTGTACTAGTTTGCATTCCCACCAGCAATGAAGGAGTGTTCCTCTTTCTCCACATCCTCGCCAGCATGTGGTGTCAGTTGAATTATTGATCTTAGCCATTCTGATGGGTGTAAGATGGAATCTCAGTGTCGTTTTGATTTGCATTTCTCTGATGACTAAGGAGGTAGAGCATTTCTTTAAGTGTTTCTCCACCATTTGATATTCCTCTATTGAGAATTCTCTGTTTAGTTCTGAGCCCCATTTCTGTATTGGGTTATTTGGTTTGGTACCCAGAGGATGCACTACCACACAACAGGGACATATGCTCAACCATGTTCATAGCTGCCTTATTCATAATAGCCAGAACCTGGAAACAACCTACGTGTCCATCAGTAGAAGAATGGATAAAGAAATTGTGGTATATTTACACTATGGAATACTACTCAGCTATTAAAAACAAGGAATTCCCGAAATTTGTGGACAAATGGATTGAACTAGAAATTATCATAATGAGTGAGTTCACCCAGAAGCATAAAGAGTCAAATGGTATATACTCACTTATATTGAGACACTAGTCCAAGGGGTACGCCCCCATGAAAAACTTTACCTACTAGGAAAGTGGGTCAGAGGGGAGGACATCCTATTGAGACTTTAGGTGTGAGAAGCCTGGGAGAGTGAGGAAATAGAAGGATCCAGAGGGTCCTGGAAAACTACTTATATTCCATTACTTATTGCTGAAAAACATAAAGATTATTTGAAAAATGACCTAAGTATACTTATGATCCTCAACAAAACTGTCAACATAACTATCAATGTTTTTATTCAAATTACATTGCAGGATCTTAGAGATTTAAAGTTCTATTTCTGTGATGATATTTTTATGACTTGTCAAAAGTACCTTAAAATTAATCTGAAAATTATGAATAAATGCAACATTGCAAATGAAAAGAAAACCATTAAAGAAATTATCTTCCGAATTTAAAAAACTGTATTATTTAAGTAATATACCTCTTTTGGTCAGTAATTCAATTCTACTAAACTTATCCAACCATTTTAGACTATTGTTCATTTATCAGGAAGCTAAGGAGACTAAATTTAATTTCTTATTTGAGGATGTCATTTTGTATTTATACCTGAATGCCTATAAACCTAGGTCTACTCCTGAAAGCCTAAGAAACATTTTTTTTTTTTTTTTGCTTTTAATTCTCTTTTGCCAGATAAGTTCCTTATTCTCTTCCTTATCTCTCGTTATACTCTTCTTCCCCCCGCTTGTGCCTGTCTGCACACTTACAGGCCAAATCCAGATGAGTGGCCTTCGAACCAAGTGTGTTCAAGAGAAATCGTTAGCTGGTGAGACACTCTTTCTCTTTCCCATCCTCCCTCCATCCTCCGTTTACTGTCATCTTTGGACCCACTGGCCTCACTCCAGATCATGGTAAGGGAACTATCTAGGCCTGGTTCAGATAATAGGTCATGTACCAGCTCTACCTGACTTACTTCAGTCTGCACAGCTCCTGCACTAACACAATCTAAGGAATTCCATATTACCACACTAAATGTACAATTAAGGAAAGGTAATCCACATACCCAGGTGAAATTACAAAAAAGAAAAAGAATGTAAATGAACCCAAAGGCAAGTTACCCAACTAACTGACTAGCCCTACAGGAGCAGTGACAATTGAGGATGAACCCCAGAGCTAAACATTTCATCAAAGAACTCCAGTATGTTAAAGGAAACCTGAAGAAAAAAAAAAAAAAAGCTTCACCGAATCCCAAAGAACAATAAGTGATGTCCACAAATATTCAAATACATACCTGAAAGAAACGAAGAAAATTAAGGTTCTGAAAACTGAAGTCAATTCACATATAGAAACACTGAAAGGAACACATGCTGAAATAAAGCAAGGATATAATTTTATAAATAAACTTAGTCCCTTTCATTCATTTCTTAGTATTATGTTTCAACACTGATTATTCAAGGAACTATCAAGCAATAACAATGTAACACTGGCTTTCAGGAGAGGCCCATGCTTCATGCCGAGGAATAAAGCCACTAACACAAGGAAAGGATTGTCACTTTTTTTTTAACACGTTATTTTGTAAATAACTTATTTTTGTCCAAGTAAAACAGGTAATCAATTCATAATAATAAAGTATGTTTAGGTTATTTGTAAGTATTAAAAACCTCCAAACTCTTACTATTATCCTCATGGTCTTAGAGTAATATTTTTAATTCATTTGGCTAATTTAATATTTGCCTTGTTGTATGTAAGTGACTCATTTCTCTTTCCTGCCTTTCAAACTTAAATTTTACTAATTATTTGCGAGAGTACTTTATATGGTCTATGCTTTCTTCTCCACAAAAGGAAACTGATAAAAATTTTGGGAAAATATCTCACTAAACAAAATATTTAGTTAAACCAAGACTCATCATTTGTATAACTATGGTAACAACTGTTGTTCATTCTGGTAGGTATCCATGTAAAATCCTTAAGTTCCCCATCCTTTTGGTTAGCCAATCCAATCCTAATCTAGCCATTAATTTATGTGGATTTTGCAGAGGAAATTAAAGTACTAAGCAATCAACCTTAAAACAGACATTACACTGAATTATTTGCCTTGCTATAATGTAATTACTTGAGTCATTAAAACCAGAAAAAGGAAGGAGAAAAATCATTTATCCAGATGCAGCAGAAAATGAAGCAAGTGAACTAAGGCAGAACAGGAGGTTAAAGAGACGAGCGCTGACATTTGAGAAGGAAACAATTACCTTGATGGCTTTGGCCACAAATACAACCACAGGCAAAGAGGCAGGAAGCAGAGAAAAACCACTGCTATATCCATCAAGGAAACCAACACCTCATTTAAAAAAAAAAAAAAAAAAGGAAAAAAACAGAAAAGAAGAAAGGAAAAGAAAAGAAGGCAAAACTGAATTTTATCCAGAATCTGAGTGAAACTTAATGTAGATACTTCCCACTTAGAAAATCCAGCCCTCAGTACAAAGCAAAAACATGAGTGTAGCATCTTAATCTTACCTGTGCAGGAATCACCCTTAGGTCATATTCAAGTCTGGCACTTCTGATTGAGAAAATGGTGAGTTGTTAATTCTCCCTTGTTTAAGGTCCATTTGCCTGTGACAATTTGTTATAGTAGTAATAGAAACCTAATATAGTCCTTAAAAGATTAAAGAACACGGCATAGTAAGAACAGTTTTCATTCATTAGAATATCAAAACATAGATAATTTTTCCCCACACCTGCTATTTAGTGATCATAGAAGGTAGCGGGTTGGGATGTGGTTGATGCTTGGACTTCCCTGGTCAGGGCTTCCGTCTTTAGGTCATGTTGATGTATGAGGACTGTGCAGACCTAGCCTCATCCCTCACCAGCTGCAGTTCTCAGGAGACCTGGCCTCACTCCATGCCTGAGCATCGTGGTAAAGCTGGCCCTGAGAAGAGGCTGAGAGTGGGTGTTTGAGTTGGTCGAACCCAACATCTACCCAATCTATGAACTTGCAGAACTGAAGCTGCAAGATCTCCACAACACAGGACAAAAGCAGGCCATCACAGAGGAGTGCCGGTGAGGATCTAGTATGATAATGGAACAGAAGCCAGAGGCCTGGCAGCAGACCAATAACTCACTGCAATGAACATTTGCATTAAAAGCCGTGTGGGAAAAATGGTATACTGTGTGACACACTGCTGCTTCCATGGAATTACCTTTTGTTTGTTTGTTTGTTTCCATTTGGGGTAAGGCTGAAATGGAGGAGGGTGGCTATGGAAGGACAGGAAGATGAGTGAAGTTGGGGTGCATTTTCATTCTGTGTCTCCATATGGGAGTATGCGCTTCTGTAGCAGGAAGGTACATTGTCGGTGTCTAGGTACGAACAGACTTCTGAATGGCTAGAGGACTAGAGGACGCCAAGCAAGGTTCATGCACAAGACTCCTGATATCATCGGTTATGAGAAAGAGGTTTTCCACTATACTACAAGTAGTTATTTTAAGGAGATGGCTGGTACCAGTACTTAATTATTATCCTATGGAGGTGGGGGAAGAGCTCCAGGCACAGTTAGAGGTTTGGAAAAAAGCTAAGATATCAAGACATCTTATCAGTAGTGGGGGATATTTCCAGGAATCTCCAGTGCACATTGAACAGGTTTCTTAATCGGAAAAGGGTTGGGCCTGTAATCTCCCTGAGGGCTATGCGACACTCCTTAGAGGAAATGAGAGCTCAGCTGAGGATGGGAGTCTACCATTTTAGTCCCAAGGTCAGGGGATATTCAGTAATGCCAGACTTTAATCTTAAGAGAAGAGCCAACAATGCATGATATGAAATTCATTTTAAAAAATCAGTAAATATTTAACAAAAGAGAGACAAACAGAATTAATTTAGTCTTTTTTAATTATGACTGACTGAAACTTGTTTTCTAAGCATTTATAATATTTAGATTGCATAAAACATGTCTACACAATATCATTTTTGTTTTTAAATATATTTTATGTTTAGGTTTGTGTGAGTATATATGTACGCATATATATTTATATATGTGCATGGGTAATCAGGTCTTTCTGGATACCAGAATCATATAGTCTGCAGAAGCTAGAGAAATTGGCACATGTGAGCTGCCCAGTGTGGGGTATGGGAACTAAACTCTGGTCCAATGCAAGAACAGCAAGACTCTTAACTGCTGAGCCATTTTTCTAGCACCAAGATTAATTTTTTGAGCTACAGGTTAAATAGGATTTCTTATAAATGACACTATAAAATTTTAAAGTGAAAACAACGACATGCTATTGCAATGATACTTGCTACAATGTTGAATGTTTTTGGGGGCTCATATTAGTTACAATCCAAATTAGACTATAGACAAAATTAAACAGTCTCTCCTGCATAGCACAATGTTTAATACCTTACCCTAGTTTTCAGCTCAATGATTGTGGATCAGTTCATCATCTGTCACTAATGAACATCTGGTATTACCATTATGTAAAGTGTTTGTATTTTCAGTTTCTTCCTATACTAATGAAGTAGTTATTTTGCAAAGAAAAAATAATATTGAAAAACCATAATACTGAAAAATCTACTAATTTATTACTCTTTGGGAACATTTTGCTGGTTCCTTTCCAAGGGGTTTGAAGAAAACAATAAAAGTGTGAGGCCTTGAAGTGTGCAAATGGTCGCTTCATTCCAGAAACTTATAAAACTTCTGCAACTGTTTTTAAGAACAGTTTTTGGGCTTCTATTGAAAATATTTATTGGTCACATAGTTTAATGTAGAAAATTTCTCAATATTAATAAGACAACATCAGATAAATTTCATACATCAATATGAAAATTCACCCTACCCTACTATGAAGTTTACGTTACTTTCAATTACTTACCTAATTAACACATGCTATTTGAAGTGAGACAGAAGTAAAACTTCCTAAAATTAAAGTATTAATTATACTCTCATGCTTTAAAATTGGACTTCAAAGAAATTAAGGTAAATATATTTTCCTTTCATATATGGCTCATCTAGGGGAAGAGTATTCTGCTGAATGAAAGCATGGTATATTACCAAGTTTACATTAAAGAAATAAAGACAATGATAGGTCCAAAGATGTTCTTCACTAGTGCCTTACATAAAGCCCATTTAGAAAACAAATAGTTTGTTTTTAGAGGAGACATCTAGAGAAAACTATGATCCTACAATTCAGTACTGTCATCAGACAATTATTGGGAAATGTTCAGTCATATTTGAGTAGGGGTATACATAGTTTAAAAATTGATTTCAGCTTAAGCAGATACCAAACATATCAATCACCCAAAAGCTGATTTTTATACTCATTAATGGATTCCCTACCTATGCTCACCAGGATCATTACAGTGTTACTTAAGATTTTTATCATTTGCTTGTATTGTTCTAGCATCATCTCTTAAATGTTTCAGATATGGATAATCAAGCAACTCTGTATCATTTTTTAACTTGCCATGTATTGTCTCAGGAATCAAATCACCTATCCGTGGAGTAATCTTCTATCCATCATGTGATTATGCCTCAGTATAGAGCTCTTAAGGTCTATGGTGTTAAATCAACCCATAATGGTACAATGGAATCCAATGGTTGTGTCATTTAAAAAGGATTAAGACCATGTGTGGAAACAGTGGGGAGTGGCTATCTACAAGCCAAGTAAAGCCCTTAATTAAACCAGCACTGTAGGCATCTTCAGCTTACAGCTAAGACACACAATCTCTCATATTTCCAAATATGATCTGTATAAAACTAGTTAGGTTAGGAAAGTTCTCCTGGTCCTCAATCTTTCTCAGGAAAAGCCTTGGGATCGTATGTTCTATGACATAATTTCTATTTTAGCATCATTCATCATCTCTCATGGTTAATTTGAATCACCTAGAATGTCATAAAAAAAGATCATACACTGTAAATTGAAAACATAAGTTCTCAATTTCTTCTGAATATTTTATTTTTTGTGCCTGTCTTTTTCTTTTATTTGTTGTAGTACACTTGAGAGAGGAATGGGAGTGGAGAATGTATATTTCAATTAAAGATGAAAAATATTTAAGATTTGATTTTAATTTGAAAAAAATAATAATTTTTGGTATCCTTTGAAAATTTATAGATCTACCATACTTATAATAAATATCATTTTAACAACTTTTTTGATTTTAGAAAGAAAATAAGTATTTCCCATGCACAATGGATATGTGTACACTTTAAGTCTTCTCATTTCTAGTTCCCCATGTTATTTTTACATACTTTGTCACTTGTGTGTTTCTGTGTAGGAAGACCATTGGCTCCTACTTACTACACTTGAGCTTTTAGACCTAAAATATCTCCCCAATTTGTTTCTGTTCATTGTATGGAATTAGTATCCAAATTTCATTTTCCTTGTTTATAATCTCCACTATGTGATGGGAGCTCTAACTGAAAATCATTTCCCCTACAAAAATAACATTTGCCTTCTACTGTTATAAAGCTCACACTTCATAATCTAAACCGTCAAAGACAAAATCTAGTAAGCATTATTATACACATGCTCACATATGAAAATTGTGTAAATATTAGAACTAATATTAGATTCTCATACAGTACATGTAGTTAACATTTTATGTGTGAATTATGTTTAAAAACAATCGAGTAACATTACAATCTCCTCATAAAATATATAATTTCTCAAATACTTATAAATTTCTCTAACTACATTTTACTCCTCATAATAAGATTCAAGTTTATTTAATATAACATAAGAAATATAAATATTTTTCTTACAAAGAACTTTGATATGTCTGAGAAAAGCAAGTAAATGCATTTTATTTATAAGATGGAAACAATGTTTAGATTTAGAAGGTCAAATGGAGAGCTAAAACTATTCAGTTTTTCCATAAGGTCAATATATTAAGAACCCCAAAAATTATAATCAGCACAGGTCTCTTCAAGTTATTTATTAAATCTGTGAGCTCTAAATTTCTGTTCATTTTTGGAAAGTATTTCTGACCTACTTAATATATTATTATTTGGTGTTTGTGTACTTTTTGTTTCTTTCCAGGACTATACTGATTCATATTGCTCTCTAACCTGTTATGAGAAAAGTTATGCCTGCTTCTTTCTAGCCTCGTTGCGTGTCTTTTGTTTAATAAGGACCACAAGTGAAGATGCCTCATTCATCTTCCTTCCCTCAGGTCCTTTGACTCATGGTGCTGGAAGTCAGTTCATCTGCTTTTTCCTTGAGAGACCTTACCAAACTAATGAGCACTCAGGTGTAATTCATTGGGAGAGGGTTTTGCAGTTGGAGAATGTTTGTTACTGATGGTGAAAATGAGCAAACAATGCCAGTGCAGAATGATTTATTACAGCTTTTTGCAATACCAGCAAAATGGCCCTCATTGCCAATTTTTGCTTTTTGTGCAAAATTTTTTCCTTAACATTACTCACTATATTTTCAACATTAATTATGGTAGTATCCCCAAACACAGTGAGTTTTGAAAAGAGTACAGGTATTACTTGGCTACCTTCAGTTGAAGTAACATGTACCTAGTATAAGTATTGGTTGGAAAGCTTTAATAAAAGCCTTATATGTTAAAATAAAATACACAAGAACATAACTTTATATGCTATAAACTTGGATCTATTTCAAAATATGGCCATGTACACACAAAAAAAGATTTCTAATAGTAGAAATCAACTTAAATCACCTTTATGTCCACAGAAATTATTTGATAGAACATGAGCGAGACTGTAAACCTTTCAATTTTGCACATATAATAATTTTAACTAAATGTCTTAGCATTCTATAGAATCCTATTTTTGCTTTCTTAGAATTTGGAATGGACTGTGAACATTTTATGTTTAAAACATTTATCTTGACAGCTGTAGAGGCCACACTTATATATAGAGTCATATCTCATTTCTGTGTTTCTTTAAATCATAAAATAAATATATCAGTGGCCAAAAGAGAACTTAGATAACCATTTTAAGATAGGTAGACACCATTCATTTGTGGATATCTCACTAGTACAGTGATGCATTTCTATTTTCATTTCTGGTGTGTTAATTTGTCAGAAGGATTCAAAAAGTACACTTAAAATATTATGGATATTTTTTCTGGGTAAAGCTCCATATCTTAATAGTGTATCAGAGTGCAGAGTTGTATATCTCCAATTTTCAGAACTTATAATCCATCCACAGGAAGAATTTCTTTATAACAAGTTATTTTAATAGCATGAGCTTTTTACAGGGATTTTGTTTTCCCATTATAGGTTTTTATGAAGCTCCTTCTAAGGAAATTTGAAACCTTGGCTTCCCTTTCTTAATGAATTAGAATCACGATTTTAATCTCACAATAGCTTACAGATGAAAATATACCCCGTCCAGCACTGGTCAAAGAACCATAGACATGTGAAAAAGATATTTTTGCTTGCCACCATCAACAAATTGTATCCTCAGTACAGTCTGGGTCCCAACCCACTGTTGACATGGACTAGTGTTGAAAACTAGGCACTTAGTCCTATTTCATTGTACATATAATTATGGAAATTAACAAAGTGTTTTTCAGTCTTTGGCAGGTCTTCTATTCTTGTCAAATGTGCTGTGTTCCAGGAATGGATTCCATATTAAAGTTCAATGCATATATTTATAGGTTCTGAGGATATATTTATTTTCCATGTCTTGTTTTCCCTTATAGATCTTTTAATACAAAGAAACATCATTGGCACAGTTCTAAGAATGAGTAGATAAATACAACCCTTTATAAAGATTAAAAGAAAAATATTTTATTCACCAAATAATTTTCTGTGGAAATTATTTACTATTTGACAATATGCCTACCTAGTATTTGTGAAACAATTAAAGTAGTGAATAAACTGTCAGAGAATATTTCCTGTGTCTTTACTAGCTTTCCTTTACTGCAGAAAGAAGTTTCTCAGACCAAGGCTCACGGAAGTAGCATCATATGAGTACTAAGATATTTAAGAAACAGTTAGACAATATGTCCAAGTAGCAAAGCAAAAGAAGTGGGATTACACATAGGTCCTATGCAGTTCCCAGCTATGGACCCGTGACCAGATACAGACTATTAGGCATAAATTCTTTCCTACACAGCAGGCACCAGATACAATCAGAAAGAAGGTGTTTACTCCCATAATAGTTGTGTCCTATTACTGCACTAATGTCAGAATATTGCTACAATGGCATTCTTTTGCTAATTTTTCTAGTGTCACTATAATTCAGCATTGATTTCTGCAGCAATTTGTACTGGCATTATTATTTTCTAAGCACATTTTACTGGTAGCACCTCTTTCTCTATGTCTCCCTTTTTTCGTGCTGTTGTAACATGTGTTGCTTCTGCACACATTCGAGAGGGTCATCCTTATTGCTCAGAATTACCCAGGTAACATTATTGTCTGTATGCCTAGCATTCCCAAAGAACATGTCCAAATTATCCTGCTCAAATGCACATGAATGGTGATAGAGTTTTTTTTTTATTCCTTCCTAGGTATGATTTTTCTTTTTATATTTTGGTTTAGATGAAAAAAAGAAAAAGAAAAAAGAAACACACAGCTCTAAATACTGGAGTTGTTTGAACAGAAATTCAAAAGTTTGGATTCCAAAGGATTGAATAGTGAATTTGTGCATGCACTGATTTAACACATCTGACATACAAAGTTTCATCAATTTTGATGAAATATGAATACTCACAAAGAAAATTAACTTTATCATTTCTTTTCAAAAGATTGAAATGTAAGGTGTCTAAAGGTAAATAAACTCACTGCCCACCCTCAAAAGTGAATAGAATGAACTCTTAGAACCACTCTTAGTACATTTTTCAGGATATGTAGACGTATACAATGAGATAATAAAATGTCACCTAGAATCTGTATTTTTTATGTGTTCTTATTTTATCTTAAAACATGGCTTCTTGGAAGTAAAAGCCTAGATCACATTCAGCAGTCTTAATTCCATGTTATTTGAGACATTCCTCTATTACCAGATAGAAAGCAACTTAAATATTCTCATTTTTGGCTAGTACTTGGAATACAAAACCAAAACTAAACCCAAAATAATAGTAAATAAATTGATGAGTAAAGCAAAGAACATTACCAATACCATTAAAAAATAGACTCATAGTCCTTCACACTGAAAATAAAAATAAATAGAAATTTTTATTTCAATTCTTTCTGTTTAATTAGTTGTGCTGCCATAACCAGTTCATAAAGTGTATAATTTAAGTAATCGTCGACTTATTTCTCACATTTCTAAAGCCCAAACAAGTTTTGAATGAGTGTTCTGTCTCTTTCTGGCTTACAACTGGCTGTCTTCCTGCTTTGTTTTTAGATGGCTTTTCCTTGATGAATATTATCTACAGGGGAGAATTGTAAGGTCTTTTATTAAACAGCCTCAAATTCTATCACTGTACCATTTGTATCTTAAAGAAGTAATTTAAAGTGGGAGCAAGTGAAGTCCTGAATGAATGCATTTTTATATGGGTCTTGTTATCTTAAGGACTAATGCCTTGGGATGACATGAGAGTGGCGAAGATGTCCATGACTGAGGCTCAGAAGCTGGGTTGTGAGTGTGAATACTGACATGTGTGCAACAATGGTCTACTATAGTTTTCTTTTGTTGCATGATGACTGGTTCCTTACAGAAGATAATGTACTTACCAAGATTAACTAAACCTGCATCCTTGTGTGGCTCCATGTTTATCTGCATGCAATAACACTATTTCCATGATCAAAAGTATATAAGAAACATGCTGAACTTCTAGGGTGGTGGCCTTCACATGTGAAAGCCCATTCCACAGGACCTCAGCTTTTCTGGGTCCCTATAACTGTCATTTCTTTAGAGTATGTATTTTCTTCATTTCTTCATTTACCCTTATAGGAATCCAGGCCCCAAACCACACAAAGATACAGTGAGAAATATTGATATTAGGCTCATGTTTCTGGAGGTATTCTCTAGGATAAACTGACTAACTCCATTGTTTCTGTTGTCTGTGATGATGAAGAAGTACATGAAAGAATGAAGCTATTAATTTTTTGATGACTAGGAAGTAGTAGTGAACATTATTAGATGGTGGGGCCAACAAGTATCCTTAAACTACATGACATTTCTTCCTAATAGGTTATTGCTGCCATAAGTCAAATTGCTTCCCAATGTTATATTTGGATTTTGATTCTATCAATTGGTTACCAATGATTAGATTAGAGCCTTAAAGATATAATGATCACTGAAAAGTCCTTCACAGACACACACAGAAGTAAATTTAACTAATTCCCTAGATATCTTTCAGCTTTAATATGAATGTTGACAATAACTTTTAAGTATCTTAGAACTAACACTTATTATATCATCATTATTAAATCTTAACATGCATACTCGATAGATTTTGTTTTGGACTACGAACATAAGAGTTGATTGCAACAATGAATGTTTTGTAAATTTTTGTTTCTCTAGAGCATTTATAAGTCATGTATATACCATGTTCATTAAAAGTTCCATAGCATGATGTCTAAAAGAGCATATAAGATAATTAAAATATTTTAGTACAAAGAAAACTTCAGTCTCTCATAACCATCTTGCCCATGGAATGTCTTGCCTAAATAAAGAGCTTCAGACAAATGAAACTGAAATTTGGGGTGAATGCAAAATAAAGTACCTCAAGAATGAAATGTTCCATACTTATTGACTAACAAAAAAATTCTATGTAAGCATGGAGTCATTTCATCCATAGAATTCTAGGTTCCATTTTTATTTGTAATTATTGGACTTAATTCTTTTAAAGCACTTTAATATTCTATCAATTATGTTTATATAGTATCCAATTAAGTTTAAATAAGGGTCTAGAGTGTTCATCAGGAAAGATGTCCATCTCAATAGCATTCTTCTACCTATATATAAGAAGTTGTTACAGTAAAGCTTGGCCATGGAATGACAACAATCTAGCTACAACTGCAGATTGTGTTTCCAGTTCTAGGTCACTTTCTATTTGCACAACATGTTCAGTTTTCTCACTGAAATATTGGCTTTTACTATGTCACTAATAAAGGTAGGAATCAAGATCTCCAAAACTGAAATTAATGTATGCAAACTTCTCTAATGAATCATGAATATTTTAATGCCTTATTGAATGGTGAATGATTTACTAGAAGTTCGTTTTTTCCATTGATTTGCTCCACCATAAGAATCATTGCTATTCATAGCTTTAGTCATAAACTTTAGCTTTAGATTAGCTTTATTGTATTTTAGTCAAAATGCAAAATAGCATTCTGTGAACAAGACTTTACATTACAATCAAGTTCTGATCAATGGGCTGCATTATGGTTGTTGTGCTGAACACATGAAAACAATATTAGTCTCATAGCACTCTGCACCAGAGTTGCTGGGTGGTAAGTCGTCACTGAGCAATGTTGTTTGGAAGGAGTCTTTATTCTAATGAGAAGTTTGTCGCAATAGTGAGATTAAAATATTCATAAATCCAGCTTTAAATACATGTTCCACAATGCAAGGTTTGTTACTCCACTTTCAATGAAGAGAATGAGTAAGTTTGGGATAATTCTTAAGGAATCTGCCATATTTGAATGATAAATAAGCTTCGTTTCACTTGAACATGCCAGCTGCATTATCGAATAGTAAAGACTTCTCTTGATATGAAGAATTTACTTATCTCTGGTAATGGAAAGTCTATGTAGAATTTTCTTTGGTTTAAACTTAAAAATATTAATGCAATCAACAATTCATACCTAGATATAGGGTATGATTTGTTGCAAATTCTAAATTGGTACTTGGATGTATTCATCTTTCAGGTTTCTGTCATAGTGATGAATTTGTCTTTAAAAATTACTAAATAATCTCTGTTTGCTTCAACTCTTTCCTTTTCTTTCATATCTGATTAAGATGAGGCATCAGGGCTTTGTTGAGCCTTCCATTTGTGTAAAATGTATGTTGTGACTAGAAAGGCTCTACTATTCTTTATAACTTTAACAAATATTAATGGTTTAATATATGAGGTTAAAATATATATGTGTGTAATATATTATATATAGCATACATATATGTAATATGCCTTATAATATATAATGTGTGATATATTATATAAGAAATATGTGTGATATATCCATACATGTACATATATGTATATGTATGTATGTAAGTACATATATGTGCATCTATACAAATACACATGTACATATGTGGATTTCCTACAATCCAGACAATTAAACCTTCCTTCAAGTAGATAATAAACAATGTTTTCTTATTAGTTGTAGGACACTGGAAGAGCACTTAAAATTTTCTCTTTCTTTATAATCACAGTTTGAATGAAACATGACACCAACCTTTCAACCTCTCTCTCTCTCTCTACCTAAGGTCCCTCACTACTCTAGCTCTTTTCTAGGATTTATTTTAAACTGATAGTGGTATCATCCTCATGTGAATGTTTAGAATGTATTGTAGGTTTTTCTAGCTGGCTTTTAAGTTTCTGTGATAAAACATTCTTGCCATAAGATATCCAGGGTGTGAAGGAAGGTTTGTTATTTCAGTTAACACTTTCAGGTAACAATCTATCACTGGCAAGAGTTAGGATAGAAACAAGGAAGGAACATGGAACCAGAAAGATCTTTAGGAGCAGTGTAGCCCAGATCTTACACAAACACTGTCTACTCATTCATATTCTCTCTCTCTCTCTCTCTCTCTCTCTCTCTCTCTCTCTCTCTCTCTCTCTCGTTCTCTGCTTGTTCTCTTACAGAGTCTATAAGGTCTCCCCATAGTTGGACCTCCAAAAGTAAACCGACAATTCCATATCAATCACTGATCAAGACAGTTTCTCATAGACAAAGTATCAGCAAAACTAATATGTGTAATCCTCTCTTAAGACTCTCTCTTTTCATTTGAATATTGATTGTGTAAAATTGACAGTAAAACTAACCATAAAATTATTAAGGTACATATTTTCACTATTTAATTGTCTTGAAAATTAGAATGGCTTAAATAGAGAGAAAATATAGGGTAATTGTACACTCTAGAACATTCCAGCATATTCACCTACTAAGTATCCTTTCATAACATTTGTGGCAACAAAAACAAAATTACAATGGTAAAATTATAGATTACTAGAGAAATAACTCTAAGACACAATGCAGAGAGATGTGTTTTTTTCTGTGAAACAGTTATATTGAGATTTAAGCTTCAGGGTGAATTTTCAGAAAATAATAATTCATTCCATAGACTTTCTCTTAAATATGTCCTTAAAGTCATTTATAAAAAGACAATATGGGAGGAAAAACTGAAAATGTGGTGTAGTATAAAATGTTTCATGATGAGTGATCACAATCTTAAATTAGATAGGAAATGCTAAAGCCTCTCTAAAGATGGAAGCATCCTGGTTTGCCTTTGGATATTTGTACTTAAATTTAAAGTTTCTCCATACATTAGGCATAGATTTTTTCAATAGTTACAAAGCTCTGAAAATTGTTGGCATAATACTCTTGTAATCAAATTCTCGTTATTAGAAATCTTGGTGTTTGAATTGACAGTGTTTTATTTTCATAACGTCTCACTATGAAGAATCTTATTGTCCATGTTCCTAGTCAAATGGTAAAATGTTCAAACTGTGAAAACACATTTATATAGTCAATTTCCACTTAAGCAAAGAGCTTTAATAACAGCATCAAATGTGCCATTTACTGCATTAGTTCTTTTTCTAGTTCTTTCTAGAAAGAAAAATTTCACCTCCCTTTTTCTGGCTTTATGAAAGACAATTATAGAAGGGCCCACTGAATTTATAGATAAAAGCAGATTGTAGTAAGTCGGTTATATTAGCTAAGCCTTGCACTGAAAGGGCAGCTTTGTTTAGAGGACACTGAGAAGGAACGTTGCACCAGCCTAGGAGCCTGAGGACCTTTCTCTGTGAGCCACAGGTACAAGTACTACTTTCACTTGTCCACCTAAAACTCCAATTTTCTCTTGTGTTTACTGTACCTACTTTTCATTTCTTCAGTTTCTTCAGAAAGAAAAAAATATATATATATATCACCATAAAAACATGAAACAAATTTCTCACTGAATTTTTGAAACTTCTGCAAAGAATATATTCTCTTTATATATATATATATATATATATATATATATATATATATATATATATACATAATTTTCATAAATGCCTATGAGCAAAGATGAGTCATTAGTATTTTGTTTTGCTTATAATGTGAGACTTATAAAATCCTAGGAATCAGACTAGAATCTTTCTTGCATGTAGGGTGTTTGTGAGTAGGTTGGGGGGCGCAGTTAAGATTGGAGAAACTTACATCTCATGTAAGATCAAGTTTTTGAACTTTGCAGATTACCTAATTGAGAAATTTGGGGGTTTGGGAATCAGATCTGTAGGTTTTTTTTTCTTGTTTGTAAGGTTCGCTGGGTGGATTGTTTTCTTTTCAATCAGTTCCATTTTACTACCTCATGTGTTGGATATATACATTTTGGAGGTTTCTGTCCATTATCTGAATCTCCTTGCTTCTCCCTCATGTGGTTTCAAATAGTCTCAGATTCTCCAATTCCTTCTGTTCTGAAATAGCACCAGGGAATATATCAATCCAGTTTACATTCTTTGGACTTTCTTAAAAACAAGGTTTCGTATCAGAATACAAATACAAGACATTGGTTTGGGATGTAATAATAGGAAGAATATGGGTGAGTTCAAGCCAGAAATGGAAAAAAGGTGTCAAAAGGCCATGGACAATGTCCAGTTTACATATCAAGGAACTGTAACCCAGTTTCACTTGTCATAGCTGGGGAGGTCACATATCCTCATAGGCTAGCTACTGCTGTCTTTTAATGACAGGATACAATATTCCTGTTGGAATGCCTTCCCACTATTTGTGTTTATTCCATTGATCAGGGCTGCTCTCCCTTTCGTTAGAGACACTCCTCATTTGCATGGGCAGCATTATTTCAGATACCCATAACTCTTCAAAGTGCTGAGAATAGTTGTTGTGGGTGGCACTCAGAGGAAGGATAACAGGCTACCAAGAAGAGACTTGATACCCTATGAGCATATACAGGGGGAGGAAGTCACCCTCAGTCACAGTCATAGGGGAGGGGAGTAATGGGAAAATGGGAGGGAGGGAGGAATGGGAGGATACAAGGGATGGGATAACCATTGAGATGTAATATGAATAAATTAATAAAATACAAAAAAAGCTACCACCACCACCACCACCACCACCACCACCAAAACCAGCAGAGGCTCATATATTTGAATGATTTGCTCCCAGTTGGTGAAACGTTTGGATGAGGTAGACAGGGGATGAGATGTAAGATTTCAAAATCCATACTCTGTTATCTTTCTATCTGTCTTACAGTTGTTATCTTAGGATGTAAATTCTCAGCTAGTGCTGCAGTGCCACCCTTTCCTGACTCGTATCATACTCTGCTTTGATGGTCATGGCCCACATTCTGACATATAAACCTCCCATAAACCATTTCTTAATTTTAAAAAACTAAAGGCTGCTGGGAGAAGGAGTAATTTGGCATGCTTCCCCAGGGATGAATCCTTTGATTTGCTATCCAATACAACATTGTCATCCCTGTAATTATACACACATAAGCAATAAGAAATGGTCTCAGTAGTTTGCATGTATATACTTGAAGGTGTTTTAATTTATGTAATAATAGTAATCAAAGAACAGATGTCATGAATTTGAAAGTAGTGAAGGGCCTGAGAAGGGTTGATTGTAGGGTAGCTGAGAGAGGCTCAAGGAATAAACAGGAAGGGGGAAAGTGATGTTATTCAATTTTAATAAAAATGTAAAACTAAATAATATTGATCAAAAAGGCAGAAAAAATGAAATGTTAAAATGACTCCTAATGTTGTTCTGCTATACTCCTAGGTCAGTGATTTGTACAGCCATCATCAGAGAAGCTTCTGCTTCTAGCAGATGGATACAAATACAGATTCCTACAAGCAGACATCACACACACACACACACACACATTCAACAACAACAAAAACAAAATAACAAAAAAACAAACACACAAAAACAAGACCTTCTAAGTTAACATCAGTAAAGCTTGTATAAACTTACAGAGATTGAAGCAGCATGCATAGTGATGGCACAGGTGTGCACCAGGTCATCTGAGTTTATATTATGGCTTCTAGTTTAGTGCTTTTATGGAATTCCTAATTGTGTGAATGAATGCATCTCTGATATTTGTACCGTCACTTGGGCTCATTTCCTTCTGTAGATCAGTCTGTTTAACTTTGATGTGATAGATGTTGTTTTATTGTATATTTCAAAATGACTGATTGAATGAATGAATGAATGAAAAGCTAGCCATTAGGGTAAAGATTAACAACTGAACTGTCATCTAAACCTGAGGAATAGACGGAAAACTCACTTTTCTCCAACGGAGTGACACTAGGTATATCAACTACTCCAGAAAAGACTTCATGTTCAGGAGCAACTGACCAATATGTAAGGTCCACAATAGTTTGTGTGTGTTTTTATTCCATTACATTTTGGTAAGCATTTTTTGTTTGTTTGTATGTTATTTCCTTGGTTTGGTGGAGGGGTTGTAGTCGTATTTTTTTTTTTTTTTTTTTTGTTTTAGGGGAAAGAATGTAAAGCTGGTGGGGTAGGGAAGGGAAGAGGATCTGGAAGGACTTAGGAAAGTGGAAGAATATACTCAAAATATAATTAAATTTAAAAATTGTTTTAACTAATAAAATAATAAAAAACTATAATAATATGTTTACAATCCCCTCACTATATGTATAGATTTCAAGTAAATAAATTATTTATTTATTTATTTATTCACTTACATCCCAATCATAGCCCCCTCTCTCATCTCATTTGGTTCAAATCCTTTTTTCCCCTGTCCCCCTTCACCTAACCTACTCCTAAGAAAAAGGGGAGGCCCCCAACCCACTCCAGCATGTCAAATTGCATCAGAATTGAGTGCATCCTCTTCAGCTGTGTCCTGAGGAAGGAATGCCCTCAGGGGCAAGTGATAAAAAAGCAAGCAACAGAGTCCCTGTCAGAGACAGCCCGACTCCCCTTACTAGCATACCCACATGAATCTCAATCTGCCCATCTGCTACATCTGTGTAGGGGGCGTAAGTACAGTCCATGAGTGGTCCTTGCCTGGTGCACCGGTTGCCACAAGCCCTTCTGGGCCCTGGTTAGTAGGCTCTGCTGGTCTTCTTGTGGAGCACCTGTCGCTTCCAGGTCCTTCTCTTCTTCCCCCAATTTTCTACAAGACCGCCTACTTTTGCTCAGTGTTTGGCTGTGAATCTCAGCGTCTGTTTTGATCTGCTGCTGGGGGAACAGGTTAAGCCACTCAAAGGAGAGCTGTCCTAGGTTCCTGTCTTCAAGCATAGAAAAGTATCATTAATAGTGTCAAGGGCTGGCTTTCTTCCATGGGCTGGGTCTCATGTTGGGCCATGGATTGGTTGGACATTCTTTCAATGTCTGCTCTCTCTCTCTCTCTCTCTCTCTCTCTCTCTCTCTCTCTCTCTCTCTCTCTCTCTCTCTCTCTTTAATCTCTGTACACCTTGTAGGCAGAGTAAACTTTGGGTTGAAGTTTCTGTGCATAGGATGGTGTTCTGTTCCCTCCACTAGGTGTCTAGTTTGAGGGTGTCCTCTTCAGTCTCCACGACTCATGCTACTAGAAGTCTAAGTTAGAGTCACCCTAATCTCCTCCCAGAAACCTACCCTATCATAGGTCTTGGCACAGAGAAACCCCTGACCATGGTTTCTCTTCTCTCAGTAGGCATTCTGTCCTTCTGTTCCTGTATTGTTCTCCTCAGGTCTCATCTCCACCTTCATGTTTCTCTATGCTTCCTCCCCTGCCTTTGTTCCCAGCATGGACTTTAGAAGACAGAATTCAAATTGATGATGGTAAGGTGGTCAGCCTATAATGTTTAGTCCATTTACAAATAGTTAATTACAAAGGTCAACATAATTTCTTTTATCAGAATTTAGGCATTTGGCTCCACCTAAA
The DNA here is from genome assembly GCA_907169655.1 of Acomys percivali. Lineage (NCBI taxonomy): Eukaryota > Metazoa > Chordata > Mammalia > Rodentia > Muridae > Acomys > Acomys percivali. Next base: position 13,115,324 of record OU015747.1, on the reverse strand, counting down.
AGCAAATAATTCTAAAGTAATGTGTGCTATAATATCACCTAGAGAGAAATGTAACCTAAGTGTAAATCAACTTTTGATTCCAGAAAAAAATAATTGTCATCTTCTTCTAAATACAGCATTTAAAAACAAAACTACAATTTGACTTTCTGGAATTACTACTAGAAGAATACAACAAAGTAATTAAACATCTATTGACATTTATCTTTCTTCATGAGAGAAACAAAGAATAAGAAATCCTCTATGTTGCGCTGCTAGATAGATCAACATTTCAAGTCACTTTCTGTTATAGGAGACCTGAATTTAACCCATGAGGAAGGACAGAACTGTCTCTAACTTCAACACTTATATGGGTTCATGTGCATGCTCACCTATACATATGCATATACATGCTTAAAAAGTATAATGAAAATAAAGATTTAAATAAAACAGATATCCTTCATCTTCACACAATGGTGTCTAAAACATTCTTTCTCTTTATTCATTTATTGATGCTTCTTTCTTTTATAAAGAAACCTTTGAAATCTTAAATCCATCAAAGTAAAGTGTCATCTTATTTTCTGTATCCCATCTCTTGACAGTTGGCAGATACTTTTTTCTTCAATTGGTATATGCATTTTTTGTATAATGGTAATATTCTCTGGCAAAGAAACACTTCCCTTACACTCTGTCAGATAAAATAAAATTAAATAAAACCTTGATCTCTAGAACAAATATTTCTTCTAGACTTTGGGCTATTAGTCATGTCCTTTACTTAATAAAAAAACTATCAATAAATTTGCTTGGATTTAATTGTTTTTGTTTCTGTATCCCCAGTTTACCATTGTATCAATGCCTAAGGATGAATCAAGAAACTCCTTGTAATATAGTCCCTTATCTTACCATAAAGGAAAAGTTAGTTTTTTTTTCTTTTCTGACTAGTTGACAATGATATACATAAAGTCCCCACTCACCAATACAGTCAATAAAAAGTTATTATTTCTATAAAAATATCACATACATTTTTTGATTGTTTTACTTACTTTCTCTTACTAGTTTCTATAGATATACTCTTCTTGTATTTTTGTTGTCTGCATGCAGGAGGAAGGATATTCATTGGATATTGGCATCACCTGCATTTTGTCTATGCATATTTTTAGCAAACAGTTTCATCCAGGCTTCTAGCTTTGACTACAATTCCAGGGCAGATAAGAAATAAATTTATTTTCTATTTTTGGCTACCTAAGATATTTAGCTTTATCCACACTTTTCATTTATCACATATTTACTTGATATCGAACAGATTCCTAATCTTATTTTTGCAAAGAAATTGTTGCAACCCAATGTATTTTTCTGTCTTGTATTCATTTCAGGGAGACCAGGGACATCTTACCAGATGAATAACTATAATTTGAAACGTAATGTTATGGTTAAGTCATTCCTACAGCCATTCTCAAGTTCAGTAATATACTTGAATAAATAAACAAATGACTTGATAAACGTACTATATTTCAAAGACCCAAAGAAGATAAGTAACACAGAGGACCAAGGGAGGATAAAATCTCACTCAGAAGGGAAAAAAGAACAGAAAGAGGCACAGAATGTCTTCTGTGAAAGAGTGCACTTTGTAGAAATTTCAATGAAGTTATACTCATGAAGTCATAACAACATGGTTGGCTATACAAGCACTGAACATGAATGACCAATGGAAGTGGGAACCCCAAAGGTCTACATCCAAATAAAGAGTACTGAAAGCAGAAGAAATAAGAGTCCCTTAGGATGAGTGCCATGAACAGTTATGAATAAACTTATATCCAATCAGAAAAAGAAAAATCATATCTATCCAATGGATAGATATGGTCTATATTATTGCTTCAAATAGACAGTTTCTTGTTTTTCTATATGCAATAACTTTCTATAATATTTTGGATGAAAACCTTTGATGTTTTCTTCCAAGAAACTTAACTAAGATCCAATGTCCAAACTTTCAGTTGGTGACTATTAAAATATTATTGATTGAATTATTGTCTGATTGCGCCACTGTGCTTAATCTCTACTTCCTTCTCTTGAGAAGTTTGTTGCTGATAATGATCAGAGCCATAACTTTACTCACAGTCACCTATAGCCCTTATTCACAATAATTTTTCTCACAGAAATACTAAGATATGATCATCACCTTAACCAAAAACATCAAGTTCAATTCTATCGGTTCTTCACAAATTAATAAAGTACTCATATTGTTCACAAAATTAGTAAAAGTTAGATGCTCCTTTAAAAACATCAGGGACATAGGCTAGACAGAAATTTTACCTTATTTGGTTTAATATTTAATTCTTAGGAACTGGAGTAAATATGACGTTTAAAAATGTGTTACATAGAAATTTAAAATATTGTGTAATTCCTCATACATACCAAATTTAAAGAACTCATTTGGGCCCATCAGTACAGCTCAGTAGATAAAAGCACATGCTACCAAGTCTAACCCCTCAAGTTTGATCACTGGAATCCACAGGATGGAAGGAAATAACCAACTTCCACAGTTTATTTAGTCTCTATGAACACCTGGAACAATCACACATGAGACTCACACACTCATACACCTTTGTGTGTGTGTGTATGTGTGTGTGTGTGTGTGTGTGTGTTTCTCTGTCTCTGTCTCTGTGTGTGTTTCTGTCTCTCTCTTCTCTTTCTCTCTATCTCTGTGTCTCTATCTATCTGTCTCTGTCTCTGTCTCTGTCTCTGTCTCTGTCTCTCTCTCTCTTTTCACATATACATACACACAAGTAAAGAAGAATCGATCATAGCAGAGTGAATGGAGCAAATTTTTGCTACTGGTTTTTGTGGTCTTGTATTTCTGTCTTGAATGTTATGGCTGCAACTTTATAGCAGATATGTCAGATCATGAGATGACCCCAACAATAGAGATCCACATTAGAAATGGCTTTGAAATTGTCCATTAGTTAATCTCAGAGTTTTCATGGAAGTATTTTAAGGCAATGCCATTATGTACACTATATGCATGCCAATGATGTCTAAGGCTACTGTCATGTTACAAAGGCAAATCAACTTCTTTTTTAAAAAAAAGCAGTTGAACAGTATGATAACAGCTGAAAGGTCTGAAAACATTAACATTTACTGTCTCGCCTGCTAACTTTCCATCCTTGGTCTAAAACAAAACAAAAATAGAAAATAAGTAATTGTAAATAAGTAAAAAAAAAAAAAAACAGAAAATGAGTTTCTGTTACAATGTTTATGGTAGTTGAAAATTCTTTAACAGGACTGAACTACTTAATTCTACTTCTTTCTTAGGAAACAGAAATACACATCTTATATTTTTGTGCTACTGCTTTTCTTTTTGTGTGTCTGTGTACATGCAAACATGGCTTTTAATTCTGATTGCCAATTTCTTTAAATTATGCTGCTGAGAGCATCAATAAAACACATCTCCTGGTGTGCATGTAAGAGATTTTCCAGATGTTTCTAAATCATGAGTGCTCTGATATTATCATTTTCAATCAATTACTATATTCAAAATTCAAATAGATGATAGGGATAGAGGAATGCCTTAAACTAAAGATCATTTGCTTCTCATTCAAAATGTCTAGATTCTATTTCCAGCACCCAAACTTGGTGGTACTCAAGACCCTATAATTCCAGTTCCAGGGAATGTGACACTTTGTTTTGGCTTCCTTGGTCACCTGCACACATATTGTACACATATACACAAGCAGGAACATACAAATACACATAAATAAGAATATCTTTCTTAAAAGTCTTGTAGACTGTTGGCAGGTAATTGAACTATGGAATCTGCTGCCATGCTGAAGGAAGTGAGCCTTTATGTGTGCTTTTGGAAGGTAATTTTGGACATGTCCTCTGCTCTTATCTCTTTCTCTCTCTTAGCTGCTACTAGGTGGGAAGTCTACTCTACCGTACCGTTCTGCTCTAATGTCTGGGCTCTCCACAGTTCTAATAGCAATTGATCCCCTAAACATTTACTGAAATGGGTAGCCTAAACAAATTCCTCTAGTCCAAGCCACTTTCACAAAGAGTTTTGTCATAGCAACATGAAGTGACTAATACATTAATCAGTGCCTTTAGTTAAATGTAACAATAGCTCATCTTCAGTGCTAAATCAGAGATCTATAAGACTTCCTACCTAACATTTTTAATTAATTTTATATTAAATATTAAGACACTTAAATTTTTACTATATTAATATTTTGCCATATTGTCATTTATTTTACTTTTGTGGAGATTTGAAGACCATTTAAAAAATTGGGTGCCAAAGTATCATTTTTTCACACCCATTAGAGAAGTGATAATTGGAAGAAAAATGTGTTAAAGATTTTACAACTATTAATATCCTTCCTTTTCTTGTATGATGATTTTTTAAAATATTTTCAATGAGCCAGTATTTTCTATGATCCAAAAGTATTCTTAGAATACAGTTATTACTGTAAATACCCCACAGCAAGATATAAATTCTACTAATTACCATATGTCAACTTTTTGGGCTCACTGTTAGTAGCAAGTTACCCTTACTTTTTAAGGCATTTGTTAGAGATATCTTCTTAAAAAGTTATGATGCTCAGGTAATCAATTTTATTCCTTCTCAAGTATTTGAAGTGGAAGACCAGATAGTTTAATTTTTACAATTAAGTTTAGTTGTTTAGGGGTTAAGATGATTTTAGGTCTGGATAGATGTTATAATTTGATAGTGACAAGCTATGATAGATATTGATTTACATTCAGAATTTTATATGCACCAAGATAGGAAAGATGCTTTCTTCAAGGCTGCCAAATACAAATAGCCAAAACAATATGAATATAACATTTGTATAATTCCTGATTTTGCCATGGTTCTTCTTGCTGTAGGCAGTTTATTGTTTATATGTGTAATAATATAAATGTATATGTAAAATATTTAATAAAAAAGTATGGTGCCAGCATTTAGTGGAATGTTGTGAGTAATACAGACATTTGTTATACTGTATCTCAAATATTGTTAACAACATGGAAGTATCTTCACTGGCCTTGAACAAATGCTACATGAGATTTTCTTGTAATTATATCTTACAGAAGATCAAATATTACCCTAATCTATATCAAGCAAACGCTGTGGTTACAAGAATTTATTATAATGTGTCAGCACAGATCCATAATTACACAGTTATTTAATCAACTAAGCATATAAACAGCATTATTGTCAGAGATATGATATATGACCCAAACAGTTTAGTTAATGAGGAGAAAGGTCTGATAAGTAGGGTAGGGATTCAGTTACAGAGATGCTAACTAATTCTGACATCTGTGATTTCTAGCAAACTTATGTAAAAATTGCTGGGTGGAGAAATCATACTGAAAAATATGATTTTTATATAATGTGATTAGACACTTAAGTCTATTTTTCATTGCACACATTTTAAAAACGCTCCCTTATGCTCTATCAATGATAAATAACCACTGCAAAGTCAGGGGTTTGTCTTGTATTAACTTATCAAAGAAAATCATTACTGCCGGTTTCTAAATTATCTTCACTCCCAAATGGTCCACAAAAGAAAAGAGCAATTTCTTGAATTAGGTTAAGGTTATTCTTAACTCATAAACTCATTTAATTCTCTTTCTTCTTTTTCATTTATAATTAAAGAATCAAGCAATATTATTTATGCATAAGGAAAAATATTGAACAGAACACAATTTTTGCAGGCATGCCATAGGATTTCAGAGAAGGATTTTATTGCTGGTTGTTGAACAATAAACATTTAAACAAGTCCAGGAGACCTGATTTAGGTAATTTTAAGTAATAGTTTATAAAACATGTAAAATATCAGTTTAGAATAATATCTTACACAAAATAGATATTAATTTATGAAATGTAAAGAAAAATTCTGTCACTACTTAGAGCTGTGACACCAAAAACAGTTCAGTATGTGTTTTAAGGCTGCATATGTAAAATTAACCAAGTAGCATCTGAAATTACAGATACCATAGCACTGGGGAGCAACGTTATTTATCAAAGATCAGTTAAACCTCAATATGATAGTCAGGCAGTGGTGGTACATACTTTTAATCCCAGCACTCAGGAGGCAGAGGCAGGTGGATTGCTGTGAGTTTGAGGACAGCCTGGTCTAAAAAGTGAGTACAGGACAGCCAAGGCTACACAGAGAAATCCTGTTTTGAAAAAACCAAAAAAGGAAAAAAAAAACCCTAAATGTGATATGGAATAATGAGATTAAAACACGATTAACTTCACACATGATTAGATTGAACAGTATATTAAAATCCTGTTATTGATTTAATGAGGTTATTACATAAAAATGTCACTTTATATTTTTACAGAACACTCCTTTTGCTTTTTAAAGCTTTTATCAACATTATATAAAATAAGAATTCCATCTCTTATACAAATAATGTTTGATGCCTTCAAAATCACAATGGGCTGCAAAAAATTGGCATCATCTGTAAGCCTCACAATTTTGTTAAAATAGTTTGAGTAAAAAAAAAAAAAAACTGTTGTCCTATTTTTCCAAGTCTCTATATCTATTTTAAGTTAAATATGATAACACATAAGTGTGAGTTTAAAATTTGTAAATTAATTTAAATTTAAAAATGTTTTAACATATTTAAAATTAAAACATTCTATTATATGGTTTTATAATATTAAGATGTATGATCTTACAGATATAGAAACAGTTATTTTTATTTATTTTTTATCTCTTAAGATTTAGGAATGTAGACATTTGTGGAAGAAAAGCTTGTCAATGGTGTGAATATTGATAGTCCTAAAAGACGCAAAGGCTTAAAATACACTCCTGTCTCATCAGTCTCCAAAATATAACGTGAAAATAACCACCAAGTACAGAGAATAGGAAAGGTGGTGAAAGTGAACTAGCCATTGTGAAACTTTACACATCACAGAAGAGAAAGTTATTTGATTATACATGGAAGAAAACACTTAGAATTTTGTTGAAATTTAATGTTCAGTATTTTGTATTAGGACAAAAATCCTCCCCAAATATAATATATTTCCTTTAATAACTCAGCATGACAGTTATGTCCAGCACACGTTGTTTTTGTGAGCTGATATTTTCTGAAGTAACTGAGTAGTGAAATTCCTTGAGGAATGTTTTGATTGTAGCTGGATAAAACAGTCAAGAATCAAATTCTTTTTTTTTTTTTTGTCAAAATCATTTCAAACTGTATTTCGTACTTGTTAATAGCTGTCTAATATCAGCTTTTACACCCTCATTTGTTATTTTAAAACGTGAGTGAATGCATGAATGAAAACCTAGCCAGTAACATAAAGGTTAACAACTGAACCGGCATTTATACTTGCTGAGAGAGATTGAAAAAATAGTTTTCACCAATGGAGTGACACTGGATAAACCAAACACTACAGGGCAGGACTCATCATCCGTAGTTGACTAAAGGACTCCACGGCTTTTGTGTTGTGTGTTTATTTTTTTGGATAAAGGTTATTTTTTGTTTGTTTGTTTCATTTTTTATTTTGTGTACTATTTGGTTTTTTTATTCTTTTTCTTTTTTGGGTGTTGTTTTATTTGGTTTTCTTTGGGGAGTTTTGTATTTATTCATTTATTTATTCATTCATTCATTCATTCATTCATTCATTCATTATTCCCTCATATCCTACATCCCAATTGTAGTTTTCTTCATGTCTTTCTCTCCTCCAAGCCTTTCTCTGACACCTCCCCTCTCCAGTCAGTCCACTCATCCTGTTCTCTTTCAGAGAATAGCAGGTTTTCCCAGGATATCAACCAAACATGGGAGAACAAGTTACAGTAAGACAAATCAAATACCTCATAGCAAGGCTGGACAAAGACAGCCCTGTAGAAGGAAATTGGTTCAAAAAATAGGCCAGTGAGTCAGATTTATTCCTGCCCCTCTCTTTGTATTCCCACAAGAACATCTAGATACACAACCATAAAATATATGCAAATGACTTACATCAGACCCATATAGGATTCCTGATTTTAGCTACAACTTCTGTAAGGCCCAGTCTCTATGAGCCCAGGTTAATTGATTCTGTAAGTTTTCTGGTTTTGTCCTTGACCACTCTGGTTCCTATAATCCTTCCTTCCCTCCTTCAACATGGGATTTCCTTTGTTGTGCCTAAGTTTTGACTGTGGGTCTCTGCATCTGCTCCCATCAGTTGCTGGATAAAGGTTCTCTGATGATGCCCAGCTCTGCTATATGTTCTATAAATATAGAAGTATATCATGAGGATCATTAGGAATAATTTTCTTGACATTTTTTGTCAGTCATGTTTGGCTGTTTCTGAGGTCCCTGGGCTATCCAGCTTCTGGTTTGGGGCATCCAGGGAGTGTCAGACATGAGCTTCCTTTCACTGTACGACTCTGACCAGTCATTGCTTGCCTACTCAGACCAGTTCTGTAGCACATTTTCCCCAGGACACCTTGCAGTCAGGGCAAACTCTAGGGTTAAAGCTTTGTGTGTGGGTTGATAGTCTAGTGTTTCCACTGGAAGGCTTGCCTGATTGCAGAAGACGGGCAGTTCATGCTAGGTATTTCCCGTTACAAGGGGTCTTCATTAGGATTGATCTTGTAGATTCCAGGGATTTTCCATTGCACTAGTTTTCTGCATTGTCCACTAAATGCCCTCCATTCCAGTTGTCTTTCTCAGCACTGTACCTCTCCATGCCCCAATCCTCACCATCCCTCTTAGTCTCATCCCAGCCACCGTCAGTTTATCCATGTTATCTTTACTATTTCCCCTTATCATGGAGGTCCATGTGTCTCACCCCTTAAGCCCTCCTTGTTACTTAGCCTCTCTGGGCTCTGTGGATTGTAGCTTGGTTTTCCTTTACTTTACAACTAGTATCCACTTATAAATGAGAACATATCTACAACTAATATTATTGTGGAGACCTAAGAAAAGATTTATTTAAAAACAAGTGCATTGAGTGTACAGATACTATTCATTTCCTTCCGTTATGTGTAAATGCAAATATGGCTCCTCTTACCCAGTGGGTAAATATAACCGAAAATAACCCCAAGATGATGCTAACACATTCCTAAGCATTCCTAAAAAAAGATTACTTTGTTTCAAGTAGAAAGACTTCATGATATAAGACCAACTATCTGGTAAAATGAAAACAGAATCCTGAGAGACATATTCAGACTGTCGGATACAAGATCAAACAGCCTTACCTAGGGAGGAATTCAATGGCTTTTAAATGCAAGTGGTAGTTTCTCAGTCACTTTTACATAGGACCACCAGAGTCTCTGGTGATATTTAAACTTAAACTTTTCAAACTTTAACTCAAAAAGAATCACTTTCAGAGTGGTACATGATGATTACAGAACTCTATTAGAGAATTGCATGAAACTATATCGTTCATTGGTTCCAACTCTGAGACTGTAAATTCCTGATTGCCTCTTTAGACATAACTACTCACAACAGGAATGTGAATTTCTGATTCCAGGAATTCGAATCTAGTCAAACAGCACTCAGGTTGATACTCACCTCTAAGTTGCCTAATACTATATACTATTGTTCCAGAGTATTGTTAAAGTAAATAGTGTCTATCAGACGTCTCATAGTCATTTTGCTATTGTTGTGGTTGTTTTTTTTTGTTTTTATTATTCTTTTGGATTTGAATCTACATAAGTCTCAAGTTTTTCAGTGTAAAATATCTGTTTCTGTACAGTCACATAGTAAGTTTTTCTGCAGAGTTTTCCATGTTTGATATGAAAGCTAAAAGTCTAATGTCCAGTGTCTACAGATGGTTATATCTCATTCAATGACAATATCTCACAGGTAATCCTCATGCTGTCATATCCTTAAGTTCTGTCACTTATATCTCCTCATTTTCTACATCATCCATTTCCATTTTGCCCATGAAAGGATAGTTGATGCTCTGACTAAAAGTTCTTTATTCTCTGCTTACAAAAAAAGGAAAAACTAGTCATAAAGTTAATTATAAGCATAAATTAAAGCACAGCCAATTTTTGGTTTTTATCATATATCAAATGCCAGAAATACAGATATAAGAATTATTCATGCAAATAATCAGTTTTCTATTAAAACCCCTACATCTCTTTTGACATACCTGAATGAACTAAGAAAAAAACACATAGCACCTATTTTTAAGTGCAGCATAATATCTTAAAACAGATAGTGTTGACATTTTGAGGTGTAAAGGGGAGATTAAAACTGAATAGAGTGAAAGGGAATGCTGAGAATCTTTTAACACTTTTTTTTTAAACAGATTTAAAAACAAGCAAACAAAAAATCCTCTTTACTTTTTCTTATTGTTGTTTTCTATTTGAATTGTTATTCATACATCTTTGAGTTCTTTAAGAAAAGCAGACAAATAAAAAGTAACCTTTGAATGTGAGTGTTTGAAGTATTAGGACAACAATTTTTGAAAGCATGTGTTTGAGAATAGATAAATTTTAAATTCCTACAAAAACAATATTATTAGGAGGGACTTAACATGCATTTCTCTGAAAATGTTCCGTTTAGGCTATACAGCAATACCTTACTCTGTCCTTGAACCTTTCATTTTATCTTTCCATGCAAAACACTTTTGTCAGCTACTAATTTTGATAGACCACCTAGAATTACATGTTGCAGAGGCATGGCATGCATCTCAGACATAACTGGATTCAAAGGTTATACAGACCTGAGATAAAGATGCTATTTATTAATGCTTATTCATTCAATGAACAAATTTATAAAACTCTGAAAACCCTATTATTTTAGCAACATTTTCAAATCAAATCATGTATATGCCCCAAGAATCCCAGGTGTGTGTGTGTGTGTGTGTGTGTGTGTGTGTGTGTGTGTGTGTGGTGTGAGAGACAGAGAGAGAGAGACAGAGACACAGACAGAGACAGATACACAGAGAGAGAGAAAGAGAGAGAGAGAGAGAGAGAGAGAGAAGAAGAAGAAGAAGAAGAAGAAGAAGAAGAAGAAGAAGAAGAAGAAACAGAGGTGTGGTGGTGAGAGACAGAGAAAGACACAGAGCTACAAACATGTTCTAATATGTCACATTTATTTTGAAGCCAGTCAAAGCACAGTTAATAAGAAATTTGGGGCCTTTCTTTCTTTCTTTCTTTCTTTCTTTCTTTCTTCCTTTTGCTCCAAATGTTCATTATTTGTTCTTTCCTATTTTGACACGTATATGCACACATACATAAATACACGCATCATCATCATGGGAAAATACCCTGTCCTACGTCTAGCTCTGAATGCTTTACAATGAACTGACTACACATGCATACTTGGGCTTCCGGTGTTCTACAAGATACAGCACACCCTGAGTTGTTTTATCCTCATAGCCAACTATTTAATATAAGCTGAAAAGAAATTCTTGTGTTTTCTCCCAAAGAGACAATTTAAAATATTCATTAAAGCTCTCTCAACTCCAGATTTGGTAAATTTTAGCTATTGACAGCCAACTTGGCACCAAACCTGGAGATTATTCTTGAGAAAGAAAACACATGAAAAACAAACAAACAAACAAACATACACACAAACAAACAAAAACTCTTCAATCTAAGGGTGTTCAAAGAAGCAGATCTCCACAGGAAGAAAAACAATAAGATGAAAAATAAGCATATAAAACCATTTCGTGCAACTTTAGTGGACATGTCCCATCATTCTGTTTTATGCACATGGTTCGACTAACGCTCGGGAGGAAAATTTTCCCGTGTGGAGACAGAACACTAGACACGAAGAAGGGGGCAAGTCTGCATTCTGATCAAACCCCGTTTATTGAGAATTTTTACAGAGTTTATATAGGCACAGAGGCATGGGTATTTGCATAAGCAAGGGTTGCTGTGGATACCCTAACTCTGGAATGCACCAGCAGGTAGGTATCTACCTTTACAGCTACTAATTGCAAGAGAGAAATTCCAGGAAAGTCGTGAAGGATCTGGTTGGTTAGGAAAAAGCTCCCGGTACTGCTGCTCGCTGGCAGCTGGCCCTTAATCTGATCTTATCAGTAGTCCCACCGGAAAAGGAATAGCTTGGGGGTCTAGAATGACCAGCCCCCACAATAAAAGACAACAGGTGTCTAACTGCAGACCTACGACAAGGTCAGCTACTTTCTGGTGAATGGCAGACTTCTGGAGAAATAGGAACCTAGGTTCTGACAAGATGGCTGAACAATGGCCATGTAGCCCGTCCCCAACAAAGAACCATGTATCTGGAAGCAAGATGGTGATTCCTATAAAGGGACTTACTTACTCAGGGGACTAGCCCATGACCTCCTTTAGAATCTCTTCATTAATCCCAGAATTTACTCACCAGGTTTATGTGTCCTTTAATACAACTAGCTTTTCAATAGCTGTCCTCCTTCATCTGCAGACCAGTAAAATCTATTTCTTCTGACTGAAAAATAACATATTCTACATGAATAGGAATGAAATAAAAATTAATAACATGATTTCCTAATATTTGTAATGTGTACTTTGTAGCATTAAAAACACTGCTTTGTTGCATGAAACTCTTTATATGTCAACTTCCATTTTAAAATTTTATCTAGGCCATAAATTATAAATACTGTATTTGTAGAGAAAAATCATTTAATAGAATACAAACTAACCTTATGGCCACTTTTGAGCTTGTGGGAAAAAGCAGTATTTGCTAAAACTTAAAAACATAGGTCTACTTTTAAAATTGCATACTTTGTATTACTAGTACTATTTTATGTTTTGTATTATGTGAGGAAAATTTTATTTTCCAATAAAATAGAAAGAAGAAATTAGGAATATTTATAAACCCCTTAGCCAAATCATCTGAAGAAAGAGATAACAAACTATTAAAATTAGAGATGCAAAAAGAGACATTATAACATCAAAGAAATTTAGAGAAACTTAAGGATAGACTTTGAAAGTTGATATTCTACTAAATATGAAAATCTAAAAGAATAGGATATGTGTTTGGAGACATATGTATACTCAATGGTCTTTTGTATTTGTTCCTAAATATTTTATTGTAAAGTGTTCCTGTAATGTTCATGAGAACTGGCCTCCCTTTACTACTTGAGTATTAACTGATTCTTTCATTGTTCTATTTTGTGGAACAATTGAGTCATGTTAGGGATAGTTTTTTCAAGTTCTGTTAAAATTATGAATCGAACACTTTAAGTTCTTGGTGCTTATTTTAGGAAGAGAGTTTTAATTACTCTTTCTATCTCATTGTTTCTATTAGATGTTTAAATTTCTTGCTCTGTCTTGATTTAACTTCAGTAGTGCATATTCTAGGTTTTTTAATGTATATGTTTAAAATCAAAATGTATTTGTACCAATGCCTGAGGAATTTTAACATCATGAAAAAAAAATCTTAAAGGAAATTTCAATTCAAAAGGAGGCTGTTTTGTTTTATATCTGCTCAAACAGCTTGCATTTGTCAAAGGCAATTAGCTTGGATGATCTCATTTTAATGCTTCTGTATTACTAAGGGTTCTCAAGAGAAAAACAATTAGAATGTGATTTATTATGAAGATTGTTTTCATGGGTGTGTCTGTAGGAGGCATAGGAGAAGTACTATGATTCTAATCCAAATTCAAAGTCATAATGATCTTGAGGGCCAAAGATCTATTTCATAATCTAATGGCTGAAACCAGAATTCAGGAGACTGAGAATATAGGAAGATGTGACCTTTTTAGCTTAGTCAAATTATACCAGTCAAACCAAGTGAACAAAGTGATCCTCCTTTGCCTGTCTATAGGCTACTTACCTTCTACACGGTACACTGATTCAGATGCGAAGTTTATATGGAAAACAAAGTAACACAGAGAAATAAAGTGCATCCAGCAACTCTTAAGTATAGTAAAGTGACACGTGAAAGTAAGCTTGACTGTCTATACTGTCTATGCCTAACGAAACTGAAGTACACGTTTATTTGCTTCTTCTTTGATGTAGAAGAGAAGTATGCACTCTCTGCTGTGTTTTTTTATTTATGTTTTTGGCTTTTTGTACTATCTAAATTACCTAGCACAGAGGAAAACAATAGCGTTCAATAGATCCTTGAATTCTGAGCTTTATTCATATAATCACTATTAAGGAGCGGAAGCATAATGGTCAGTTTTGCTGCATTGGCATTCATTCCTTCTGCTAGTTGTCTGAACTGCTTGAACCCAGATCATTGAGCATAAACTCCAGTGCAGATATGAGCGTTGCTGACCCTCTTTATGACAGATGACTAATGAGGGTTTGATTCATGCTGTGATCACAGACATGTGACAAACAACAAACAAAAAAATGAATATCTGAGTATCCATTATATCCTATGTAAACTACTATCAGACCTATCCTTTAATCCAGTGGAGGTACACGTTATCTTTAAACATACTAATGAGCCTGTCTTGGGTGCTAGGCTTAGGAAGAGTTGAGAGGAATCGAACAGTGGATACATTCCAGTTATGTATGGAAAAGACCAAAGAAATAATTGAGGGAATAAAGACAAGCAGAATAGAAACCTGAGAGTAACTACTTATATGAACCAAGATTAGGTTTTAAGAAACTATTTTGAGCAAAGCATGGAGCTACACACTTGGATCTTTAGAATATGAGACTAAAGCAGAGAAATAATGAATTCAACTCTATCTAGATTCATAAAGCAGTTTCAAAAGAACTCTAAAATATATAGAAAAGAAAAATGAAAAAAATATCTATCAACATATGGGCTAGTAAACTTCATAGACATTTACTAGTGGAAGAGAAACAAATGACCAATCAGTATTTTTTTTTAAATTTTATTAATTTATTCTTGTTACATCTCTATGGTTATCCCATCCCTTGTATCCTCCCATTCTTCTCTCCCTCCCATTTTCCTCTTATTCCCCTCCCCTATGACTGTTCCTCAGAGGGATTACCTCCCCCTGTATGTGCTCATAGGGTATCAAGTCTCTTCTCGGTGACCTGCTGTCATTCCTCTGAGTGCCACCACGTCTCCCCATCCAGGGGACATAGTCAAATGTGAGGCACCAGAGTACATGAGAAAGTCATATCCCACTCTCCACTCAAGTGTGGAGATTGTTCTGACCGTTGGCTAGATTTCGGTAGGGGTTTAAAGTTTACCGCCTGTATTGTCCTTGGCTTTTGCCTTAGTTTGAGCAGGACCCTTTGGCCAAAATCTGCCTATCATAATGTTCTACTTGTAGGTTTCTAGGACCCACTGGATCCTTCTACTTTGCTAGTCTCCCATGCTTCTCTCATCTAGAGTCCCAATAGGATGTCCTCCCCTCGGTCCCAGTTTCCTGATAAGTGAAGGCTTTCGTGGGACATGCCCCTTGGGCTAGTATGCAGATATAAGTGAGTATATACCATTTGAGTCTTTCTGCTTCTGGGTTAACTCACTCATTATGATCATTTCTAGCTCAATCCATTTATCCACAAATTTCGGGAATTCCTTGTTTTTAATAGCTGAGTAGTATTCCATAGTGTATATGTACCACAATTTCTTTATCCATTCTTCTACTGAGGGACATTTAGGCTGTTTCCATGATCTGGCTATTATGAATAAGGCTGCTATGAACATGGTTGAGCAAATTTTCTTGTTGTGTGCTGGTGCATCTTCTGGGTATATTCCAAGGAGTGGAATAGCTGGGTCTTGAGGAAGCCCTATTCCCAGTTTTCTGAGATAGCACCAGATAGATTTCCAAATTGGCTGTACTAGTTTGACCAATCAGTATTTTAATTTGTTCAGCACCTTCCCAAATCTGGGAGATGCAAATGCTCTATGACCACATCTCTGCAGTCATAAAGGCTGTTGTAAAGAAAACAAATGACCATGAAGATTCACCAATGAGAAAAATATTTCTTAACTATTTGAAGAGAAGTAAAGTAGTGTAGCCATTATCTGTAACCAGTAAAGAGGATTCTAGGACACTGAAAATAGAACCACTGTATGACAGCATAAGAATCCACAATACCAGACCCAGGTATGTACTGAGCAGATATCAACTCCCCCAGCAGATATGTTCACAGCCACTCTGATTGAGTAGAGCTAAGACGTGAAGCCAGAATGTATGCCCATTATCAGATGAGTGAACAACAACAACAAAAGTAGTTTGCAAGCAGAAAGGAAATTAATTTGGTTATGAAAAAAGGAAACTATGATCTTTGCCAGAAAATGGAGAGAATTAGAAATAATTTTGTGAATGTAAGTCAGACTCAGAAAAACAAATACTGTGTGTTCTCTCATTTGTAAAAACAAGACTGAATGTGTGGATTTGCACAGTTGTGTGTGTGTGTGTGTATGTTTGTCCGGGTATGGGTGTGTGTGTGTGGCTTGTGTGTATGAAATCGAACTAAAAAAGGGATTAGAAAAACAGTGGTGATATACAAAGGATAGGTAAAAGAATGTAATTGATATGCTATCAGAAATTATGCTTCTTGAGAGGGAAGAGGAAATTGTGTCTGGAAGTGCTTAGCAAAAAAAATGGTTATGGAAAAATAAAATATAGTGATTTATATGTATAAAAATGAGAAAATAAAAACAATTACTTCAGTCATAGGGGAGGGGAATAAGGGGAAAATGGGAGGGAGGAAAGAATGGGAGGATACAAGGGACGGGATATCTATTGAGATGTAATATGAATAAATTAATAAAAGAAAAGAAAAGAAAAAGAAAAAACGACTTTAAGTTTTCTATATAATTTGAATGGATATATAAGTAAACATGGAAAAGTTTCAAATTGATTAGGATATAATATATTACTGAAAAGAAAAAGAAGAGAAAACATTTTAGGCTGGGAAGACAACTCAGTAGAGTGACTTGAGATTGAATCCTTGTGTAAAAATCAGGCATATTGGTATTTCTTACAACCTCAGTTACTTGGGGATGGGGAGCAGAAACTGGTGGAATCCTGAAAATCATTAGTTAGCCTGCCTGAAGAATTTGAGTTATTTCAGATTTAGTGAGAGACTTTTTCTCTAAAGATAAAAAGATAGTGAGTGGTAGAGAAAATGCAACTGAATTCAAGCTCTGACCCTCACATACACTTGCTTTCATTGGAAGTTACACCAGCATACAGAGGTGAGCTCTTCAGTTAACACCTTCTTAGGTGCTATTCTATGTAATAAATGAAAATTTAATTTCCTGAGAACATTTCCTTGAGTTTTGAGAGTCAGCCAAAAAGAAGTATGACAGATTCAATTCCCTTTGTTACTGTCCTTTGAAGTAGCAGCAGTCAGGAGGGACTGAACACTTATCTGTTGGGTGTAAGTCAGCTCTAACATGCAAAAGCATGGTGCAAGAATTCAATTAAATTGCTGAATATCCTAATGGATATTGGATGACAAGCTTAAGAAAACAACACGCATGATGTATTCCAAAAAATATAGAACATTTTTGTCTTAAGAAAAAGATGTTGGAACATTTACTGAGCCTCGTCACTAAAATTTAACAATCCTCCAACCATTTCTATTCATGTTGTGGTTGTTTTTCTCGGATCCCCCTCAAAATATTATGGAGATTCTACTTGGCATTTAGAAGGGATTCTTGTAACAATTCAGGCTAGATAGGGTCAGGACAGGTCCTTAGAAATAATAAATTAGAAAAAAATGGAATAGTATTCAAGATGAGGTTTAAATAAGCTCATGGGTGAGAGAGATTTAAAAAGTGATAATGGCTGTGCATTCTTTGATATAATTAAGGAAAAAAATAAAGTTGGTGCATGCTTGGTTTAAAAAATAATAATGACATCCCATTAGCAGATAGCAGAGATTTTAATTTGTTTATGTTTAGTTATAAAGTGGCTGCAATGAATCATTCACTTCTAGGAATGAGATGGTGTTTGAGGGAGTATAAGAACAGCATGAAGACCTAAAGGATAGTGGGCAGTGGTTTCAGTTAAATTTATAACCCTGAAAGTATCCTGAAATATAATCCAACATAAGATATTATAGAGTTTTAAACAAGCTATAAATTATATTCTAAATTACCTGTTATATGGATGTTAACTGCTGTCACTGCAGAAACACCTCCAGAACCTGAATTTCAATTTTTATTAGGTTTGTGTTCCTATGTATGAACACTTAAAACTATTATATCAAAAATTTCTATTTACTAATTGTGATATTTTGAAATTTTATATTATTACACATATTAAACAATAAACTACCTACAGAAAAAAGAACCATGGAAAAATCAGGGATTATATAAATGTTACATTCATAGTGTTTTGGCTATTTGTGTTATTTTATTATTATTATTATTTTGGATTTTCAAGACAAGGTTTCTCTGTGTAGCCTTGGCTGTCCCGGACTAACTATGTAGACCAGGCTAGACTCGAACCTACAACGATCCACCTGCCTCTGCCTCCCGAGTGCTGGGATTAAAGGCGTGCGCCATCACCGCCCGGCAAGCTATTTGTATTTTAGACACACCAATATAAGAAAGATGTTTTCTTCAAAGTAAAGTTTTTTAAATTGCTTTTGGCATATCTAGAAGGCCTTAATCCTTGTTATCACAATTAAAATCTTTTGAGGTCAAAATTAGTTTAAATATTCGTTTTAAATTCGTATTATAAGCATTGATGAGAGATTTATTTTAAGTAAATAAGCAAGGTTAATGTATGATGGGACAAGTAATAGGCATTTGTTGCACTGTTTCTCCCCCTGTATGCCTTGAGCCAACTGACTGTGGGTTAAACAGGCAAGATATACTACTTTTACTCCAATATCATGAATTTGAATTCTACGTTTGCCTTGGGAGGTGACATCTCAGTCAATGATGTTTCAAAATTTCTGCTCAATTTTTCACTCACAACCTTAGATAAACTCTAGTGACTGGTGGGAAAGACACATTACTGTGACTGGGATAACACACACACCTTCATTTGCATGGTTGTTTAGTTTACATCAGTTTGGTAAAATGCTCCTGGCTGTATTCCTCAGTATTGTACGTTAGTCTCAGTTAAAAAAAAGATTCCTTCCAGAAGACTTTTCTTTCTTATTATGTGCAGTACAGGTCTAGTTGCTAGCATGAAGAAAGAAGGAACAGGAAAGGAAAACAGCTATGAAAGCAGAGTCAAAGGAGCCACAAGAGCAGTGACAGTTGAGCATTCTGCAAGCTGCAGAATGTGTGGCTGGCTCTGTGATGAGTGAGGAAGGCATAGCACTGAAGAAGCATTAGTGACTGTTAAGAAACAGAACAGAATCTAGCAGGCTGGTTGACAGAAGACTTTAGAAGGCCTGTCACAGATTCAGAGCCATGATGCTTCACACACCCATGTCCTGGAGTTTTAACGCTTGTTCAAGGCAAGGGCAGAGACAAAACAGGACCTAAGCTACCCAGAAGCTGCAGCACCAGTTATGGCTAACTTTTGAGAAACACCGGCTTTCTTAGACTCTACGAGAGCTATTACATTATACTGCTGTGAGATCCTGTCCTAACACTGGATGGTGCATCTGATTCTCATCTTACTTGTCCACTGCAGCTACTGTGTGCTGTTAGACACAAACCATACAAATGCTTGAAGACTGACGCCCGAATAATGCCTTCTCTACACAGTTTCTGTGATAGTCTAAAAAAAAAAAAAGACTCCTAGACAGGTCATTGATTACACCTTCTTCATGTAATTTTATGCTTCCAGAATAGTAAAATGCAGAATTATGTAACAAGTTGCTAAATTTTAAAGATTTTATTAAATTATTATTTTGAGCAGGTAAATTACAATCTCTATTATGACCCCCTGAACACACACATGTGTCTAAAGCCTATTGTCACATTTTATATCTTAGCTGCAACCCAATAAATAGTGAAATCCAGCAAATCTGTGATCCAGCAATCAGGAAGGAAGCACCAACATGTACCATGCTGACTCTTCTGACCTTCGAAGAGCCCCTGCACAGGTCAAACACAAGCAAGAGTCAAACCACTCATCTTTCAATCATTTTTCTTCAAACCATATACCCTTTAAAGTAACATCAAAATACAATTCACTCACTGTCAGATGTTCAGATTAATGATTCAGACTTTTCCTTTCTAAATCCACTCTGATTATTTTGTCTCTTTCAAAAAAAAAAAACAATTATTGGGTTATTATATCTTTCTCTTCACTTAATTATCAATTGTTAATGCATAACATATATTTTTAAAAATATAAGGTGATGTGTGTTTTGTCTGCATGTGTTTCCATGCACCATGTATTTTCAGTGCCAACAGAACCCATTGGTGACAGCAGATGGATAGAATTAAAGTTCTATATGGCTATTAGTAACCATATGGATGCTGAGAATTTAAATCATGGCCCTACTAAAAGAGCTGATGGTGCTCTTAATTGTCATTTCTATATATTTCTATATTCCCCCTTCTTTCTTTTCAAGCCCTATCTCCATACATAAGAAAAAAAGAGAAAGGAAAACAGAGACATCCCTGAGTCCAACCCCATTTTCTATCTGAATAAGACCTAACCCTCTCCCAATGAGAATAAACATATATAACCCAAGAAAACAACCCAAAACCTAGCTAACTCTCCTTTAGGGAAATGGGACATTGATCTCTTAAGGTATCTTCTGGCTGATTTGAGGTGAAAATACATTTGTAGGGGCCTAAATAAAATTGGGGAAGATGGTTAAACAACCTAGGAATAGCATTTGTGATCCAGTTTCTAAATGTTGAGAAATTGCAGGCTAAATAGATGTCCTGTGTTGAACAGTCTGAAATGCTGGGCCAATTGTGACTGGAAGCTTTTTTGAAGCTGGCCTGTTCTGATGAAGAACAGCAACTGAAGTGTTGGGGCTGGGATATGAAGGATGCAGGACGTCAGTGTCCAGCATGCTTAGAGGAACGAATTCTGTAAGGTCTGATCCAGCTTCAGTGTCTGGTTCTTTTGTCCCAGAAAACATATGATTTCCCAAAAGCATTATACAGTCCTAAAAGTATAAATGTATGAGGTGTGCAGGATTACAGAACAATTAAGGCTGGTTCTCTGCTCTTTGTATGAGCAGACGAAAGGTATCTTTAGATCTTCATTAATTCCATAGGAAGAATGGCATCTAATAACAAGTCACAGGGATTTTGTTACCAGCAAGAAGAATTGTCTATGCATATACATTCATGTCTCAGCCAGTCTCACAGCTGTTGGGCATGTTAATTAAGTGAGCCGAAGGGGGCTTTTGATTACTGCACTTTCATATTTTGATAGCTGGAACTTGGTAATCAGCCTCAAGAGAAGGAAGTAAGGGGATAAGGGAAGTAGCTTTAGGAATGTACTCTAACAATTTTTAACAAGGCAGAGGCAATCAGGGAGAAGGGGATGGTCTGGAAGATCCATGTTTGCCTGGCTAGGCTGGCTATTCTCCCTTCACATAGTACCTGCTATGACTTCAGTAGTCTTTGAGATCTAAGCTATAAGGTGCTGTTTAGGAATGGGAGTGCTGAATTATGGTTTCAATAGGGACCTTTTTGAGTACACATCTTAGTTCCTAAATAATGGACACAGACCTATTAGCAAACTTTATGCTCCAAAACTTGGCAGATATTCATTTATTCTAACCCAATTATGCTAATCTGTCTATCTCCCAGCCACATGCCCTTTCTCTTGTCATTTCAGTCTTGCCTTGGCCTTCTGCTGTAATTCTCCGTTCTCATGTCTATCTCCTCCTGGTCTTCTTCATCTCTGATCCCTACCTGAGAACCCATCACTGAGAAAGGAAGTTCCACCTTTCTGTCTCCTCTGCACAGTTACTGGCTAATCAGCTTCTTTATTAACCAATCAGAGATAATTGGAGGGTAATTTTTACACAAAATTGAGACAGGACAGTTTTATTGAAATGATAATTCCAAATGTCATAGAAATGAGCCTCTGAATACACAGTGCACAACCAACAAAGAAGATTGCTATTTAAACAAATGACCAAAAAAAATAAATAAATAAAACCTGTAACCCCTCAAATGTAGGTATACATTAACTTTAAACCCTTACAAGACAATCCAAAGACTTCAACCCCAGGAGAAACTTTTATCAAATAAATACTTACACTGTGCTTTCATGATATGATATATCACGAAACCTGGAACCTATAGTATACTATGTAGAAGCGCAACAGGTAAAAGAGTATCCTTTGAACTGACTCAGTTGATCTAAATTGCATTCAGGCAACTCTGTTGCTTTCTGCTTCTTCCCCACAGTGGGGCTGGTCTGAGAGGTTATTGCGGCTGGCTTGTCTTTGTTGCTTGCTCTAGGGGCAGAAGGCAGACCTACCTAGGCAATTTGGTGGTTTCTCAGGATTTCCTTATGCTATTTTGAGTTGTTTACCTTCTGCCTTAAGGAGCTTGATGACAAGACAGAATGTGTCTATCTGTGAGAAAACTCCTAAACGATGATTCAAACTCTACATAAGAACTACAGACAACTAAGCAATGCTGAGAGGAAAATCACATCAATTGATAATCTAAAACCAAATGGTCAGCTGTCAAGTATAAACATATACAAATGTGTGTACAAGTAGCATTGTATAGACCAATCAGTTTATATTTGTGCATTTAGGAATACTCTGTGTGTGTGTGAGTGTGTGTCTATGTGTGTGTGTTTGTGTGTGTAACACAATTAATTAAAAAAAGAGGACATCAATTTGAAAGTGAACATAGAAGGGAATATGGGAGGATTTGGAGGGAGGGAAGGAGGTGAAATGATATAATTATATTTAAGCTCAAAAAGAAAAAAAAAGAAAAATGGAAATATTTCAATGACATGAAAGTCAATGTTAATTTTTGAAATACATCTGTCACCAGGGATGGGTGACCTAATTCAGATGATTTGTGGTTCAAGTTTTCATCTAAAATTCAAGGTTGACCTAAATCCAGTATGAAGTCTCACAGTTAGCCTAATTTTACTTGTTACTTTTCTGTTCCTATGTGAATCTTTTTGTTTCTTGTTTCGGGTGTTTACTTTCAAATCATTGGCCATTTAAAAACAACCAATTCAAAGGTGATTCTACCAGACTTCAAACCTTAATGTACAACCAGGGGAGGCACTCACTTTGTTTTATTTTTGTCTTGGTTTTTATTTTGGCGGAGGTTTTGGGATACAACCAGTGCACATCCCTGTAATTATCTCTACCACTGAGTCAGATATCCAGGCTGCATTCAAGGATGTAATTTTGCATTAGGACAAGCAGGCTCATAACTTTTCCCCTTCCTTTGAAGCATGTTGTTATCCCATTATTCTTATGAACAAAATTTAAGCGTTATATTAAATTTGTTATTATGCTTTTAGAAACTGGTTACTAGTTTAGTATGGGCTGTTTTTGCCTTCAAATATTTATTTCCCAATTGGAAACTTGATTTTTCACTATTTAAGTGCAAGTTTCTGATCAATAAAATCACCTTCCCCCAGTGACTGGTCTCCAAATCTATGTCTCATCAATAGACTGTTCTCTTTCTATTGCTCATGGTTTCTGTAAGTTCCTCCAGTCATTATGAAAGTCCTTTAGTTTGTTTTGTTTAATTTCCCTTGTTCTGCCTCAAAGTATAGTTTTAGTGAAATCTTGCTTCTTGTTTTTGTTTTGATTTTTTGTTTTTTATTCTAATTCTAAGCTGCATGACATTGAAGGGCTAATGCTCACTTATTCCTCATGTTAAAAGGATTCTTTGCTCATACTACATGTAATCTAACATTCAAGGAAAATTAATTAAATTAAATAAATGTCCCTTTTATTTAATAAAAAATACATGGACATATATTTTCTACTAATACAATCATATTAAATATAGCATACACTCTAAAGACTATATGTAATAAAAACGCATTATGTGGATTAATGAAACCATCATGCAATAAATAAACCCTCAAATAAAATAATTAATTTTAAAAAAATGGTATCTAGCATGTCATGATGAAATCAAAACTCACAAAATATTTTGTTTGACAACATTAATAACTTCATAATGGTTGCCAAATCAAGGTGAAATTATATGTTTGAAAGCAAATCTCATGGGTTTTCTACTCTTCTCTCATATTCTTTTTCTTGTACTCAAAGATGACTTTGTTCCCACTCATGTTTGTTCAGCATTATTCTATCTACCTCCCATTGTGCTTTTCATTGTGTATATTTTCTCAGTCTCTTTAACAAAGATGTTTAGGGCTTGCCACAAACTATGTCGCATATAAAATACTAACTCTTCAAATAAAGAGTACTTCCCCACAGTGTTTCACTTCCCGTACAAAAAGAAAAGGAGTATTCAAGGAAGTAAGAGAAGTTTAGCACTTTCTAAATATGACACAACTATATAATCCATTACCGAACAAAATAAACTGAAATCTGTGCTCTGTGGAGTGCATGTTAGTAGAGCTCCTACGGAAGAGCATAAAAATACGCCATATTGAAACAGAAGGAAGTGATCTTGCCTTGGTGTATACGGGCTATCTCTGGAGTCATACCATTATAGCTTAGTGTTTTTATGTCAAGTGTACACACTAGTTCCTTTTGTCAGACTCCATGGTATACTCCAGTGAATTCAATATACCTAGAGTATGTTAAAATTTACCCAACAAATCAAGAATTCACATTTAGACTTTTCTATTTCTGTCAAGAGCCCCTTCAGATCGGTTGAGTCCTCTTTAAAATATACATAATGTTGAGGTTTTTTTTTTTTTAAAGAATATATTACTTCTAATACCTATGGAAGACAAAATGAAAATAGAAGAAGACAGACAGGATACGTTTTCTCAATGCAATGAAATCTGATGATTCTTCAAATAAATTGGTGAATAGGAGGACAGAGCACAAGACAGCAGCTCAGAAGGCGTTTTGACCATATACACTATATCTCTGGGGCATCTAGCATCATAAATTAATTTTACATTAAGGAGAAAAAGTAGGCCATTATCCATGGTCATCATTGCCCAGTGACTACTTGCAAAAGCAATAAGCATAGTTTTCATGTTGTAGAATATTTAAAGATTTAGTATTTAGTATTTAGTAATTAAAGATTTACTCATTACACATACCTTGCAGTTGATTACAATGTTCTTTCTCACAGAAATATTGTATGTACACCTTAGGTAAAGTACACTTCTGTCACATTTACTTTGTGTCTCAGAATTTTGGACTTACATTTTAACGTATGTTCCTAGAACTAAAGCTGATTGTGTTTATATGAGGTGACAAAATATAAGTTAACATCATTTAGTCACTGACAAAATATCTTTATTTTTACATATTTATTCTTAAATTTTATTTTGAAGAATTGTGTGTGTGTGTGTGTGTGCGCGCGCGCGCGCGCTTCTTTGCTAAGAACTTACTCTAGTTTTCTGTCAGAGCAGCAAGTGTACTTTGCAATGCCCCACAGTTCTAGCCTGGTTCGTTTTAACTTCTTATTATTTTACTTTTATTTTGTTATAGTCCCTCAACACCAGTGTACGTTCATTCATATTATCATCACTTTAATATTTTCGTCATAATAATGTATGGGGTAATCACTTTTATAAAGGACCTCATTGCCACTTAGTGACTGTAATCTTATAGTTGGTCTTGACAATATGGAAACTCCATTCTCAGAGCTATTCATCCCTTTGATTGTTACTAAAGTAAACATTTGATTAATTTACTCTACAAAAATTTTGTAGTTTAGTCATTAACTCAACATTTATGAAAATTTCCAAGTTAATGATGAACTATAGCATCTTTGTGTTATTGACAAAGTCATATGGGATGGTTGGAATTAGAATGGCCCCTATGGGCTCATCTGTTTGAATGCCTGGTTCCCAGTTAGTGGAACTTTTGTGAAGGATTAAGAGGCATCAATGAAGGAGGTATATCTCCGCTGATAGGCTTTGAGGTTTTACAAGCCGATGCTATTCTCACTTAACTCTCTAACTCCTGTTTGTGTATCAGGAATGTAAACTCTCATCTACTGTAGCTGCTCTGAACCAGCCTGCAGATTGCTATGCTATCCACCATAATGGTCATGGGTTCACCCTCTGAAATTGTAAGTCCACATTTAGTGTCCTGCTTCATAAGTTACTTTGGCCATGCTCCTTGGTCACAGCAACAGAAAGTAACTAAGACACTGTACCTTCTCAGTCAGAACCCCAGTCTCATTCTTTTTCTTTAATAATGTAACACAAAAGGGAACATCCAGTTGCAAAATTTAGTCTTTTATTCTTTTATTTATCTCACATGGTACAGGGGAGACAATCCTACAGAGGGGGCAAAAACTAAATATGTTCATTCCAGAACCTTACTTACTAGATAAAATTTTGCCAGTCTTGAGTATGTTGAAATCAACATTAGGCTTCTGGAGACCATTGCAAGCTTTTCATAGATTTGTCAAATATACAGCAAATGTTAAAATCCCTCACCACCATACCTGTATCACCTCCATTTGGAAAAAAAAAAATCTGAAATCTGTTGGCTCTGTTTCTTAACAATTAAACTTTATTATACAACCCAACTAGCTTACACAAGAAGGAAAAAAGGTTAAAGGGACAAAAGAGTGAACCTTCCGGTATCCGTTCCATGGGATGAGTCCTTAGGTGTCTCTCTGGCCCGTGTGATAGTCCAGCCGGTTCGCTTTCTCCACAGGCGCTCTCAAACCCCTGGCTGAATCTGTTGTTTTTCTCTTCCCCACCTGCCTGAGTCACATGGGAAGGGCAGTCTTCTTCTCCCGTTGAGGGTCCATTAGGAAAACAATAGCCCAGGTGGGGTTCCCAGGTCTGCTTCCTGAATTCCAGGCCCAGGATGGCTCCACTCAGTCTATCACAAGGTATTCATGGGGTGCCCCAAGGGTAAAACCCGCCAAGACTGCTTCCACCTGTGACAAAGCTTAATCTTTCCCACAGAAATCCATAAAACAGTCTGACATTAAAAGATTGAGCTGCCAACGTTTTACAGATAAATACATATATTGTACAATTATTTTATTTCAGACATGACCTGAATCTACTTTCTAAATAAACCCATCAAATTACTAGCATATATTCTTGCCCAGCAAGCCCATCAATACTTCCTATATAACTTTTTGTTGCACCTTTATTGTGAAATAGATACATGTTTTTCCTGGGGAGTAATGTCTGTACTTATATTGAAGGCCTGAACAATAGTTTTGTAAAAATAATGATTCTAAAGATTTGAAAGTAACACTTAACTACTTGGTGTGCTGTATCTTACAACAAAAACATATCGATTTTAACTAGAGGGTAAAGTCTCCCTGCTGAATGAAGTCTGCCAAAATAGTTGATAGAAGTATGAGGCATTTTTCAATAGTCATTCAAGTACAATTTTTCTTCATCTATAAAACTTTCAAAATTACTGTACATTAAGATGAATAACAAATGCAACACATTCTTATGTATAAATTGTTCTTAGAATATTTTTGTATTCTACTTAGTTTATCATCTATTTACATTATAGTGTTAAAAGTGACACCACTAAAAAACTAAACATAAATACATTTTCTAAAATCTTAAGACTGCTTTCATAAATGTATAACCAAAGCAAAGGTAAAAAGTGCTGAGTTATTTTTAAATGTAAACATTTTTTTAGTGATTTGTGCAAAAGGTCAGCACTTTTCCTACTTTGGGAAATGATAAAATTATTTCTATGACAGTTCTCTGTAGTCAATACTATTATATTATAACTTAATTTAAATTATTTTATTAATTTTTGTATTTGGGCCACTGTGTTTGCTACTGAGACTCTAAAGTTAAATTAATATCAGTCCATTTTTCACAAAAACTCACAGACAATTTCAGGAAGACATATTGGTAGGAGAATAACTTTCTAAAGAAATTGATAATTACAAAAATCAATAATACCTGAAATAAAGAGATACTTTAAATCACTTGGCTTGAATATTTATACTTCTTAATTGAATTCTTGACACTTAAGATTAATATGATTTCTAATTAGAAAAGGATCATCATGTGGGGAATTGTTTTCCAGTGGATGTTTATAAATCACAGCTCTTGTGAGATTCTGGATCATGTATTCATATTATATGAAAACAATACTAAATATCAATTTAAATAACACTAATTTATGGATATTGCCATAGTTACTGCACTGGAACAAACATGGAGTGTTTAGTTCAGGTTTGGCAAATAGCAACTACACTTCCTAGAATAATAATCTAGTTTAAAAGTATCTATCTTTGTTTTTATTCAAGACAGGAATCACTGATATAGATTGGAGATGAATATTCCTTTTCTTAAGTTCAGAATATAAGGAAATTTTCATGAGATTGTATAATTGGAGAGAAGTTTGTATGTACTTTGTGACTTTTTTTTCATAAAAGTACAGCAATATTTCCTTAATGTAATTATTTGTGTTTGTGGCTGTCCAAGACTCATTTTGTAGACCAGGCTGGCCTTGAACACAAAGAGATCCACCTGCCTTTGCCTCCCGAGTGCTGGGATTAAAGACCTGCTCCACCACGCCCGGCTTCATAATGAATTTTTTATACATATATATAAAATAAAATACTAAAAATGTTTTTTTTTATTTTTTTTATTTTTAATTAATTTATTCTTGTTACATCTCTATGGTTATCCCATCCCTTGTATCCTCCCATTCTCCCCTCCCTCTCATTTTCCCCTTATTCCCCTCCCCTATGACTGTTCCTCAGAGGGATTACCTCCCTCTGTATATGCTCATAGGGTATCAAGTCTCTTCTCAGTGACCTGCTGTCCTTCCTCTGAGTGCCACTAGGTCTCCCCCACCAGGGGACATAGTCAAATGTGAGGCACCAGAGTACTTGAGAAAGTAAAAATGTTATGTAAACAATTTCTTCTCCCCTCACACCTTCTCCTTCTCAGTTTCCCCTCCTCTTTGTCCTCCTCTGCCACCTCTTGTTCACTCTCCTCTTTCTTTTCTGTAACAAGGTCTACCTATTTTACCCAAAGTGCCTACAAACATCATGTCTTCCCCCTCAGTCTAACAAATACTGTGATTCTAACTATGCTAAAACATAGTCACCATCGTACATAAAATATTTTACTAGCTAGTACCATTCAAGCATTTCCTAAATGTGGCATAAATATTTCAAGTATTTTTTTCAATAATATATAAACACATGAGAATAGTGGGGCAGTTTGAATAGGTATGGCCTCCATAGTTTTCAATACGTAGCCATGGAGAGTGGCAATATTAGGATCTGTGGCCTTATTGGAGTAGGTGTAGCCTTGGAGAAATTATGTCACCATGGAGGTAGGCTTTGAGGTCATAAATGCTTAACCTACATCCAGTGCAGTACACAGTCTTCTGCTGCTCTGTGGATGAAGATGTAGAACTCTCAGCTCCTTCTCCAGTGCCATGTCTGCTTATATGCTGCCATGCCTCCCACAGTGATGATAATTGATTAAACTTCTGAAACTGTAAGCTAGCTCCAATTAAACATTTTCCTTTATATGAATTGCCTTGGTCATGATATTTCTTCACAGCACTAAAACCATAACTAAGACAGAAATTAGCATCAGAGACTGGAGTATTGCTGTGATAGGCCTGACCATGCTTTTGGTTGGAGGAATGTAGATTTGGAAATTTTGGATTAGGAAAGCAGTGGAATGCTTTAAATGCACCAAAGGGGCTGTCCTCGTAGAATCATGGGAGAGTGTGGTGATGAGGGTAGTTTGAACTGTGAGGGCTTGACTCAAGAGATTTCAGAGAATAATTTTAGTTATGTTGCCTAGAGATTATTTTTGTGATGTTATATTGAAGAATATCGTTGCTTTTTTTTTTGCCATAGTCTGAAGCCTCTGCCTGAGGCTAAAGCAAAGAAATCCAGATTAATTGCATTGGCAAAGGAGATCTCAAAGCAGTCTAGTATGGATGGACTTTGTCTTGTGGTTACTAGTGTTTACTCTTATTAAGAGCATTTTGATGGAAAGAGGCAAGCTAGGCAAGGAAAAATACAAAACGTATTTTCTCCTGTTGTGAAAAGGAATTAAATAATAGTTTAGGTCCAGGAGTGGCAATACACACCTTTAATCTTAGGACTCAGAAGCATGCAGATTCTGATTTCAAGGTCATGCTGTTCTACAGGACGAATTCCAGGACAGCCAATCTCAGGTAGTAGAGGAAACCATTCAAAACAGAAAGGTGGTAATGATGTAACTGAAAAAGGATCCATGATTCCGCCCCAGAAAGCAGCACTGCCTGGCAGCTTAGGCCATGTGCTTTTTGGCTTTAGATTCAAGGATAGAAAAAAGAGGTTATAAAGTCTCCACCTGAAACTAAGGAAAGCCACCCAGGCCAGGCCTGTATGTCATGGATGTCTCTGCAGGGACATCAAGAGAAGCCATTGTGAAGCCTGGATTGCTTTGGAAGCCCTCAAGATGTTGGGTATGCCAGAGCCTGCAGGGTAAGCTGCTAAGCAGTGGGAGTGGAACCAGATCCAGAGAAAGAAGTGAGCTGTGGTCACCAAAGCTAAAGACAAGTTTTAAAATTTTCTTTATTTTTGAAAGTACCCGGCATGAATAGAATAAATTATAACTATATTTTCCTCCCATTAACCCTCTCCAACTCTGCAAATCTCTCTCACACAAATCTTCATTACAATTCTACATTTTCTTTAGTTTTAATAACATACTGAGTGCAGTTAGTACTGCCCATATGTTTATACTGTGGGACCAACTACTGGATTGTGGAAATGCCAGGTCCTCACTCACCTTTCTTTCCCCAGAAATGCCATTTTTCAATCCAGCAGCTCCTCAGTATATGGTATATGGCTTGAATGCCATATCAAGCATCTGTTCTGGGATATATGGCTAGCTTGATCTTGGGCAGATAATAGGATACTCTGTGAATTCATGTGTATGCTTGCTGTATTTGTGTCCAGAGGACATTTTACAGCACTCTTCCATTTCCACTGGATATTACAGATTTATTTGTTTTATTTAAATTATGTATAACTATGACATTAAGGACTTAGTTTTCTCTTGTGTGCATTAATAGTTATCACTCTGAGTGATCACAACATGTTTCTTCACAAGAGCATTTTGAGATTTAGAAACTGAGAAACGAACGTGTTACATAACAGAGCCCCAATGCCTGTGTCTGTTCAATGTTATAGATAACTATTGAATGCTCATGTGCTTAAATGTATTGAAAATTTGCTGCCAAACTTATACCTCTATGATAAACTAAGACATAAACTAAGAATTTAAAAATATGCTCTTAAATTTTGTGAAAGTTTTAAACCAGACAGGACCAAACCTTGATTCTAGACCTAGGAAACAAAATATTACCTTAAATGTATAAAATTGTCTTCGAAGTGGGACCTTATAAATAAAAGTAAAGTTCATCAGATTTTAAAGTTCTGTTAGTTTTTATTCTTTATGTGAACATTTAAAAGCCTTTCAAAGTGGCTAGTAAAAGCAAAATTGAGTAATATATACATATTCATCAAGAACTTAGTTATTTATATTGAAGCCCAGATGTAAAATATCAGTTCATCAAGTAAATAAAGAAAGGAAAAAGAACAAATATGTGGAGTTATTTCAATCTCACAACATTTATACCGTAATTAGAAAAATAGGTCAAACATTAATTTAATTTATAACGTAGTAGAATTGACCACCTATGCCTTCAGAGTCTGTTTTTGTGAATTCAGCTATTTACTGAATGCTGTTACATTGCTGCTGATCTGGACTACACATTCATGCTAACATTGGTTATATTTGTTCTATAACACTAAACAGAGTGTTTGTCATTATCTTAAAACAATTATTTACATATCATTTTCTTTATATTAGATATTGCAGGTAACAAAGACAATTTAAAGTGCACCAGAGGGTTTATGGAGGTAATTTGAAAATACTGTTCCATTTTATGCACAGAATGTGAGCATTTATAGATTTTGGTATCCCTGGGGAGTTGTGGGAGTACTTGCTTTAAAATGCCAAAGAATGATTTTATTGTTTGTTAGCATTATTAAGATGAACAAGAAACTGATATCCCACATGTTCAAAAACAGAGTTTTTACACAATACAGGTCAGTTGTACAATTAAATTTAAATTACATCAAAATATTTTCAATACTTCAAGCAAAATTTACTATTTGAGTATGGTATATTTGATATTTGTTTTTACTAAAACAACAAAAAAAAGTGATTGGAGGATAATATCATAATAAAGTCTTGCCAAAATTCTACTCTAGCAAGTAGAATCCACAGAATATAGATCAAAAATTAATTTTGGCATGTGTATTCATTGTGTTAATTGAAGAGTTAATGATATTGATAAGTATCTTCGGAAACTTCAGGAATAGCTAAGATCATTCCTATTGACTTTAATCCTTTGGCTAATAGTGTGTCATTTGATGTAAATACAGTTAACAGCCTTATCATGTATCTTACATTCAGTTGACTGGCTTGACTGCTTAGACTCACACTATATGTGATCTTGTATTTGACTCTTGCCCTGAAAATGCTCCATGAGGATACCAGTATGCACTTTCTCTTCCTATGAGAGCTTTGCAACACACAGGTATGATGAGACTTTCTTGGAGCATTGTGTCCACTTCATAGAAAGCCATGCTGCTTTGACTTGTAGTAACAAATCTATTTTTATTGTTTTCATCACAGAAGTCATAGAAGTCATTGTAAATTTATTAATAGCTACTTAATATGATTTTATCATAGAGATGTAGATTTTTATTTTTCTAACCATATACACACATATATACATACATAATACATGTGCGTGAGCTGTGTTAAGAATGTAGTTTTATGTGTATTTATGTGTCTATTTATATGCATGTCACCTTAATCCATGCTCTGTTTTTAAAATATAATATAAAAGGCCAAGTAGAGGCAACTCTTTTTGAGATAGGGTTTCTCTGTATAGCCCTTACTGTGTTAGAATCACTTGTAGACTAGACTGGCCTCAAACTCAAAGAGATCTGACTGCCTCTGCCTCCAGGAATTTTGGAATTAGAGGCATGAACTAAATAAAGTCAATTTTGTTTTGTTGTTTTGTGTTTTTTGTTTTTCAAGACAGGGTTTCTCTGTGTAGCCTTGACTCTCCTGGACTCACTTTTTACACCAGGCTGAGTAAAGGCAAATTTCACTGCCTCATATATCTTGGACAAAAAAAAAAAAAAAAAAAGGCAGAAGATACATATGGTGCAGCTCTGGCTCCAATAAGTGATAAGGTGTCATATGGTAGGATCTACCAAGAGAGCAAAAGGATGTTGAATTACTCATGAGGTGCTGAGAAGGTGTATTCTTTTTTGTTTGTGTGCAATGTTCTGTAGATATCTGTTAGGTCCCTTTGATTCATCACTTCTATTGGTTTCACTATTTCTCCATTTAGTTTCTGTATTGATGATTTTTCCATTAGGGAGAGTTGGTTATTGAAGTCTCCCAATATTAATATGTGGGTTTTGATGTGTGACTTAAGCCTTAGTAATGTCTCTTTTATGAATGTGGGTGTTCCTGTGTTTGGGGCATAGATGTTCAAAATTGAAACATCCTCTTGGTGTATTTTTCCTTTAATAAGTATGAAGTGTCTTTCCACAATTTTTTTGATTAATTTTGGTTGAAATACTGTTTTATTAGATACTAGAATGGCTACTCCAGCTTTCTTTTTGGTACAATTTACTTGGAATACCATTTTCTAGCCTTTTATTCTAAAGTAATATTTATCTTTGGGGCTGAGGTATATTTCCTGTATGCAAAGTAATGATTGGGTCCCTTTTTCACATCCATTCTGTACCCTGTGTCTTTTTATTGGGAAGTTTAGGCCACTGATGTTGAGCAATAATAATGACCAATGGTTATTTGTTCTAATTATTTAATATTGGAAGTAGTAGAATGTATATGTCTGCTCCTTTTCTTTTGGTTTTCTGAGTGTGTTTACTTTTTTCCTCTCTTTTCCTGGGTAAAGTTACTCTCCTTAAGTTTAAGTTTTCCTTCTAGTATCTTCTGTAGGGCTGGATTTGTGGCTAAGTGCTGTTTAAACTTGATTTCGTCATGGAATACCTTGTTTTCTCAATCTATGGTGATTGGAAGTTTTGCTGGGTATAAGAGTCAGAGTTGGCATCTTTGGTCTCTTAGTGTCTGCATCACATCTGTCTAGGCCCTTCTGTTTTCATAATCTCCACTGAGAATCCAGGTGTAATTCTTATAGGTTTGCCTTTATATATGACCATTCCTTTTTCTCTTGTAGCTTTTGATATTCTTTCTTTGTTCTATATGTTTATTGTTTTTTATTATTATGTGGTTTGATGATTTTCTCTTCTGGTCCAATCTATTTGGACTTCTGTAAGCTTCTTGTATATTTATGGCATTTCTTTCTTTAAGTTAGGGAAGTTTTCTTCTATGATTTTATTGAAAATATTTTCTGGGCCTTGAAGCTAGGAGTCTTCTTTTTCTTCTATCTGTATGATGCTTAGGTTTGGTTTTTTCATAGTGTCCCAGATTTCTTGTATGTTCTGTATCAGGATCTTCTTATTTTTATTTTTTTATTTATTAGTGTTTGGTTTTTGAGACATGGTTTCTCTGTGTAGCCTTGACTGCCCTGGGTTCACTTTGTAGACCTAGCTGGCCTTGAACTCACAGCGATCCACCTGCTTCTGCTTCCGGAGTGCTGGGATTAAAGGCGTGTGCCACCATGCCCAGTTTAGGATCTTTTTTAGATTTAACATTTTCTTTGACTGTTGTGTCAATTTCTTAAGTCATATCTTGTATCCCTGATACTCTTTCTTCCATCTCTTGAAATCTGTTGGTAATTCTTGTGTCTGTAGATCTTGTCCAAAATTATCTCAGATTGTGTTTTCTTCATTGCTTCTATTCTTTTATTTTTTATTCATTCTATATCTTTTATTCATTTCCTTCTCCTGTTTGATTGTAGTTTCCTGTCTTTCACCTATTTCTCTAAGTGTTTTATTCAATTCTTTCATCTCTTTGAGTATTGTTCAAGTTTCAGGGTTTCATTTTCCTCCTTTAAATCATCTATCATTGTCATAACCTCAGATTTGAAATCTTTCTCTTGTGCTTCAGATATGATAATATCTCCTGGGCTTGCTGAGTTAGGACTGCTAGTTTCTGGTGTTGTCAAATGGCCCTGGAAACAAACAAAAATAAAACCACTGATTGTATCCATTTACTGCCTTGGGCTCTTGCATTCAATGTTTCTATCCACCAGAATCCCTGATCCTTGGTTGGAGGGCTGTGATGTAGATTTCCCATCGAGATCTGAGCCCTAACAGTCTCTTTGTCTCTTTGAAACTATACAGTCCCTTAGTCTTTTCACTTGACTGGTAGTTCTCTGTGTTAATTGCCACCTACTGTGAAAAGAGACTTTTCTTATGGGTATTAAGAGACCCACTCACATATGATTAGGTATAGTGGTTAATCAATAGGAGTCATGGGGTTGGGGTTGAGACAAGGTTTCCCTGTGTAATCTTGACTACTCTGGAAATCGCTCTGTAGAACAGGCTGGCCTCGAACTCACAGAGACCCACCTGCCTCTGCATCCCAAGTGCTCAAATTAAAGGTGTGTGCCGCCACATCCAGGCAGTAAAAGTCACTTTATTTATACATGTTAAATAGAATAATGGTAGTAGGTATGTTAAAGGAAGCTCTCAGGTCCAGAGATTTGAGTAAACATGTCCAAGTCTAGCCTTGAGCTTATCAGATCTACTGAACAAGTCAAAAGTCTGAGGAGAAAGGGGTTCAACTGGTAGAGGAAAAGTATGACTGACCTTTGTCAAAGGTTGCTAAGTCATTGTTTCAGCACTAAGAGGTGAATATTTATTTGTCACCCTTATCCCTATTGTCTGCCTTGCAGAGATTTGTCTAACTACTGGTCCTTCACATTACCTTACACACAAGCACACATATTCTTACATGCAAGGCACAGCTCTCCTGCTCAGGCAAGTTTAATCATAGTTACAGTTTGTCTCATGATACAAATGAAATGCCTGCACCTGAATCTTGTTGATAATCCCTAGTTTCTAAATTTCAAGATCATTTCTTTCTCCCATTGATTTTTTAGAGTAGAGATAATTTATTACAATCAACTTTATCTATGACTCTCAGAATTCTATGGCTTCAAAAAGGTCAAAATAGGCTAATGTTCACTTATTAGGACAAATAAGTCCAAACTTCTCAAATGTTTTTTTTCTCAAATAACATCAATTCTGAAACACTGTGTGCTTTGTTTCTTCAACGGTAATTATGCCTTTAAGTGGCTCTTTGACAACCAGTATTGTACAGCATTGTGCAGACATGTCAAGAATCACACACAAATGACTTTGGTTTAGAGGTATTAACAATTATTACTCAGCTTTAGTCAGAAGAAGCTACAATTATTGAAATATAATTTCATTGTGTCATTTAGCTTTAATTTTCTTTTAAGTATAATTAACAGATTTATTTGTATACTCTGTTAGGTTAGAATTTTCCTGTACAACAAGGAAACATTTTCTTGTTCTGTCATCATCATTCATGATCATCATTGTCATTGTCATCATCATCATCATCATCATCATCGCTTCTAAAAGTCAAATAACGAATTTTGGGAACATGTACATTAGTATAAATCATGTATACACACAATATATTATATAAGTTATATAAATAATTGCCATTAAGGTAGAGCAGCAAATTAACACAGCACTTCATCACTATTGAGCTAAATTGCCTTTTATCTAGGTATTACTGAAAATCACAAGAAATTTCTAGGTTATTGGTGGAATGTTTCGTGGTAAATAGCAGTTTGAATATAAGACATGATATAAGAAAATCACCATTCAATGAAAAAATTTCCAAGTTAAAATTATAAAGAACCCAAGCCATCTAGGTAAATATCCTTAGAGAGTATTTAATTTAATTTTCATGAATTACAACAATAAGAAGAATAACAAAAAGTGTGCTTGGCATTTTCTCACAATCCCTTTCATGTACTGTTCCTATGTTCTGCTTTAAACAGCCATGGAATCCTATGAAATCAAGAATAGATGATACAATGATGTGAAGTTTATTTTGGTAAACTGAGATGCTGAAGTTTTATCTTAACCTACTGGATTTGTGTTTAATTGTGTCTGCATTTCGATTGAGTTTCAATTTCAGGTCACTTGAAAGTGTTCTTGACTCTGTCCCAACACCTTGTTTTATAATTATTTTGAGTAAATACACAAATCGAATTTGGCTTACTATTTGCCAGTTTGGTGCAATGTAATTATTTGAAACAGTTTATCAATCAAGACAATTGAGGGGTATAATCTACTAAAATAGTATAGTCAGTAAAAATCTTCACCAAATGAAAATATGGGGTTCAATAAAACAATTTTATGCTATAACAATCTGTTGATAATGACCCTAAAGTATATATCTCTTAGTTTATTTATGAACCTCACTAATAAGCAGAAAACATATATATATATATGAACATTTATCTGTGTATCTGTATATATATATATATATATATATATATATATATTCCTATTAATTAACATTCACTGTACATGGCTAGGTTTCATACAGATTTTTCCCAGGTAAATCATGTATTCAGCTCTTATATGTTTTACTTTTTCCCTCCTCTCACTACCCTCTTGATTCTTTGCCTTCCTTTTTCTTGTTTCTCTTCTGCATTCTTCTCAACAATGATGTGAGCCTGGCAGAATAAAACTTCAGAACTTTCCTTTGAATACATTTTTTTTTATTCATGAACATTTACCCCTCTATATCCTCTGTGTTCTTGCAATGTGAATATTGGACCAGAATGGACCCTTTAGTATCCTCAGTTTATAGTGGATACATAGTTACCTGATGCTTTTGATTCGTTGATTTACCAATTGTTTTTTCCTTTTTCTACTGAAGGAGGGGATAGAGAAGCAAAATAAAAGTAAACAGCTAGTCTTCTAGTATAAAAAGGGTCTTTTTTAGTAATGTGATAACTAGTAGTGTGATAACTATTCCTTTTTTGGTTACAGTTAACATGTGATTGTGTTTCTTCCCCAGGATCTATCTTTGTCCTCCATTCAAATGGTTAGTAGAGCATCAAATAAGCATTACTTTGTATCCATATTTCTGTGTTTGTTTTCTGTCTCTGTCACTTAGGAATAAACTCAATTAATTCAGACATGAATATTTCATAGACAAAATTAAGGAGAACTTGTAACTCTATATTGTTTTTACAATATGAGTTTTTGTTTTGTTTTGTTTATTCACTTTACATCCTGGCTGTAACCCCATACCTCCTTTCCTCCAAGTTTCACCCTCTCCCCCTTTCCCTCTCTCCTATTCCTCAGAAAAGGGGATCCCCATCACATCTACCCCAGTTCATCAAGTATCATTAGGACTGACTATGTCCTGTCCCCTTGTATCTCGTTAAGACAGTCCTTCCAGAGGAAAGTGATCAAAGAGCTGGCAACAGAGTACATGTCAGAGATAGCCCCTGCTCCTCTTATAACAGGACCCACATGAAATCTGAGCTGCCCATTGGCTACATTTGTGTTGAGGGCCTAGGTCCAGTCCATGCATTTATCTTGCTTGGTGCTTCAGTCTCACAAAGACACTCTGGTCCTGTTTAGTAGGCTCTACTGATAATATTGTGAGATTCCTGTCACCTCCAGGTCCTTTTCTCCTTCCCCTTACTTTTCCACAGGATCCCCTCTGTATTCTGAATCACCCAATCTTTGTGAGTCTCAGCATCTGTTTCAAACTACTGCTTGGTAAAGGCCCTTTAGGTTCCCGTATGCAAGCATAGCAGAGTATGGTTAATTTTGTCAGGGGTGAGCTCTCTTCCATGGGGTGGGTTTTTGGTTGGATCTGGCATTGGTTGGACATTCCCTCAATCTCTGCTCTGTCTGCTCTATTTTATCCCTGAATATCTTGTAGACAAGGTAAACTTTGAGCCGAAGTTATTGTGGTGAGTTGATGTTCCCATCTCTCTACTTGGAGTCTTATCTACTTGGAGAAAGTCCTCTTCAGTCGCTATGGACCCTGGGAGTAGAAGTCTCTTCTAGAGTCCCCCTCAAATTCTCCCAGGAGCCTACCATAACTCTCTAGTTTTCCACAGAGATTCCCCTGCTTACAGTTTTTCTTTTCTCTACAGGACTTCTGCCTTCCCACCTCCTTTCTCCCAAGGTCTCATTTCCACTCTCAAAAGGATTATAACCATAGTACCTCACGTGTTACTCTCAAGGGCATCACGTTATGACAAACTGGAATCTTCTTCACAGTATTGTGTTAATTAATATCTATCCCCGATCCTGATGTGATCTTCCATCCATAGCATCTGCATTTAATCTGTGGGCATTAATGAAATGCCTGAAAGAAGCAAATTAAGGAAGAAAGTGTTCCCCCAGTCTTATCACTTCAAGGGATACCTTACATCATAGAAGAGATGGTTTGTTCACAGGAAAAGGAAACACCTTATCGCACTGTGGTTTTGGTTAGGAATTGGAGACTGATGAAAGCTAGTAAAATGTAGCTTGCTTTTACATTGTATTCAGATGCTCACAGTTAAGGTAGGTCTTCTTGATCCCTCACAGACAAGGCTTATGCTTTTCTTCTTTATAATTCTGACAAGATAACACAATTAAGTAATCACAGCATGCTGCTCTTAAGCATACACACTTTCCAACATTAAATTGAATGAGAGAATTAAAATGTAGGCAGTTAACTTTGTGAAAGATTAGTATGAATATGCTTCCGAATCAACAATATTTCTGGAAAACTTTAGCTGTGTCTCTCCAGAAAGGCTGGAAATGCTTTTCCATATGAGATTGTTGGATATTCAGAAAAGATGCCTGGAAAACAAATTTTTTTAACTGAAAGGCAAACAGACAAACAACAGCAACAAAAATAAGTTGAAGCTAACATAATCCAAATGTCATATAATTAATAAAATTAGAGACATCAATAGGTAGGTTGAAGAAAGAACAACAGTATAAAAATAGTAACATATTATGAAAAATGTAGAGGATGTTCAAATAGATAAATTAATCAGGAGAATAACAACTTTGATGAACTCATTTTCTTTAAACACATTATCTCCAAACTCCGTGTATCATCACATAAATATTTTATGTCACTCATAGTTCTGCAGTATTATGGAATATTTATTTTTAACTTGCTAATAAAGGAACTGTTGAAGACTTACCTGTCATTTAGGACATTAAGAATGGATCTTACCTCAAGTTTCCTTAGTAAACCTACAGGATATGCAAGGACGGGAATGAAGTGGAAATTAAGGAAATGTCCACTGGTGCCTGGCCCAACCTTAGACCCACCCATGACAGACACCCAACTCCTGGTACTACTGAAGATACTCTGCTGTGATTTTGGATGGGAGCCTAGTGTGGCTGCCCTCTGTGTGGCTTCCACAAGAGGCTGATTGGAAGTACATTCAGAGACATAGAGCCAAACATGGGATGGAGCACAGGGTGTCTAAGAGAAGAGTCAGGGGAATGATGGAGGAATCAGAGGGGACAAGAGCTCCAGGGGAGGACCAACGGAGCCAACAAACCAAGGCCTGAGGCAGGCCTGTGGAAAGTGGGGCTCCAGCCAGGGACCAGGCGTGAACTGGACCTGGGCCTACTGAACAGATGTAGCTCAGCTCAGTGGACAGCTCAGTTATTATGTGGGTACCCTAGTGAGGGAAGTGGGGGCTGGTTGTGACATGGACTTGGCTGCCTGTTTTTTTGTCCCTTCCCCTGGCAGAGCTGCCTAGCTGGGTCATAAGGGAAGAGGGTGCCCTCAGTCCTGATGCAACTTGATATGCATCCCTCTTTGGAAAGTAGAGAGGAACAGAGAAGGAAAGAGAGAAAATAGGAGGGAGGGTGGAGCTATGAGAAGGATGTAAAATGAATTAAAAATAATAATAATAATAAATAATAATAATAATAATAATAATAATAATAATAATAATAATAATAAAATAAAAAGTGAAAAGGAGTAGGCCCTCATTAGGGTAAAATTGGCCTTTAAAAGGACACAGGTATGTGGGCCATTGGTCCAAAGAATAGAATCTACTGA
The DNA here is from genome assembly GCA_907169655.1 of Acomys percivali. Classification (NCBI taxonomy): domain Eukaryota; kingdom Metazoa; phylum Chordata; class Mammalia; order Rodentia; family Muridae; genus Acomys; species Acomys percivali. The sequence goes on along the minus strand of OU015747.1, from coordinate 13,074,415 downwards.
CATTCTAAGCTATTCAGTGTTGCTTCTTTTAGGAGTTAATGCAGCCTGGTCAGGAGTCTGCCACTTTCCAAGCTGAGATTCACTTGAACATGATAAAAGTACAGGAGGAATGATTATCCTTTTAAGAAAATATTCTAGGGCTGCCTTTGTGGTACACTCCTTTAACCTCAGTTCTCCTGAGGCAGAGGCTCTTGGATTTCTTCTGAGTTCAAATCCAATCTTGTCTAGAACAGCCAAGGCTACACAGAGAAGCCCTGTCTCAAAAACAAAAACAAAAAACAAAACAAAAATATAACATAACAACAACAATAGCAAAACAGAAGATATGGAGGAGGAGGAGAAGCAGGAGGAGGAGAAGGAAAAGAAAGAAGAAACTGTGTTTTCTCTGAATACCCACTTCTACTCTATCATGTGGTTGTTTTTCAAACTGCATTGCAAAAGGTAAGGCTTTCTCCCTGCCACTTTTCCATTTGTCTTCTTAAATGCCAGCCCTCTTAAAATCTGATAAATGTATCTTCATGGTCCCTTTAAGTTCATTTTAATTCATTTTAACAACAAAACTATGAACCCCATATGGAAAGTTTGTGTTCATGTTTACAGAAGAGCATGATCATGGCCAAGCCAAGGCCAGTCATTATTAATATAATACAGGAAAGAAATTATAAAAAGATAAGAACTATTAAAAATACAGAAAAAATAAGATAAGAATCATCAATTTATACTACCCAGATTCTGAACCATGTTTCTTCCTATAACGCCACTGCTGAATGCCCCCTGATGTTGTGGTTTGCTGCCCTGGGCTGCAATAAAAGTATTCCAGACTATATTTCCCAAATGTTCACTTAAGAAGGAATGTGTTAACATGTGGGAAAGAGAATAAACTATGCCTTTCATTTCCATTAGGTTACAAGAAGCAATTAAGGTGATTGTTATTCTTAGCAAAAGCAAACTGTTATCATGTTAGTTTTCTCTTTGATTCCATGGAAAACCCTATCAACCGGTTACCAAAAAACAAATAGTCAACCCTGAAAACATACATACAAATAGCAGTATACAGACTGAGCAGGTGAAATTTATGAACTTATAAATGTTATATATATGAAAACATATATGCTCATATAAGTATATATATGTAAAATTAATGAGAAGAGAGGTGATATAATTGAAAGAAAACAAAGAGTGTGGCATGGGAGAGTTTGGAGGAAAGAAAGGGGAGGAAAATTATTTAAATTAAAATCTTAAAATAACAGAAATAATGTTTTAAAATAAAACAAAATATTTTGTTGGTTTTGTTGTCATTAGAAACTTGAATATTCCTGACAATATTTCCGTCAAAGGGCCAAGGCAGGAGATAATAATGTTTGGGCATAATGCATTGTCTTATTTCAAGTCAAAGTTAATCCACATGGTGATGAATAAAATCTCAGCTCTCTAGTACTGACAAGAGAAATCATGTTACTGACAGTGCAGCTACCCACATACACACCAGAGATTAAAAACCAGATAAGTTATCACTTGTCACTGTTGGCAGCTCCAATTTCTCTCCTCTTCACCTCCTGAACTGAATACAACAAGGTTGATAAACAGTTTCCTCATCTCTACCAGCTTTACATTGGAATGCCGTGTCAGCTATGGTTCTTTCAGAAATCAATGCTTTGTTCGGAGTTGGGCTACACGTATTATGCGTGTCAATGATCTTTATAGAAATTTCAAACAAGGTGTGCAGCTCATCACCAGCTGCCTTCTACAGTTGTCATCTTATGTTTTATCTTGGAAGAAGAACTGTCAAATATCTTAGGGTAAGACAGGAGAAACCAGGATTATCAATCTTATGGACCTATTTTCTTCAATGGAAGGAAATGAATGGTGATCACCTGGAATGCCAGAGGGAAAGTTGTAAACGACCTGGTGATCATTTGCTATTCTATTAGGAATCAACCTCCATCTGAATTCACCCCCACTTCCTGACCCCCAATATCCTGAGTGAACATTGTTTAGTCCTAAATTTGAGCTTTGTTTCTCAATGAATGGAACCTATCCTCATGAAAGAGGTCCCACTTTGCATACTCCACCAACAGAATCTGTCCTTATGCTTATCATAGATCCTTCCTCTGGGCCTAGCTTAGAAGCTCCATATATCAGACATTAGAATTCAATCCTATTATAAAGGTCACAGATCCTTTGGTATTGTGCTAGGGAGTTTCTATGCAACTATGCCTCCTGTTTTCACACTATTCACCTTCTCTAGGTCTATGACCGAGGAACTGCTACAGCTGATAAACACCTTCAGCAAAATGGCTGGATACAAAATTAATTTTAAAAAATTATTAGCCTTCCTATATACAAATGACAATCATGCAGAGGAAGATATTAGGAAAACTACACCCTTCATGATATCCACAAGCAATATAAAATATCTAGGAGTCACTCTAACCAAGCAAGTGAAGGACTTGTTTGAAAAAAGCTTCAAACCTCTGAAGAAAGAGATTGAAGATGACATCAGAAGATGGAAAGATCTACCCTGATTGCTGATCGGTAGAATTAACATAGTAAAAATGGCCATTTACCAAAAGCAATTTACAGATTTAATGCAATCCCTATAAAAATATCTACACAATTTTTAAAAGACATTGAAAGATCAATTCTCAACATCATATGGAAAAGCAAAAAACCCAGAATACCGAAAATAACCCTGTACAATAAAAGATCCTCCAGAGGAATATCCATACCTGATCTCAAGCTTCATTCTTTTTTTAAATTTTTTAAATTTTTTTATTTTTTTTTCAGGCTTCATTCTTTACTTCCCATGATCATATTTTTTTCAGGTAGTGAGGCTTGCAGGGGTCTTGGCAGATAGAGGCACATATCTATTTGTCAAGGGGTGCTCCAAAGAAAAAGCATTTCAAAACCATATCTCAGTTCACTTTTCTTATTGGAAATCTATTTCCAGGATCTCAATGTGCTCAACTTGTCATGATGAAAAAGAAAATCAATACAAAATTATTCTAGTGAAGTTAGAGATTGGGTGAGTGAATAGAGTAGGTGCTGTGCAACTGGTCACTAAACACAACAATGTGATGTCTCTGGAAAAGTCACAGGCAGAATTCATGTAGGACTTAGAAATAATCCAATTTCTGGGACACTGCCCAAAGGAAATTAAATATGTATACCAAGGAGAAGTCATTTGTATATCTAAACATTATTCACAATAATCTAGATATTGAAACAACAAAGATGAACATGATCAAAGCTCATATGAACTCACAGATACTGAGACAGAATACAAAAAGTCGGCCCTGGTGTGTACCAGGTACTTTACAATACTTTTATACCTTCCAATTTAGTGTTCTATGGGATCTCTAAATGTGTGAAAAAGTGGATATGTACCTTGTACCTTTTCTTGGACACTTTTCCTTATATTTGTTGCTTTTGTCTAATTCCCATGTATTAGTTTATATATATATATATATATATATGTATGTATTTATATATGTATTTATGTGTATATATATACCTTAGAAGCCTCTTTGTATTCTAAAGAAAGGCAGGGAGTAGGTCTGGTGAGGGGAACCCCTAATTAGGATACAATATGTTAGGAAAAATATATTTCCATAAAAAGATATAAAGAACCAAAAATATGCAGAAAGGTGGATGGAACAATATGACCCACAAGTAACTCATTATACGTATGACACAATATTCATCTCAGATTACCCCCAGTCATGTTCTGCTGAAGATGTAGCATATAGCCCCAAGTTAAAAGGCTTAAAGCACAAAAAAAGATATTGTACATAATGATTTGGGGTCAAAAGTACAAAATAGATCTTAGTAGCAAATATGGTCTGTAAGTTTGTATTTATTCTTGATGTTCGACAAGGCACACTCAATGTCAAGGTTCTGCCTCTGTTCCTCAGCATGTGCCTTTGACTCTGGATGAAAATTTTAAGCGACACACAGGTATGATCTGCTACGGCCTGTGATTCTAAATAGCATACAAAATACTTTAAATGTAGCTTTTATTTCCTCAGAAAGAGGATGAGGTAAAAGCCATACCCACGCTTTATGAATACATGGCTTGGTCTGGACCATTTCTATCTAACTAGCCCTAGGCCTAGGCCTAGGCCTGGAAGCTTATACCCTCTGTACAATTTAATCTCCTGCAAGTCTGGACCTTGAGGACTTCAGCTTCCACATTCCATATGCTAACCTAGCTCTAGAATGCTTTTAGCTTCTGATGCTTGTTGCTGAATAAACACACATTTTCTAGTTCTCTCTGAACTCTGAGAGCTGGTTCTACCCAACCATTCTAACTCAATGCAATTCTCCAAGTTGACTGGTTTAAAATGGCTTCTTTAGGCTTTTCGTTGAATTGCTGAGCTTGAGAAATCTGCCTCTGAACTCTACTGACTTTCTGGACCTCAACTGCACTCAACTGAACTGCAAGGAACAGTGCTGCACTACCAAACTCTATTGTGCTGTCTCTACAAATTATCTTGTTCTTCCTTTGTGCTGGTTTTAAGCAGCTTCTCTTTCTTCTCTGTTCTCCTGGGAGTTGGGCATATTCTATCTTGGACTCATTCTGTCAAATCTATTTCTAATGAGTCACTTTGCCCCTCAGTTAGACATCTTATTTGGGACTAAAGATATGTACTAAATACTGGTCAGAGGGTTAAAGGTATATACTAAGGGTGTGCATGTATTCCCATAAGATCCCACAGACTTAGTACTTTGGATATGATCCCTTGCCAGAGTAAGCATGTTGCTGTAATAAAATTCCTTTTCAAAATATATTTGGGAATAGGCCTAATCTGATAGATGCCTCAGGTTGGTATTGAGCTTCTCATCTGCATTTATCAAGCACCACTTGTTAGTTTGACACATAGACATCTTGAAACATATCTTATTTAGTATTGTCTCCAGGAATCGAGCAAAGTAAAATTTTATCGGCTGGATTCTTGAAGTAACTGCATTTGAAAGCTAAGTTATGCCCATTATTTTTATTCTTTTAAAACTATAAATTTTAACCACAAGCTCCTATAAGTTAAGAATAAAAGTTGACCATTTTCAATCGGAGCTCAAAAGTGATTTCTATTACTGATGGGCTGTAAAGTTTAAACATATTTACTTTCTGATATATACAGCCTCACAATAGATATATCCAACTTGCATGAAGCTCCTTTTTTTTTTTTTAGTTTCTAGGATGATTCTCTTCCTGCATGATGGCTAGTAGGTTATCAATTTTACTTTCTTTACTGTCTTTGACAATGTTGCATTGAGCATGAAGGAAAGCAATCCCAAAAGTACTAAAATTAATGTTCTCTTTACACTGCTGTCACAAATGAATGGGTTTTCAAACAGAAATTATACAAGGAAAATTGCTTTCAGAACAAGACCACATTTTGCAAGAAAAAATGTCACGCCACTATTTACTTGTCTGACCAGTGCATAGGTGTCTTGGAAATAGAGTTTATTACAAAGAAGTATGATGGGTCTGTGACAGACACTATAGCAAGAATACTGTTGAGAAATGTTGCTTGGTCAACACAAAGCAATTACTTGTCAGGGAGTCCACAGAAGGAATGACATTTCTGTCTAATGCTCTATTACAAACATAAATTTCAAAGCATTTGAGTCTTTTTACCTAGCAATCACATACAAATCACATTGTTAAATTACATTAATTGTGAATGCCAGAATCCACAGGTATTTTCTAATATTTATTCCTCAAAAAAGCTGACAGCATATCTATTTCCTAATGTCTAATGTCTTGTAATCAGTATTATTCAGAAATGACAATTATTAGAATTTCTTTTATCAGGGAGAATTCTCTAATTCATCTATATTTTATTCTCAAAGACTAATCAGATAAACGTGTTTTGGGCTTCACTCCAAGCTGAAAGTGGCTGGAGAGTTTTCTAAAAGATCACCAGATGTGGAGAGCAAAGTTCAAATGAAAGAATGATGCAGAGATTGTGAAAATGCCATGTTTAAAGTGTTGAAGAAGCTCCAACTTTACGAAGCCCCAAGTTTACTTGCAGGTGGCACTCAGTTTACAGTAGGTTACTTCTGAGTCACCACAATTGCAGCATATTAAATGTATTGTAATTTGGAAATACAATAGACACAACTAAGTCTTCTGATCATCACAGCTCATCAGCGTAGTAGGACTTAATGTTTCTTTCCACTCATAATTAAGTGTCTGCTGTGACCTATGAATCTTGTCACGACTTAAAAGGAATAAATGTTGAGCATCAAATTTCCAAAAAGAAATGCCTATCACTTTCATTTCTTTGTAAATTTGAAAAAAATGTAAGTCAAACCTTGATAATTTGGGTATCTTCTGTAATAACTTATGGATCAATTTATTTAAACCAAAATCTTCAAGAACATTTTTGTTAGTATTGGGTACCATATTTTTATTTTATTTCAACATTCACTAAATGTTTCAAAGTGATAGCTATTTGTCCAGACCTGTAAATATTTTTCATCTTTACAAATTACTAAGAAAAAATTCTTAGATATATATCTATGTTACTTGTAAAAGAAGTAAAAGTTTTAAGAAATAAACTAATCTGTTTAGGATCTCATAGTTTTAACATGCTGAGGCAGCCCTCCTGAAACTCTCAGCTCTATGGCCTGTGATCAGTTATCAGTGATCAGTAGTCAATTCCTAGCTTTCAATTCCTTCTCTTCATCAACAAAACTGATTAGTTAGCTGTCATCTCTCACCTGAGTGCCATCTCCTACCCATTTTGTTTTAATGGCAACACATTTTATTTAAGAAAAGCAAACAAAACACCAACAAGCCAACAACAAAACAGCAGGAAAAATGAAAAGAAAACTGATCTTTAATCTTCAAGTAAAGTGTTCAGAATCGTTAGTGACTTTTCTTATTTAGAACAGCATGAAAAGTAATAAAGTCCTTTTAAAATAAATTCTTTTATTTATTAAAAACTGAACCCTTATTTTAAAATAAAATAAAAACCTTTTCTTTTAATCTTTTGGGTGAGTAATACCATGAACGGGACTTCACAAATAAGACGGTTCAACCCTGCTATCTCCCACACCTGTCCTTTCATATCAGCAAACTCTCTTCTTATTGGTGTTGTTGTTTTTCTACATACCAAGTCTGAAATGGGAACTCAAATTTCATTTTCAAGTGACATACTTAGGAGTTGATTAAAGGAGATAAAAATAACATGTGGCAAAACTAAAACATATATCGAAGCTATGCAAACTAAAAAAAAATCATACAGCATTCCATAAAGAGACTATGTGCTGCAAAATCTCAGAGCAACTCTTAATAGTAAATGATCTCTACATTTGTTCCAAACTGTAGTAAAGATACTCCGCAATTGGTTCAGCATGTACACCATCGAATCCAGATTACAATGCCCAGCAATACCTCATAAATACATCTAGTAGTAAAAGCATAATTATTTATATATATATATATATATATATATACTTAACAGTATATTTTAAGTAAAAAAAAACAGAGTTTGATAAGAAGAATAAAATTTTAAAAGTGATTCATTAAAGTCCATAATATTGGAGGCACAGACAGCAAAACCAGGCATCCAGGATCTCTCTTAGCTATACAAAGGCTGCAAATAAACTTTACCAAAAATAAAGAAATAAAACTGGTGAGTTGAGTTAGTGGGTAAGGTACTGGTTACACACAAATTAAGACCGTGGTTGGGGTAGCCAGACTACACATAAACGCAGAGAAAGGCAGAGTAGCTGACTCTGTATCCCAAGCATTGTGAATTGAATGGAAGAGTGGGGGGGGGGGGGGCAATAGAGAACACCATGGATACAGAAGATTCCTGAGACTCATTGATTAGACACCTAACCTCAGTGAAGGTCAAGTTTAGTGCGAATTACTATGTCAAAAAAGGAGTATGGAGTGATCTACAGGGGTTCTTCTAGGGATCACTCATAGATTAGTTTGTTACCATTAAGAGTTACAATTAACTGAATATGCTGGTGTAGTTTTGCATGTAGTTTTGCATTTCAGGAGACTGAGTCTGCAGGATTGATAATTCCATGCTTTAAATTCAAAACTAAACTTATCAATTATTGTGTAAAAAAGATACCATTATTATGCATTTATTGTTTTATATATAATATATATAAATTACTGATTTACTAAAATACAAATTTTTAATATTGTTTTGTATGAAACAGTGCTTCATCTATGATTATTCTTTCCAGATATTCTTTACAACCTGTAAGACTCGGAGGATGCCTTATTCTGAAAAGTAGCATCAATGTTTTATTTATTTTCTCGTACATTTATCTTTATTAATATATTTTAATAGGAATTACCATCTTTATCAGAACTATTTCCAAAATGTTAATTTTATGATTAAAGGTGAAAATTACATGTATTTTCACTTCCTTTCAGCCTATGTTATTGACCGTTAGAATTCATATTAATTAAAAAATTGCCTTGGTGAAGGTGAGCCAGATTGGTGCTCATCTTGATGCATTACAACCAATTATTTCTGATTCGGTTCACACTTCCTATCCTTAAACAATTTGTGAACCAAACTTTCTATATCTAAACATTCAGCTCTCTAGCTAATTACTATTTTTCTTAGCTATATTAAAGAAAATAATACTAGGCAGGATGAGAAGGAGAGAGAGAAAGACATGAGGTAAGGGAGATAGGGCAGAAACATAGACAAACACAGAAGGACACCATCACATAGAGTTATTTGTACCATTCTGTGTAGTAGTGATTCTTTTTCTTATATTCAGTTAAAATGCTAGACGTAAACACTTGAGGATGAATGAATACAAAATATGTGTTTCTTAGGTCAAGTAGGGTTCTCAGAGAATGAAAAACATCTCCAAATGCATTATGTAGTTTCCTTGTTATTTTCTTTCTTAAATGCTTGGTGCAAACTCAAATTCTTATTTTTTCAATAATATTATGTACACACCATGCTTAAATATGAAGTGATAGATGCTGTTTGTAGAAATAAGTGATTTAATGAATCTCAATATCATTCAGGTAATAAAAAAAGACTGATTAATTAACCTATTTTTTATTTAAGGGTGATTAGTTCTAGGAATATAAAACAAAAAATGTTACAGGATGCCTGAATAGGTAGGAAAGACAAACTTTAATGAGAATAAAAAAATAAAAATACAGAGACTACCACATTCTGATAATTTTTAGGATGGATACTACTGAAGCCAAAAATCGGTGAAAATAAGGGTATTAGGGAGTTGTTGATTTATAAGAATTTTCTTAATAAGAATGTACATATTTTTATGGGTTACTAAGATGTGGACATGTAGAACCATGTGCAATCTCCAGGAAAGCAATTAGTGGATTCTAAGTACAAAAATAATATAGATACAGTATATGCCAGAACAGTGTATTTGAGGTCAGAATAAAATACCATAAAAATAATTAGTTCAGTTGTCTGTCGCTCAGGTGAGTTATACAAACATCTTTTTTATTTTCAGAGAATTTTTGTTAGTAAATTCTACAGATAAAAGAGTCATGATTTTGAAAATAAAATTAGGATGCTTTTTTTTCTTAATCCAAGCATAAAATTAATGAAATCTAAATTAATTTTTATCAGTATATTGGAAGCAATTACAGAGGCTCACAAAATTTTAAGAAGTAATAGCTGGATATATATATATATATATATATATATATATATAATGTGTATAAAAATAATCTTACATTTCTATTCTATATCACCGTATATATGTATACATATATATATATTTCCAATTTAATATTATGTATTATACTCATATAATGCAATTATAAAACAAGGTTTACTTCCAATATTTTGAAAGTGCTATTGCAAGCTGTTTAGATTAAATATTTAATTGTTGGTTAATCAAATCATGGTCAAGTCAATTACTAAGTCTACCTTTATCACAAGAATATACATCTTAGGGGTGGCAGATAGATATGAGTCTATAGAAAGATAAGGTAGGATAGTTAGATAAGGTCTTCAAAAACCTCAGAGACATGCAGAATATGGTATCTAAAAAGTTTTTATCATTTTAAAGATTCACTGAAAATGAGACAGGGTAACTTCTGGTAACATTCACCCTACCTCAAAAGAGGATGATGAGCATCAAAGAACCTCCTTATGGAGATGGCTTCCAATGTGGCAAGAAATACACTGGGGAAAATGTCCTTGTTTTTTGTTGTTGTTGTTGGTGGTGGTGGTGGCGTTTTTTTCTTCTTCTTTTTTTTTTTCTTTTTTTCTTTTTTTCTTTTTTTCTTTTTTTATTACCACAGACAGAGTTCTGCCTAAAAAAGGGCAAGCTTAGACGCAGGCAGAGTCGATGGCCAGACTCTGCCAAGACAGGGTAAGAAAGTCCTCAATAGTTCCTACGTCACAGATATGTCTGTCAGATACATTGGGACAGAAGGCTGAAGAAGATGCTTCAACATTATAGAGAGGTTTTTTTTTGGGGGGTGACTATTCAGGTAGCAAACTGTCTCTGTCATCTTGTCATTTGGAAAGCTACTAACCTGCACTCCTGGCATACTCAGGTACTCAACAAGGGCATTTTCTCAGCTATGTTCATAGTAGCTTATTTGTAATAGCCAGAATCTAGAAACAACCTAGATGTCCCTCAACCAAAGAATAGATAAAGAAACTATGGTACATTTACACAGTAGAATACTGTTCAGCTGTCAAAAGCAAGGAAATCTTGAAATTTGCAGACAAGTTGATAGAACTAGAAAAGACTATCCTTAGTGAGGTAACCCAGACCCAGAAAGACATGAACATATACCCACTTATAAGTGGATATTAGCCAAACGTAGATGTCTTCTGAGAGGCATTACCCTGTTGGGGATTGGGACAGATACTGGGACTTGCAGCCTGCCTATGGGCAAATCAATTAGAGCTGTATGAAAAATTGGGGAATAGAAGGACCCAGATGGGTCAGGAGTTTCACAAAGAGACCACAAAGCCCAGTGGGTCTGGACCCAGAGGGGGGTGCACAAACGAATGCAACAACCAAGGACATTCCAAGCAGAGAACCTAAGACCCCTCTGTTCAGATACAGGCAATGAGATAAAGGCTCATTCTCCACTTTGAGGGGTTAGGGAGCAGGAACTGTCTCTGACCTGAACTCTGATATCCTGATTTGATCACTGCCCCTTGGCAAGGAGGCTTTTCGGGCACACAGACGAGGGGATGTAGGCTATGTTGAGTAGACCTGATAGACTGAGGTCATCTGGTGGGGGAGGACTCCTCAGCCTACCCTTGTCAGAAGACAAGGGGAGGGGAATAAGGAAAAAGAAGAAAGGAGGGTGGGGACACAAAGATAAGATGATGTGACAACAATTGGGATGTAATATGATTAAATTATAATAAATAAAAAATTAAAAAATATTTTGGATTGTTCATTTTTATGTGTAAATACTTTAACTATGTGTACCTTTGTGTGTGTGTGTGTGTGTGTGTGTGTGTGTGTGTGTGTGTGTGTGTAAGCCATGTATGTACATGCCTAGTCCATGAAGAGGTCAGAAGAAGGCTTTAGATCTACCAGAATAGTAGTTGTGGTGAATATATATGATCATGTGAGTGATTGATATCAACCCCAAGTTTTTCTTTCTTTCTTTTTTTCTTTCTTTCTTTCTTTCTTTCTTTCTTTCTTTCTTTCTTTCTTT
>OU015747.1:13033355-13059730 GCA_907169655.1 Acomys percivali | reverse complement strand
TGTGTGTGTGTGTGTGTGTGTGTGTGTGTGTGTGTGTGTGTGTGTGTTCATCCTCTCCATCATCCTTTTTGAATCAGGATAATACCGTCTGTTTCTACTACTGATTTCCATTAGATATGCTAGCAGCATGGGAATTTCTTACGGCTTCTCCTGGCTTTTTCTCTTATCCTATATTAATTGTGGTGAGACTATAGATATGTGCTATTATCTTCACCTTATTTTATTTAATTAGCTTAAAAAATCTCTAGATTTATTCATTTTATGTGTATGACTGTTTTACTTCATGTAAACATGTATATCCTCTTTGTACCTGGTGCATATAGAAGTCAATAGATGGTGCCAATGCCCTGGAACAAGAGTTATGGATTGTTGGGAGATGCCATATGGATGCTGGGAAACAAATCTGGGTTATTCTTTTTATAGGTAATCTATTGTATATATGTGTGATAATATAAATGTATATGTAAAAAATAAAAAGTAAAAAAGTAAAAGTCAAAAAGTAAAAATAAACAACTTAATAATATACTTAAAACTTAGGAAAAATAAGAACAAAAAAATTCAATCCCTCTTGACAAGAAATAATAAAATTCAGAGCATAAATAAACAAAATAGAAATAACAAACACAATAGTAAGAATTCTCAAATTCAAGGAACAACTAACTTAAATAAAGAAAGGTCCCACATTAACAGCATCAAATGGAATGGAGAAGCATTAAAACAGAATCAAAGGATTCCAACATGTTATCAAGGATTACTTTTATGAACCTGCATTACATTAAGTTAGGAAACTTAAAAGAGATGGATGAATTTATAGGCTTATCTAATCCTGCAAAATTCAAGCAAGAAGAAGTCAACTTCCTTAACGGACCCATAATAAATAAAAAGAGTGAAGTAGTAATAAAAAGTCTTTCAACAAAAAAATAGTATGAGGTCAGCAGGATTCAGAATTCTACCACACTTTCTACGAAGCTCTATAGTCAGTTCTTCATAAAATACTCAAAATCATTATAGGCAGAAGGAATAATCCAACTCCTCCTACAAAGCCAGTTTCTCTCTAGTATCCAAACGAAATAAAGTCACAACAAATACATACATATACATATATAAAATATTAACTATTAATATTGTGTTCAAAGTGCCTGCTAGCTGGGGTAGAAAGGTGAGTATAGGAATATAAATTAATACAAATAGGGAAAAAGGAAGTAAAATTATATTAATTGCAGATGACATATACATTGGAGATCCAGATAATTACACCAGAAAGTTTTAGAAAAAGTAAGTTTAGCATTGTGATATGGTAAAGATTCAGGTTAAGTTTTCTTCATTTAATTTGTCTTTTAAAAACACGGAAAATTTTTAGATTTCCTTGAATGAGTGGAAATAAGAATGTGCTTTTTGCATTGGTCTTAAGTAAAAACGGCAGATCTACTCCTGACAGTTATTTAATTAATTCATAGTGTATTCTGTAAAGAAAAGTACACAGACAATTAAATTACTAATTAAAAGGATAAACGTTTCTGGAAGAAACACCTAAAACACTTCAAGAATTTGTGGAAGAACTTCTAGACAAGTTTTCAACAAGGAAACTTTACAGGTGACATTACAGATTCTCCGCTTCAGTGCCCAGATCTGTTTTTATATTCCACTCATGCAGAGTTGAAATCATGGGCTAACTTCCCATATTGAGTCAAGAGATCAATATCTTAGACCTTCAGTTCCTAATTTTAACAATATTTCCTTTTGCCAATGTTTCATTTTTTTGAAAGTCGTCTTCTATCACCTCATAGGCATTTAATCCTGGCAAAACAGTGTCCACTGACATTAAAATATGCCCAGTTTGTAACTTCTACCTCTTCCTCTTTCCAAGTTAACCAGGCTCTTCCATCCTTCTTGATGGATCTATATATTCTTATCCAGCATCCAAGCTCAGGTGTATCTAAATACCAGACTGATTCTTCAAGAAATGGTACTGAAATTTAGAGCCATTATGTTTAAAACCGAATCCTTTGAAAGATCACCCTTAATCTTTCCCAGTAGTTATCCTTTTATTTCAATGAGAACAAAGAAATACCACTGAGAATATGTGTCAAGGGTGTCTTCTCCTAGTGCAAAATAGAATACAGAGTCACAAATGTTCTGTTTCCCTCTTGTTGGAATGTGTGGCAATCATTCACGTTCTTGACTTTATATGCTCATGGCCCTTCACCACTTTTTATAGGTAGGGTAACATCCTAACTCCTTAATTAATTCTTAAATCTTTTGTGCTTTTGTCCTTGGCCTTTCTTGATCCTTATAGTTAACCAATATATTAAATTGCCTCTATTTTAAAAATGAAAAGAATACAAATTTGAGAATTTTGACCTTCCATCTAAGAGTTTACCTGATATGTTCATCCTGATTTTAGATTCTAGATGTCCAAATAACAATGGGGATTATCAAGTCTCTTCCTCTGAGTGCCACCAGTTCTCCCCCTCCAGGGGACGTGGTCAAAGGTGAGGCACCAGAGTATGTGAGAAACTCATATCCCACTCTCCACTCAAGTGTGGAGACTGTCCTGTCCATTGGCTAGATCTGGGTAGGGGTTTAACATTTACTGTCTGTATTGTCCTTGGCTGGTACCTTAGTTTGAGCGGGACCCCTTGGCCCAAATCTGCCTATCATAATGTTCTACTTGTAGGTTTCTAGGACCCACTGGATCCTTCTATTTTGCTATTCTCCCATGCTTTTCTCATCTAGAGTCCCAATAGGATGTTCTCCCCTCTGTCTCAGTTTCCTGGTAAGTGAAGGCTTTCGTGGGACATGCCCCTTGGGCTAGTATGCAGATATAAGTGAGTATATACCATTTGAGTCTTTCTGCTTCTGGGTTAACACACTCATTATGATCATTTCTAGCTTGATACCCTATGAACATATACAAGGGGAGTTAATCCTCCTCAGGAACGGTCATAGGAGAGGGGAATAAGGGGAAAATGGAAGGGAGGGAAGAATGGGAGGATACAAGGGATGGGATAACCATTGAGATGTAACAAGAATAAATTAATAAAAACATTACAAAAAAACAATGGGGAGTAAACTTCTGCATATGTGAAATTAATTATTCCACCAAAGAACAGGTTCCTTTAAAAAAACTATATTTGGTACTGTTATTCTTATGTTTCCCTCACTAACACTTAATAATCTTACTCTTCCCTAAGCAAAACATGAACTTCATATGTCAAAATATAGAATGACACCCTGCCCAAATTATGTTTTCAATCATGATATACGTAAAAGTTTGATTTTCATATTAATGGTGATGCAAACTTTTTAAACTTACCATGAGAACTATGCTTCAAGAAAAACTTTCAGCTACATTTTTCTGTTTTCCTCTCAGTTCCAGAATGAATATATTATGATTTATGATTCTAATGCTGACCTCATTTCCATATTAGTAGCCTTTTTTGGTTTACACTTATACAATGATATCAAAGTAACTTTTCATTCAATCATTTCAATTGATTTTGTTGTGTAGTTATTGCTGTTTTGGTTTTAATTATGTTGTTCAGTCTTTGGGATTGTAATTACATCATTTTCACCTTTCATTTTCTTCACCAAACGCTCCAATGTACTACTCTTTGCTCTCTTTTAAATTTGTGGCTTTTTTTCTCACTAATTGTTGTTACTGTGTATATCTACAAGTATGTACATATATATTGCTAAATTCATAATCCGACATGCTCAGTCTGCATATTGTAAGTTGTTTGTATGTTTTCAGGTATAGCTATTCAGTATTAAGTAATTTATTGAATTGCTCTTCCCTGGAAAAAAAATTATTCTATGTATTCTCAGGACTCCTTAGTTACCTGTCGTTTTTTTTTTTCTTTTTCTTTTTTTAGTAATTTATTCATATTACATCTCAATTGCTATCTTGTCCCTTGTATGCTCCCATTTCTCTCTCCCTCCCATTCTCCCCTTTCTCCCCTCCCCTATGGCTGTGACTGAAGAAGACCTCCTCACCCTGTATATGCTCATAGGGTATCAAGTCTCTTCTTGGTAACCTGCTATCCTTCCTCTGAGTGCCACCAGGCCTCCTCATCCAGGGGACATGGTCAAATATGGGGTACCAGTGTTTGTGTGAAAGCCAGACCCCACACTCCACTCAACTGTGGAGAATGTCCTGTCCATTGGCTAGATCTGGGTAGGGGTTTGAAGTTTACTGCCTGAATTGTCCTTGGCTGGTGCCTTAGTTTGAGCAGGACCCCTTGGCCCAAATCTGCCTATCATAATGTTCTTCCTTTAGGTTTCTAGGACTTTCATTTTCCCTTGCTTCTCTCACCTAGAGTCCCAATAGGATGTCTTCCCCTCTGTCCCAGTTTCCTGGTAAGTGAAGACTTTCATGGGACATGCCCCTTGGGCTAGTGTCCAGATATAAGTGAGTATATACCATTTGAGTCTTTCTGCTTCTGGGTTAACTCACTCATTATGATAATTTCTAGTTCAATCCATTTGTCCACAAATTTCAGGAATTCCTTGTTTTTAATACCTGAGTAGTATTCCATAGTGTAAATGTACCACAGTTTCTTTATCCATTCTTCTACTGAGGGACATTTAGGCTGTTTCCATGATCTGGCTATTATGAATAAGGCTGTTATGAACATGGTTGAGCAAATTTTCTTGTTGTGTGCTGGCGCATCTTCTGGGTATATTCCAAGGAGTGGAATAGCTGGGTCTTGAGGAAGCCCTATTCCCAGTTTTCTGAGATAGCACCAGATAGATTTCCAAAGTGGCTGTACTAGTTTACATTCCCACCAGCAATGAAGGTGTGTTCCTCTCTTTCCACATCCTCCTCAGCAAGTGGTGTCACTTGAATTTTTGATCTTAGCCATTCTGATGGGTGTAAAATGGAATCTCAGAGTTGTTTTGATTTGCATTTCCCTGATGACCAATGAGGCCGAGCATTTCTTTAAGTGTTTCTCAGCCATTTGATATTACTCTGTTGAGAATTCTCTGTTTAGTTCTGAGCCCCATTTCTCAATTGGGTTTTTTAGTTTGGTGGTGTTTAATTTCTTGAGTTCTTTATATATTTTGGATATTAGACCTTTGTCAGATGTAGGGTTGATGAAGATCTTTTACCAGCCTGTATACTGTTGTTTTGTTCTGTTGACAGTGTCTCCTGCCTTACAGAAGCTTCTCAGCCTCATGAGGTCCTATTTATTAAATGTTGACCTTAAGGCCTGGACTGTTGGTGTTCTGTTCAGGAAGTTGTCTCCTGTGCCAATGTGTTCCAGGCTCTTCCCCACTTTTTCTTCTAACTGCTTTAATGTCTCTGGTTTTATGTTGAGATGGTTGATCCTCTTAGACTTGAATTTTGAATGATGACAAATATGGGTCCAATTGCATTTTTTTACATGTAGACATCCAGTTAGATCTACACCATTTGTTGAAGATGCTATTTTTTCCATTGCATAGATTTGGCATCTTTGTCAAAAATTAAGTGACCATATGTGTGTGGATTCATATCTGGATCTTCAATTCGATACCACTGATCCACCTGCCTATTGCTGTGCCAGTACCATGTTGTTTTAATTACTGTTGCTTTACAGTACAGCTTGAGATCGGGTATGGAGATTCCTCCAGTGGATCTTTTATTGTATAAGATTGTTTTAGCAATTCTGGGTTTTTTGTTTTTCTATATGAAGTTGAAAATTGAAAAAAATATGGAATGTTTCACAAGTTTGCATGTCATCATTGTGTAGGGGCCATGCTAATCTTCTCTGTATTGTTCCAATTTTAGTATATGTGGACCGAAGCTAGCACAAAAAATTGAACTCTTAAAATTGAAAGAAATTTACTTATTTGTTTTATTGTTAACATAAAATATTCTCTATTTTAATATTAATTTAAAAATAATACAATTTTATACATGAGTCTTATATTAACATCTTTTCTACAAATCACACTCTATCTTCCAACTCTCTTTATTCATTGTTATGACCCTTGAATTTGTGACCACCTCTAAATTATACATATATATGTATAATTATATATAAATGTGGGCATATGGGACTTAATGTATGCATAACAAAATTTTAGTTAACTGAAGCAATATTTCAATTTGATTTATATCTTGCTTATACTCACTATTTTTGAAGTCCAATTAAGAATTATTATTAAAGTTCTCAACATGCTTTTAAATGAATACTAAGGCTTACAGAATTGTTCCCAGGATGGTGTCTCAAAAGGCAATCACCATGGTAATCTACCACATTGTAAAGTCCTTTTCTTCTGTTAGAATTCTTGCATCTTTATAGTCTTAAAATACTTTTAAGGGTCATTCTCTATCACCTTAAAGAAAGGTGCAACTAAGAACAATCAACTTTGTGTGTGTGTGTGTGTGTGTGTGTGTGTGTGTGTGTGTGTATGTGCATGCGCTCACGCGCGTTAAAAAAGATCCTTTTATCAATTTCTTAAGATGAGAGGAAGGTGGCTTCTAAGCAATTTTCTAATGCTTTTTCAATAAGTTTCTAAAGAAATAGCTCCAGATTGAGAGATCTTTATAAAAGTGTGAACTTTAAAAGGAAATGGGAGGTAATGATATAGAAATGTGTTCACTCTTTTTCTGAAAAAGGACACATATAGGTAAACTATAAAATACATAGTCTTTAAATATAGCCAACATTTTATTATAATTCACTAAAATATTTTAATACTATTATTATGTGATAGTTAAAAATTATCATACAGAATAAGTGGATGATTTACTGTATATGCATCTTATGTGAATTTGATTCTTTGTTATGCATGCACAATATTCTTTGTAATATGTGTGTCTAGAAATACAGTGGTTTTTTTCAATAAATATGGTGCTTCATTCATTGAGCACATGCATATCTTATATTTCGTTTTCACGTATAAAAAATAAACTATTAAAAGCCCACAGAATATCATTATAGTTATGTAATGTGTAGTTTTTCTTTTCTTTCAATTATTAAAGGCTATTTCAGTAATAGGAATTGGAGGTATATTCTTACCTCAATTTTAAATACAGTTTTTGAACTTTTATTTAATAAATACTAATGCTAGGTTTACGAAGTTATAACAAAAATCTGTATTCCAATTAACAAATTAAGATAATAGATAAAACAATAATTTTAGTCTCAATACAAACCTTACTATTGAATTTGTATCCATAAAACACTTATATATGTTGTTTTATGTATTATATATTATTTTATGATTACAATTATAAATATTTAGAATTTATAGATTATAATTTATAAACATATTAATATTTTATCATAAGTTAATATGTTAGTCTCTAAACCATTTGTATGATTATATTTAAATGGTTTAAAATATATAAACATATATATATAGCTTTTTATATATATGGTTTCTAAAATAATATGATTTTAATGTTTTTGGACAAAATATTCTTATTTAAATTTAAATTTGCTACTTAGTACTGTATTAAAGGAGAATTGATGTTGTTTTATTAATCTACTGTCTTTTTACTTCATTCTAGTAGTGTAATGCTAAGAATTGTAACGACTTATCAACTTACTTGTTGTATTCTATGTTGATTTGCCTGAAGAAAGGCATTTAAGGGTATAGAATATACCCTTTTCCTCTAAGAACACAGTTGATATTTTTTTCATAAATACTTGAGAGACCATCATTGGTATTGTTTTGCTATTGTGTATGAATTATGTTGATTGGCTTCCAAGATATGTGGAAAGAATGTACACTCTTTGTTCTGCATTAATAACTTAACAAAACATACATTTCTATGCTGTGTAAACAGAATGATTAAATGGCATGAGGAATAGATAGACCTTAGAAACTCAGATTAGGCTTTAAGCACTTGGACACATTGAATAACATCAGTCACATATAAAAGCATCATATGAATATAAGTCATCAGTCACAGGAATTGGAGTGTATCTGAAATACAAAATCTCACTCCAGTGAAGCTCATTGATACAAAACATCATGGTTTCTTTAAGCATCGTTAATATGTATTTTCTATTTTCTTGTGCTGTTATGTAAAACAGTCTAAATAGTAGTTCTCAACCAACACTAGCAACCCTTACACAGAAGTTATACAAAAATTTGAAAAATACCTGAAATACAAGTAGTACCTCTATCTTTATAGTACAAAGTTTAAGACACTATGATAATATCAACATAACAAAAAATACTAATGGGGTAAAAACATGCCTTACCATAATTTATAATTGTACTAAATTATGGTCCTAAGAGCAACTCATTTTAACATGCAAGTGAAAAAAAATGATAGCTTCATATTGCTGCTTTATACTTTTTCACTTAAAAAGTTGTTTAAAATGTATCACATTATATCCTATTTTCTTTCAAAGATAAACATATCTTGAATAAATTCATATTTTTGTTTAATAATTTATTCAGATTACATATAAATTGTTATTCATTCACTTGTATCTTCCTGTTCCCCCCATTCCTCCCTCTTTCACCCTACTCCCCTCCCCTAGGCCAGTGACAGAGGGGGACTTCCTGCCCCAGCATCTGATCACAGCCTATCAGGTCTCTGCTTACCCTTCCTCTGAGTGCCACCAGGCTTCCCAACCAAGAGGAAGTAGCCAAATAGGGGGCACCAGAATTCATGTCAGAGTCAGCCATTGCTCTCCATGCAACTGTGGAGAATGTGCTGTCTGTTGGCTAGATCTGAATAGGAGTTCTAAGTTTAAGGTATGCATTGTCCTTGGTTGGTACAGTAGTTTGAGCAGACACCTCTGGGTCCAGATCTGCCAGCCTTGATAGTCTTCTCGTAGTTCTATAGGACCATCTGGATCCTTCTATTTCCCCATTCTCCCATACCTCTCTCACTTGCAGTCCCATTGGGAAGTCCCAGCATCTATCCCAATCTCTTGCTAAGTGAAGACTTTCAGAGGACATCCCTGTTGGGCTACTGTCTAATGTGTATCTTTCTGCGTCTAGGATAACTGACTCAAGATGATCTTTTAAAATGCTTTTATATATTGCAACCAAATTAAATTTACTATTTTATTCAAGAGAGTTGTAAAATAATCCTTAATATCAACATAATTTCACAATGTGTATGAAACACCCTTTTTTATTTCTGCCATAACATACCGTTTAGTTCTTTATTCATATAATAAACTCATAAATTCATAAAATAAAATTGATAAAATAAAATATTCATAAACTAAAATCTTTAAAACACTCTGAGATAAGCCAAACTTTCAAACCACAATTAACTGACTTTAACTCTGGTATGTTGTTTGCTAATATGTTAGTTAAATATTTTGCATCTATACATCTGTGTTTATGTATCTATATATAATTTTCTCATTTGATGTTTACACATCAGTGTAATTTAACTACAGTGTAATATTGTTACATAAATGAGTTGGAAAGCATTGTTCTATTTCACAGAAAGATTATGTCATGTTACAAAAATATCACATTCTTAGCAAGCCGGTAAGCAGTACTCCTCCATGGTTCATGTATCACCTCCTACGTCCAGGATCCTGAACTGTGTAAGTTCCTGTCCCAAATTTCTTTATTGACATAAGCCAAATAAACTCTTTTTTAAAATGTTGGGTGGGGCCGGGTGTGGTGGTGCACCCCTTTAATCCGAGCCCTCAGGAGGCAAAGGCAGGCAGATCGCTGTGAATTCAAGGCCAGGCTGGTCTACAAAGCGACTCCAGGACAGCAAAGGCTACATAGAAAAATGGTGTCTCAGAAATCCAAAAAAAGAAAAAAAAAAAAAAGTTGGGTCATTGACAAATATTGTATTTTCTCGTTATCAAAAAGTGTGTCTTTTTAAATAAATGTAGCCCCCTGCCTCATAGCCTCCCAGTCCTACCATCCCCCTCCATCTCCCCCCTCTGCCCTCCCCTAGTCCTCAGAAAAGAGGAACCCCCCTCCCCTATCATCTGAACTCAGCCTGTCAAGTTTCATCTGGATTGTCGGTATCCCCACCAGGAGGAAGTGATCAACATGTCAGGAACCAGAATCCATGTCAGAAGTAGCCTTACTCCCCATATTACAGGACCGATAACGAGACTGTGCTGCCTATCTACTACATCTCAGAGGAGGGTCTAGGTCCTCACCATGCATGGTTCTTGGTTGGTGCATCAGTCTCTGCAGCACCTCCCTCCTCTGCCCAGATCTGTTGGTTCCATTGGCCTCATAGAGTTCCTGCCCTCTTCAGGTCCTGCTATCCACCAACTCTCTTCCATAAGACTCCCTGTACTCCACCCCGAAGTTTGGCTGTGAGACTCAGCCTCTGCTTAGATCCCAAGATGGGTCCAAAATATCTAAAGAACTCAATGAATTAAATACCACCCAACCAAAAATCCAATTTAAAAAAAGGGTACAGAACAAAACAGAATTCTCCAGAAAAGGTTATCTAATGGCCGAGAAACACTTAAAGAAATACTCAACATCCCTAGTCTTCAGGGAAATGCAAATCAAAATGACTCTGAGATTCCATTTTATGTACTTCAGAATGGCTAAGATCAAAAATGGAAGCAGTGAACCTAGACCCTACTGTTCAGACATAGCCAGTGGACAGCACATTCTCTACAGCTATGGGTGGAGCAGGGACTACCTCTGACATGAACTCTGGTGCCCCCAATTTGATCACATACCCTTGGTGTGAAAGCCCTGCAGGTACACAGAGGACAGGTATGCAGGCTATCCAATGAGATGGGGTAGGATAGGTCATATGGTTGGGGAACACGCCCACTTCTGTCAGAGATCTAGGGGATGGTAATAGGGCAGAAAAAGGAGGGAGGGAGGGAACAGAATGATACAAGTGAAGGGTTAACAATCTATCTACTCCCACATTTTGTCCAAAATATCTTTATGACTTAAATTTATTAATAGTTTCCATGTTAAAATCTTTATAGAGCAACATGATCATTACATAACAGTAGAATATATTCTTATTAACCCAGTATTTCTCTCTTAACAGATCCCATCCCTGCTTGTCTGCATGCTTAATACTTTTGAATGGATGATGAATACCGTGTATACTATGCCAAAATAGATTTCATGTATTTATTTTAAAGTGTTGGGTCTTGTTAAATAGAAAATTTTCTCTGAATGGGGTTCATTTTGAGCATTTTAGCCTACACTGTAGGATGGACTTCATTCTGGGACTGTTTTAGCCCTTTACTAAGAAATGAACACTCTAGTATTAAGCTGGAACATATTAATTATCCACGAAGTCATTAAACATCAGTAGACATTCAGAAGTTTCTTCATGAGAGATGAACTCTTCTGCATCCTCCAATTCTCATTTGGTGCATATACAGGACTCTTTTTCTATGCAGGAATGGCCCCATGAATAAGAGACATAAGAAGATCTACATAGTTCAGATGTTTTTCTTGTAACATTATAAAAAGCTTTTCTTTCCTATAATCTTCATATTCAAATGACCACATCTTCTTATACCTGTACTGTACTTTATATTAATAATATTTTTGATCTTTGAAAGTTTAATGATTATATCCATCTACCACTACCTTCTTTCCACACTATACTCGTTCTTCCAACCACATATTTTCCTATCTTCATGTTTATCAATTTATTATTATTATTATTATTATTATTATTATTATTATTATTATTATCGTTGTTGCTATCATTATTTTTAGTGGTAAGGCATGGTGGTTTTCTACTTCCCCTATAGTTCCCTGGAAATAATTACTCATTAGACTCAATTATTCTTTATAAATACCTAGGCCATATTGGTAGTCTCATCTCTGACTGGCTCAAACCTTAAAATAATCCATTTACTCAAATCTATATTCTTCCATTTACCTAAGATCAAGTACCACACATCCATCCTCTTCACATTTTGCTTTCTGAAACTCACACACCTAACTTTATCCCAGAATTTCTTCTGCCTACCGGATTTCCATCCTATTTCCTGCTTCAGCAATTGGACATAGGTTTTTTAATTGATAAGCACTGCATCTATTCAGCACAATAGATTTTTAGATAGATATTGACTATTAACAAGCCCCAAGTCCAAATAGTGCTGTATATATTTACATGGCTATGGGTCTCTCAATTGGGTTACCAGATAGATCGTATTGTCCTTTCAGTTTTCTCCCTAGTGTTGATTCCTTTTTTTGTTGATTTATCTTTTTTTTTTCCTCTCCTTTAGGAGTTATTTTTCTATTCTAGTTCTTTTACTGTATCTAAAGGAGCTGCATTTATTTTTTCTATTGGCTAATATTTTAGTGACTATCCAACTGAGATTAATGGTTATCACCTGCATTATCGAATATTTATCATTGTGGGCAGGAGATTGAATTTAGGGTCTGATGAAAGGTCATCATATTGCCTAAAATTTAGTGTTGGGTTATTTAAATATGTTCATTTTTCATTTAAAAATTATAATCATTTTACCATGATAACTATCATAAAGATTCTATTATTTCTATTTTCTTACTAAAGAACGAGAAAATGAAAATAAAGAGGATAAAAAGACAAGATACTTGATGAGTTCTGAAAGCCTTTGTTCAATAATAGTTCAGTGGAAAGAAATGAAATGAGGAAGGAAAATAGAAGTGCAGAAGAAAATTATCAGAGGAAGCTTTTGAAAATGAATTTATTTTCCCTATTAGAGAGACCAAAATAACCCGGGATAAATCTCAGGAAAAGTAAAATAGTTAGATCGAAGAAGCCAATAAGGGTGATTTCATGATTTTGTGTTTTGTACTTTTAAGGCATAACAGACTTTAGAACAGGAGTATTCATGTGGTCCTATAAATAACTTTGCACACAGCATATGTTATAAAGAGCTTTCTTAGATATCTGGTACTTCATCCTTTAAGAAAGGAGGGAAGAAATGTACAAAACCAAATCTGGCTTTAAGCAATATAAGGATATCTTACTTTGGATGACTACAGTGCATTACAGTGTTATGAAAGATAACCAAATAGTGCTAAATTATGTCTTTATCTGAATACACTATATATAATATGATAATTAGAATTAAAGAAAAAAGGTGACAATACGACAAACAGACAAGCCTTTGAAAATAAAATATGTGTGATTGCTGACAAAGACCTTATCTTCCAACCATCAGTACCATGAAATCAGAGAGGACAAAACATTTGTTTTGTATTGCTATACAGTGATTTTTATGTACATTAAATTAGGAGGGAATATATTTAGCCATCAGAGGTAGAGGGCATATTCAATTTTTTCATGGCATCTTACCTTGGCAAGATACAAAAATGCATTCCATTCACGTAGCAAATGTAGACACCAGTTGAGCACAGCAGTTCCTAGAAAAAACTATTTTATTTGTGAAACCACATGCTGTCCAGAACACTGGCTAAAACCGCAACTTTGTTACCCCCTGGGTGTTTAACGTGAAACAAGTTATATTACCAATTCAGATAAGCATAAAATATATGAAATGTGTTAGCTCTCTGGGGCTGTTTGTATCCCCCACACTCCATAAACATGATCATGATGGCTAAGACATGACAAAATATCTTAGAATATTTTTGTTCTAAACATATGTGTGGTTTCCCACTGTGTTTTTTAAAAGAATACATTACATAATATCTTAAAGTACCCAAGGTGAGCAGGTTTGGCTCATTTTACCTTTGCTTACCATTGTTTTTGTTACCTTTTATTTAGTTAGTTCCCTTGTATCTATCTATTACTTTTATTATTTGGTACACCATTAATTATTCATTTACCATGGTCATTCTCAGTACATCTCTCTCTTTCTCTCTCTGTCTCTCTCTGTCTCTCTCTGTCTCTCTCTCTCTCTCTTTAAGATGCTTATAGTTTCACAGAGGAAAATAGATGACAAACCTATCCACACTAAAAAAACAAAAACAAAAACAAAACAAAACAAAACTCCCAATTACTAAGCTTACTTGTAATTTTTTCACTGATATCATCATTGTTATTTCAGTGGGAAATAAATTATTTGGCTGCATTAAGGAGCCACAGACATTGATTTGATGTTTTGCTATGCCCTATGTGCTCTGAAAACTGTCACTAGCTGGCCATTTTAGACAGTGGAATGAGAAGCCACAAGGAGCTTTGTTTGCTTTGTCTGTCTAGCTGTTGCCTATGAGGCTGGGTATCTTTTAGTGATTTCTTTTATCCATGATATCATTAACAGAGCAATCTTAATTTCTAAGCTTTATTCAAATAGACAAGACTTAAATTTTAAAGGATTAGTCATTTGATCACAGAATAAACAGTGCTGTGTTGATACATTTTAAAGGCAAGTGAGCCTACTTTCAAATATCCCATATTATGGCGTTTGTATTGCTCTGTGGTATGTATTGATTATTATTGATGGACATATCCTAATTTAACCATTCCTCAAAACAAGGAAGTTTTTGAATAAGAAATTTTAGCATAAATGTGACAATGTATGTTATTTAACATAATACATATATTTTTGTTAATTTTTCTTTTTAAAAACAATCTTTTTAGATTTCCTTTGCATCAAAATCATACTTTCACCTATGTCTTATGCTTAGCATAATGAGCTCTGAGTAAGGTTCCCTGTTCCAGTGACATCATGTGAAGTGGATGAAATGAGATTCTAATTATATCTGTACTGGGACTGGTATAGTGACCTTGACACTATGCAACTCCATCTGACTCTTTTTATCACATGAAAATTGGATGCAATAGGTTCCTTCACCCTCTTGATGGTAACAAAGTGTGGTTACCATAGAATTTTAACATGCCTGCACTCATACGGATCTGTGCTCCCAAACAGCGAGCGCATGAAGAATTAGAAGCTGGACCATGCCTGCAACCCCTAACATCATTCATTCTTAGACTAGCCTGACTCTACTTGAAAATTGAAAGCCTCTTTTAATAGATTCTTGCTTCTTTTAAATTACGATAAAATGAAACATTCCTTTATGATGAGATTGGCAAGCCCTGGAGAAATTAGATTTTTATTAAAATATCAATTCTTGAGATCTTTTAAAAAGAGTTAGTAATTAGTTAAAATTACTTGAATCAAATTGAAAACACTTAAAGTCAGAGAGAAATGTGGTTTAAATAAATAATTTCTATGGTGCACGGAATATTGTGGAAAACTCTTTCCTTTAAATGTATTAACTAGTAATAAACATATCATTATTTGTCCCTTGAAATAATAGCTCCGCTGTTTCACTCTAGCATATTATTAAATGTAACATATCTGATATGCTCCATACACATCATTTCATTAACTCTCTGAGTGGTAAATTGTCATTTATTTTCCAGTTAGATGTGTGAGCACAGGTTAGGTAAGACAATTTGCTTTTGACTTATATCAGCTTTCTCACTTGTCTACAGATATATTTCTCTCTCACATTGTATTATCAAATTCACTGCACACAGTGAACAGCTGAATCAGAGATCCTATTGTCTCTCTTGCTTTGTTCAAATTCTCTATGTTGAGAATGGAAATTATGTAGATTTGATAGGGCTATATCTTCTTAGTGATAATTTTGTATGTGTGCAAGATTATATTCACTTTAGAGGCAGCGTCAAGACATTGTCATTGCATGAAATCACTTATTCAGTCTCAGTGAAGACAACTGATTCAATGTCATAAAGTCTTTCAACTTAGATATAACAATGACCTTGTTTTACTTAAATTAACTCTTACTTATATACCATAATCAAATACAAATAAAACTTCTTCCAGCTTGTTAATATTCTAAGCAACCAGAACATGATTTTAAAAGAAAGAAGAGAGGTTTGTAAACTATTTCTTGAATAATTATAGTGCACTGCATTTAATTTAAAGTAAAAGTGCTAGGGAATGAAGTTTAAGAGATAGTTGACAATTAATAAAAACATGATAATTTAATTCTCTTTCTGTATCTTCTATTCTAGGATTTCAGGCATGGAACATGGTACCCATATGGTGTATTTCTTCAGTTATCATTGCTGTGTGTAGTTACTTTTCACCAATACTTATGTACAAAAACCCATGTATGCAACATAAGTTCATCCTCGATTTCTACAGCAAGTACAGACATCTAGCATGATCATCAGGCACCCCAGTATATCTCTTCAGTTTAAAGCAAGATGTAAAAGATTGGAGGATGACTTTCTTAGAGTTATGAAGAGAAATGCTGAACCAGTATACTAAAATCATAGCTAAAATCACCTACATATGACATAAAAATGTCTAGTTTGTAAAGGTAATAATTGAAAGTAAATTATATGATGACATGTACGAAAGAGACAATATCGTGAAGAGTCAGTAACTGTTACTGGTTCTGTTTAATTCAGAAAGTTTAGTCTTCATCTTGAATAGAAATTTATTCTGCATCAGTGTTATATATTCCATCATGTAATGTTAACTTTTACTTCAACTAAGATGAAGGAAATAGGATAATAAATATTTATTGGCTAATAAGAATTTTTTAATTTGTTATAATTTATTCAGATTAGATCGTGATTGTTATCCCCTCACTTGCATCTTCCATTCCTACCCTCCTTCCCTCTTTTGCCCTATTCCCCTCCCTCAGACTTCTGACATAAGGGGACCTCCTCCCTCACCATATGACCACAGCCTATCAGGTGTTATCCTGATAGCCTGCTTCTACTTCCTATGCATGCCTGCTGGGCCTCTCCACCAAGGGGAAGTGATCAAATCGGAGGCACCAGATTTCATGTCAGGGGAAGTCCTTGCTCTCCCCACACGATAGAGAATGAGCTATCCATTGGCTATGACTGAACAGGGCATCTAGGTTTACTGAGTGCATTGTCCTTGGTTGGTACAACAGTTTGTGCTAGTCCCCTGGGTCCAGATCCATTGGCCTTGATGATCTCCATGTTCAGGGCTCCTGAACTCTTTGGGTCCTTCCATCCCTGCATTCATTCATACCACCCACAGTGCTCCACCCAGAGTCCAGCAGAGAGATCCAGCATCTGTCCTGATCCCCTGCTGGATGGAGTCTCTCAGAGGACATCTATGTTGGGCTAATATCCATTTATATGTGAGTATATACCATGCGTGTGTTTCTGGGTCTGGGTTATCTCACTCAGGATGATCATTTCTAGTTCCATCCATTTGGCTGTAATTTTCAAATTTTCCTTGTTTTTAACAGCTGAGTAGTTTCTTTATCTATTCTTCAATTGAGGGACATCTATGTTGTTTCCAGATTCTGGCTATTATAAATAAAGCTGCTACGAACATAGTTGAGCAAATGTCCTTGATGCATGGTGGAGTATCTTAATTGGTATATGCCTAGGAGTTGGTCTTGAGGTAGAGCTATTCCCAATTTTCTGAGAAAGGGCCATATTGATTTCCAAAGCGGTTTTGCAAGTTTGTACTCTCACCAGCAATGGTGCTATCCTCACCAGCATGTGCTATCACTTGAATTTTTTATCTTAGTCTTTCATGTAGATACAAGATGGAGTCATTTTGATTTGCATTTCCCTGATAACTAAGGATGTTGAACATTTATTTAGGTGTTACTCTGTCATTTGATATTGCTCTGTTGAGAATTCTGTTTATCTCTGTTCCCCTATTTTTAAAACTGGATTATTTGCTTTAGTGGTTTTTAATTTCTTGAGGTCTTTTATTTTTATTTTAGATATTAGCCTTTTGTCAGATGTAGGGTTGCTGAAGATATTCTTCCAGTCTGTAGGCTGTCATTTTGTTCTGTTGAGAGTGTCCTTTTCCTTATAGAAGCTTTTCAGTTTTATCCTAGTTGGATCAGTGTGGGAAGGACTGTAAGCTTTGTCACAGGTGAAAGCAGTCTTGGCGGGCTTTACCCTTGGACACACCATAGATACCTTGAGATAGACTGGGTGGAGCCATCCTGGGCCTGGAATTCAGGAAGTAGACCTGGGGACTCCACCTAGACTATTGTTTTTCTAATGCCCCTCATTGGGAGATGGAGATCGCCCTTCACAGGTGACACAGACAGGCAGAGAGGAATGAGCAGCAGTAGGTTCAGACCAGGCTTGAGCACACGTGGATCAATGAACAGGCTGGACCAGCGTGCAGGCCAGAGACACCTAGGGACCCGTCCCATGGAACAGATACTGGAAGGTTCACTCTTTTTTCCCTTTAACCTTTTTTCCCTCTTGTGTAAGCTAGTTGGGTTGTATAATAAAGTTTAATTGTTAAGAAACAGAGCCTACAGATCAGTCCTGTATTAGAATCCATCATGTTAATCTGTATCTTTTGGGGCATAATTGAAATCATCAATGTTGAGAGATATCAGTAAGTTCTGTTTGTGGTTTCTTTTTATTTTGTTCTTATTGTTGTAGTACTGGTAGTGTGTGAGTGTGTGTGTGTGCGTTTCATGTGCAAGTACACATGGGTGTACATGTGCATGTATGTGTTTTTCTCATATTTTGATTTGCTGCTTTGCTAATATTTTTTCCTTATGTTTCTCTTAGTGTTGTTAGAATATTTTTTAATCTACTAGTAGAACATACAATATATTGAATTTCTGAAAAGCCATCATTTTTAAATTTTAAATTTCTAATACAAATGAGACAAGTAAACTTTTAAAATAAGAACATGAAAATAATCCAAAAATTAGATTGTTATTGTTATCCCCTCACTTACATCCCATTCCCACCATATGCAATGCTCTAATATCTTTGAGTTCTATGCCACTTGAATTGTGACATAACATTGGTATTTGCTTTGATCACATAGAAAGATCCTCTCTCTCAAAAAAAGAAGAGATGTAAATAATTTAATTTACATGTTTTAATCATCAGTATTCTAAAAACGTCAGAGAATTTGAAGCATCACAGAGGATGTTCAACACTAGAAGTTCTTGGCTACCTCTTAGCAATATATAACTGTTAAATAATATGCTTTTAATATACAATTAACCACATAATGTAAAGTATTTTATTACAATAATTCTGAAAGGCTAATTAGTTTGTGTAGGGTAGCTTCAGTTAAAGTAGATTGAGGCATCTGTTTAGATTGACTTCTTTGAAATTGAAACAGATTAAAAAGGATATTGATTTATTAAATACAGATTTGATTTTACCACATGTTTTCTATAGAACACAACAAAGAATGAGATTCTTGGCTACATTTCATTCCCAGAAGCTTAATTAAAGTACAGAAAACAACAAGACTGTGGAGTAAATGAAGGGAGGTTCAATTATATCACATTTATCTTCAACTGAGAAATGGTGAATGTGATGAAATGTTCTTTTCCTAGGGTATGTATAGCATGAACAGTGAGTAGGCTTCTTAATAACTAATCAGTTTGAAAAATATCACTCAATAAATTCAGAGGCATTAAGTTTACATCTTTGATCCTTTGACAATTGCTGCATAGTCACTGTGGCATCAACATTATATCTCTTACATTGATGTACAAATCACAGGATTTAATGGGTATATTCAAAAAGCTCCATTTTCAGTCACCCATAATTCACGTCTGTAGTGGAACACAGGTATCCTGTATGACAGTACAAATATTCTGTTTGTCTCATCTATTCATGTCAATATTCTTAAAGTTAATGAAAGAGTACAAAACCTCAGAGTTCTGTTGCAAAGATTTGTACTAATATTTATTAAAACATGATGTTTATTTATTATCTCATTTCTTTGTATTTTATAAACTTTTCATTCATGCATATATAATCCCTGTGTACTTTATTTTCTCTGGATATTTAACCTCTTTATATTTTATAGAGACTTAATTTATACAACCAAAAGAGGGCAGTGCTTCATCAACTATTCTTTTACTATCATCCTTAATATTTATTTTCAAGACACTAGAAACTATTGGGTACAAATTTTGATTTCAAGAGTAAAACTGTATTCAATATTAACAACTCTCAAGTAAATATTTCAATTTTTGAGTTCTTAATCATGTTAGTGTTCTGTTTTAAAAGAATATAAAAACCTACATAATAATTTCAAATTGCATATGCTCTGAGTAAAGATTATTCTCCAGCATGTTTCCAATCTTTATTTGATTCTCCATGCATCTCCCTGAGAAGGAGGCTTTAGATCCATGAGCATACCTTGCTATTAACAAAGGATCATCATTTAATTTCAAAGAACTTGAGTGCTGTGTTTGTGCTTTTATATGTCAAGAAGAGTCTTGATTATAAAATTTTTCATTTAATTGTTATATATTGGCTATGCTTACAACAAAAAAGCCAGACTCTTTTATTTAATTACTATCTTATCAATGTAAGGAAATATATTCCATCTCTAAAGCTAGCAGTACTAAATCATCATTTTATTTTGATTGTGGATAGTCATTTTTCATATGGAATATTGCACAGAAAGCAAATTTTCAGTTTATTATCTAATATCTATTTTTTCTCTCACATGAAAGCATCTCAGCTTTTTATATATTATTCACATAGATGGCCAGGCCATAATTATTGTATAGGTTTTCATATTGCCCATTAACTGAAAGACAAGAGAGTCCTTTTTGTATGTAATTTCAACAGCTTTTTTCCTGAGGCCTTTGATTTCCCTGACTCTAGCACATTTTTTATAATTAACTTTAAGTTATTAGTTGCTATTTGAGATTCTATGAGACTGATTTCTCTCAGATTCTTATTTTTGAAACCCATAGATTTCCTTTCCAAAATGATTGAAGTCATCTCTTGAACTTTTATTATGAAGAAAGAAAGGATTCTTTCTAATGTCAGAGTGTTAGTTGGAACCTAACGGAAAAGTTCAGTGAGCAAACATAGCTGTTCTGACAATGTCAACAAGCATCTCTCTTAACACACTGTAAGACTCTTGTGTCACCTCATGCTATGTTATTAATTCTTTCAAGCCAAGGAGTGCAATCACTCCTTTCACTATAGTAATTTTGATCCTATTGCATACCTTCTCAGTTTGTCTTGAATCTTTAACTCCATGATTCCAACTTTTGTTTGTCAGAAAATTCCCTCTTTATCATCTTAAAACATTATGTGTATAGTTACTTGCATTATTCTTATTTCTTATTTCTTTTCAGATATCCTCAGTGTTATTTTACCCTTATAATTTCTTCTTTGTGTAGCAAAAACTGATTATGAGATCCACACAAGAAAGCTAACGGTTAGCTTTTCCACTAGATTAAAGTAATTTGGAACTTAGTGACTACCTAAAATGGACACTTGAGCAAGGTCTACTTCCACAACATCCCAACATATGCCATAGAGCAATACAAATTTGTTTTCATGTTGCTCAGAAGAGGTTAACCGGGAAGTGACCCACCTCACTTTCTAGAAACAAAGTCTAGAAAACTACTGCCAAATGTTCACTAAACAAGAAGTGGATGGTAGAACAAGTTCACAGGAAGATGAAATGGAAGTAAGACTTAAGACACCATGACAGTTATATTCTTTCTCTTAGGAAGAAGCTTGCCCTTAGTCTTGTTCTGCATTGGTAAAACGTGTTCATTAATGGTATTGCATGGACTTTGTGCTCTCTTCACAGCTTTACATTTCACTGTGCTTCTCTTCTGAGCTTTTGTGGTTCTCCATCTTTGTCGGGAACCATTGCACCCTGCAACGTACCAAAAGAAAAAATTCATTCAGTTTTACATTTGGATCCCAAATCTAGTCTTGATTCTCCAGGAAGCCATCCCATAATCTAGGTTTATTTTCCTTTGTCTTTGGATCTCAAGGAGGAGGGTGCATATGGATGAGAACTTGGCAACTAATTATTTAGTTAGCTCTGACTATATGTCAGGCACTCATTAGCTCTTTTAATCGTCACAACAGGCTCGTGAGGTGGATCCTACCATATTATTATCACCACACTAAAACAAAGTGTTGGATTCTGATAGTAGTAACTTGTCCAAGGTGACAAGACTAGTAAGTGGCAGATTACTTCTTCATTGTATTGTATTCTTAGCAATCCCTTATGTCTGCAACAGTAGTGGTAGACACTGTTCTTGTTTTTTTTTTTTTTTTTCAAAAAGAGGCCTGATATAGTGCATATTGAATACATATTTATTTAATGTATGCATTCTCTATTATTGTATATGGAGATAACATAAAGCCATTCCATTGTACATTTATGTTACAGAGCTGTTCGAATCTTGAATTGCGTCTGAGTACGTGGTCAGTTTTGGCAAAAGTCCATGGTATGATGAAAACAAGACACATTTTGTGTTTGTGTGAAATGTTATGTAAACATTTGTTAAGTCCATTTAGTTCATGACATTCATTAGCTCCAGCATTTTTATGATAAGTTTTTGTTGTCTGAATGATCTGTCTATTGGCCAGACTGCATTACTGAGGTGCCTCGTTATTAGTGTATGGTGGGGATCAATATATGATTTAAGATGTATTAGTGTTTCTTTTATGAGCATGGGTGCTACTGGGTTTTTGTTTTGTTTTGTTTACAAACTTGGATGTCCTTGTATTTGGGACAAAAATCTTAAAAAATATGAAGTCCTCTTGGTGGATTTTCCCTTTGATGAGTATGCAGTATACTTCATTTTCTTTGGATGGATTTTAGTTCGAAAACTATTAGTCAGATATTAAAATGGTTACAGAAACTTTTTCTTAGGCCCAGTTGCTTGGAATATCATCTTCTAATCCTCTACCCTGAGATGATGTTTACTCTTAATGGAAAGGTATGTTCATTTGATTCAGCAGAAGGATGGATCCTCTTTTCACATCCCTTCCCTTAATCTGTCATTTAATTGGTCAATTGAGAGCTATTAATGAACAATGATTGTTGATTCCTGTCATTTACTTGCAAAGTTCCCTTTGTTTCAACATATCTGACAATATAATATTATATAATCTCTCTTTCCCCTTTCTCCCATCTAATCTTTGCTGTATACTCTTCCTCACTCTCATTCAAATTAATAACCTATTTCCAGCCTTTCCTCAATTTGTACTTTCATTGTTTCCATTTTCATCCTCAGTTTTTGATCTTAGCCATTCTGATGAGTGTAAGATGGAATCTCAGTGTTGTTTTGATTTACATTTCTTTCTCCCTTTTTTTTGAAATTTTTAAAATTAATTTATTCATATTACATCTCAATGGTTATCCCATCCCTTGTATCCTCCCATTCCTTCCTCCCTCCCATTTTCCCCTCACTCCCCTCCCCTATGACTGTGACTGAGGGGGACTTCCTCACCCTGTATATGCTCATAGGGTATCAAGTCTCTTCTTGGTAGCCTGCTATCCTTCCTCTGAGTGCCACCAGGTCTTTCTCTGATGACTAACGAGGCCGAGCATTTCTTTAAGTGTTTCTCAGCCATTTGATATTCCTCTGTTGAGAATTCTCTGTTTAGTTCTGAGCCCCATTTCTCAATTGGGTTATTTGGTTTGGTGGTGTTTAATTTCTTGAGTTCTTTATATATTTTGGATGTTAGACCTTTGTCAGATGAAGGATTGGTGAAGATCTTTCCCCAGTCTGTAGACCTGCCACTTTGTTCTGTTGACAGTGTCTCCTGCCTTACAGAAGACAGTCTCATGAGGTCCCATTTATTACTTGCTGACCCTAAGGCCAGGGCTGTTGGTGTTCTGTTCAGGAAGCTGTCTCCTGTGCCAATGTGTTCCAGGCTCTTCCCCACTTTTTCTTCTAACCGCTTTAATGTCTCTGGTTTTATGTTGAGGTCTTTAGTCCACTTGGACTTGAGATTTGTGCATGGTGACAAATAGGAGTCTAATTGCATTTTCCTACATGTAGACATCCAGTCAGACCAGCACCATCTTTCAAGATGCTACCTCTTTTCCATTGAATAGATTTGGCTTCTTTGTCAAAAAACAAGTGACCATATGTGTGTGGATTCATCTCTGGGTCTTCAATTCGATTCCATTGATCTACCAGCCTATTGCTGTGCCGGTACCATGCTGTTTTAATTACTGTTGCTCTATAGTACAGTTTGAGATTGCGTGTGGAGATTCCTCTGAAGGATCTTTTATTGTATAGGATTATTTTTGCTATTCTGGGCTTTTTGTTCTCCATATGAAGTTGAGAATTGATCTTTCAATATCTTCAAAAATATTTTGTAGGTATTTTGATAGGGATTGCATTGAATCTGTAAATTGCTTTTGGATCTTGACCCAGTTTTTTTCCCCATGATTTCCTTTACCTGATTGTCTGCATTTTTCTGAATTTCTTCAAGTGATTTCTTCCTTTCCTCTCTGTAGGCCTCTGTCATAGCCTCTCTAAGGTCTTCAATCTGTTGTTACTGCACTCATATATGTATATATAAATATTCCTAAATAGGAATTACATTGTCTGTATAATGTCATTAGTATGTATGTCTCAGAGTGACCATTTGGTATTGGAGAGCCATTTGAAATTTTCTTGTTACATGAGAGTATTTTGTATGCTGTCAGCATTCCTTGGTTTTTTACCTCTGTTTCTTTGTAAGTTTGAGGCCTTATGGCCTTTCTCCCATTCAGTTTCACTTGCCTATTGCTGTCCTGTTTTGCCAACATGAAGGCAGTCATGTTGGTAACACTTTATGGGTATAGCTTCTGAAATTATTAGGATAACCTCATTCATACACACACCCAGAAAAAATCCTTCTTGATCCAAACTATTTTTTAAATTGATTTTAAGATGAAAGATTTATTTTCATGAAGTAGTAAATTTCATTATATATGAATTATTCCTTGCCCATTTGGAAGTATTGTCAATAAGTCTAGAATTCTGAATTCCTGCCAATAAGAAGTGAGATACTTCTTAACCTATAGCAACAAAAGCTCTCCTGAATGCTGTCTAGAAAGCATTGTGGATAATGCAGTTAACAGGAGAGTTTTCTGTACATAAATATTATATAGTTATTATGCAAATTCAATACTCTCTTAAATCCAAATAAATTTTCTCATTATTTTTTACAGAATCAAAGACTGTTACTTGTTACTAGGGTCTAAAATATAGAGTTTTTCAACATTTAATCTACAAACAATAACAATTTGTTTTTAATTCCAACTTTTATTAACAAAATACCAGCGACATACATATCTGAGGAAATAAGAAATTAAAATTGAGAGAAACAGTAACATTTACATAATTTTCTAAAGGAATTATAAAGTTATATTAGTGAAATATTAATATATTTAGCATATGATGATGAAATATTATTCTATTAAATCTCTATATAAATGTATATTCTGCTGAGAATAATATAAATCATTACTCATATGTTCATAGTACCTCAACATTTATTTATGAGACAAACTCTTACACAGTATATACGCATATATTACACTCATTTTGTAATACACACGAACACACACACACATACACTTTATTTACAGATCTGTTCTAATTATTTGGAAAGTCTTCACTTAAACCCAAACCTTAATGTTTTTTCAGAATTGGTTGAGACACTACATTACCAAAGGTATTGAATACACACACATAGCATACATTTGTATTCATGGGAATTTACAAAATTTAAGTAGATAAATCTTTGTGGTTAGTCTCCTCTCTACTGTTCAAAATGATTCAAATAAGTTTTAAAAAGATTTTCTCCAATATTTTGAACAAGATAAAATTTGTGACATAAATTGTAAGTGATTAAAAGTTGTATATATTTTCGCTTGAATGAATTATATTTTCTTTAAAGAACACTGATTTATTAGAAATACTATAATTTTAAGTGAGATGATGTTATTCATATTTTCTTTTAAAACAAAATAAAATTCAATGGATGTTTTTAAATTTATCAAATGCTCAGTAAGAATACTTTTACATGAGTTTGCTTAACTCAAATATATATTTTAAAATATATTAATATAAAACAACAGTCATTATATTCAGGAAACATAGACTGAAGTATTTTATTAGGTAACATATAAAAATAGCCAGAAGTAGCATTGATCGACATTCTAAAGTTATAGTGTATTTTCAACAGTATCAAACAACCCCCCCACTCTGTATAGTAGCTTTCTCACTCATTAATAACAGTTAATGACTACCATAATTTTGATGAAACAAAAGCTTCAAATGAACACTTCTGTTGACATCTACAATAATTATAAAATCATGCAAAGCAAAGATTGCATAAATGTTAGCTTGGAATTTTTATATATTAATTTTTAAATAATTTTTAGGATGTGGTTGTGACTTTCCTTGAGTGACTTAGTGCTGAATCTGTATTAGTACAACTTTATAATGATATTGATATTTCAGGTGACATGAAGGATGGATAAATGGTTGGATACCTGGATGGATTAATAATGCAAAGTTCTATCAGCATTACAGTAGAAAATTCAAGAAAAGGTTTTTCTTCCTCAGTTGTAACTCAGTTTATATCAATAAATGAAATCATGTGTCAACCACATGCTTTGCCATAATCCAAATTTATCAGAACAATAAATTGGATTTATATTGGAAAAAACTTTTCTATTAGATCAATTTCTTTGTGTGTGTGTGTGTGTGTGTGTGTGTGTGTGTGTGTGTGTGTGTGT